>BSBM01001719.1:13145000-13745000 GCA_027924585.1 Larix kaempferi | reverse complement strand
TCCACCAATTTTATCCAAATGTATATAGACAGCCGCCATCTCCCAATTTCCCTGTTGAGATCAGATTTATTTTCATAGCAGGAATATGCCTAACATCTTTCAACAGCCAATCAGTTCCATTCTTAACTTTTATCCATACCTTACCCATTCCAACAATTTTACATGGCTCATCATCACCCAATAAAACATGTCCAAAATCACCTAAAACATAATCATGAAAATATTTCCTATGGGGTGTAGCATGACATGAATCCCTTGAATCTACTACCCAATAATCACTTGTATTATCTAATGCAAGAATCAAAGCATCTTGTAACACATCACCTGCTACATTCGCTTCCTGGGTAGTTTCCTACTGTCCATCTCCTTTCTTCTTTAGAGATCTGCAGTCTTTCTTTAGATGTCCTTTCTTTCCACAGTTTCAGCACTCTATTTTTCCCAGTCTGGACTTGGATCTGCGCTTTTTAGAGTTGCTGCGATTACCTTGGCTCTTTCCTCTCTCCTCTTGTCTTCCCCTGCTCTCCATGGTCAACGCATTACCTGATGTCTCACCTGTGTTTTTTCTTCGCATTTCCTCGCTAAGAATAACACCAATAACATCATCAAATTTCAAGGTGTTTGAACCAGAGACAGAGTTACTTACAGCCATGACCAAGCTATTCCAGCTTTCTGGCAATGAACACAAGATTAGAAGAGCCCTAACCTCATCATCAAAGTTAACACTTACAGAACTTAGTTGATTTGTAACCATATTAAACTCATTTAAATGATCAGTAACAGATCCACCTTCAGACATCTTCATATTAAATAAACGCTTCATTAGAAATACCTTGTTGGAGGCCGAGGGTTTTTCATACAGCTTACCCAGTGCGCTCATCAAGCCCTCCGTTGTCATTTCTTTTGAGATATTGAAATCCACTGACGAAGCCAGGCTCAACCGTATTATTCCTAGAGCCTTTCTGTCAAGAACCTCCCATTCTTCATCCTTCATGGCCGCCGACTGCTTTGCTCTTCCTCCCAACGGTAGGAATAGATCCTTCTGGTACAGATAGTCCTCCATTTGCTTCTTCCATAACTGGAAGTTTTGGCCATTAAACTTCTCGACCTTAAACTTTCCTTCTTCTGCCATTGCTCCCACTCAAACCAGAAACCCTAGCTTCCTGCGGGTTTATCTACCAAATAGACCTTTGGCTCTGATACCAGTTGTTAGAAAAACAGGATCGCATAGCAATAACAATAAACATAAATGCAAATATAATCACACACACATTACAAGAGAGACACAGATATATCGTGGTTCACCCAACTTGGGCTACGTCCACACTGAAGTTGCCAGTCCTTATTATTATACCGTCCAGCAAAGTGAAGGGATACAACCTGCAGCACAGCCGCTGCACTTCCTCTTCACTGTTTCACAGTCTCTCTTCTTGATCTCAGAGATCTTTACAATGCATAAAACCTAATACATCATCCCTAGCCGTATTACAATGTCTTTCTTTTATAAGGGAAATACAATGGGAAAATACCACGGGATACCCAAAACCATGGGCCCGAAAATGGGTGGCGAAAAAGCCCCAAAAAATTTCCTCGGGGGCTATGCCCCCGAACCCCCCTAGGGTCATGCTAGGATCATAACCAAACCTGGGGTACGGACATGGCTGAATAATAATATATCTAAATTTGGAGATCAAGCTCCACAACCAACAACATTGACCCTATCACACTGTGTTACAATGTATCTTTTAAAATAGAGACAATGTGTTTTGAAATTCAATGAATCGGTGCATGTGTGTTTTTGAGATGCATCGGCCATATTTTGTAAATATTAAGGATGGTGCTTCCATCAATAGGAAGCATCGGTGCAATGTTGATATGTCGACGCACCTTGAATGGGGAGAAATTTTTTTTAAAGTGCATCGTAACAAGAGCACATCTTTTTTAGTTTTATAATTATTTTTTATCCGCATAACAGTGCGCCTGTTACAAGTCAGCACACCAAATACGCGATGCATACATGTTAACAAAGCACACCATTAACCATGGTAAAAAAATTAAATAAATTTAGTTTTGTGGTGCGCTTTTAAAGCAAATGCACTGGTGCGTGGGGTCTTTTCCAATACATTGAAAATATTTTGTAAATATGAAATATAGTGCATCCATCAATAGGAAGCATTGGAGGAGTAGTGACACATGCGAGCATTAAAAATAGTGTTCAACCATCTTTACAACGCATCGTAATAGGAGCACCTCTTTTTTAGTTTTAGAATGATTATTGGTCGGCAGAACGATGCACCAGTTACACGTCAACGCATTGGAAATTCAGTGCATACATGTAAACAATGTGCACCGTCTAACATGGTGTTTTTTTATAAGTATTTTCAGTGTTTGCGGCGTGTTCGTGTTTAGAAAGCGCACTGATTAAAGTTGTGATTATTTTTAAAATTTAGTTTATCGGTGCGTTTGAAATTATGTTCAAATTTTGGCGGTGCATTATGAAAATAACGCACCGTATCCACGATGCGCTACAAATATAAATGCATTTTTCTCAATGCACACTATAAATTTATAGTGTGCACCATGTAGTGGTGTGAGTCGAACGGCTTGAACACACTGTGCAGGTTTTTTAATTAAACAAAAAAAGGAAAACTAAAGCTAAATTTTAATTTTCAATCCACTAAAAAAAAAATTAGGAGGTAACAAAGAGTTTACCTGTTCAATTGCGCATGGGGGAGGCATGGTTGTGATGTACACTAAATTTCAAATTTTCCCACCATTTGGAAAAATTCAAAATCCACTCAGTATGCAACAAAATTGAGCAATGTGACCACATGGAGCACCAATGGAAGGGCATCTGAGCAGCGACATCGATGATCAAGTGGTCAAAAGAACTGCAAAGATGGTAAAAATAGTTTTTCATTTAGGTAATTTTTTTTATTTAACCCTGTTCCAATGCGCCTGAAACATGAACGCATTGGTGCAAACCGGGAAATGAACGCATTGGTGCAAACCGGGAAATGAACACACTGGAAGTGTGAGTTAAAAATAAAGAATTAATCCAAATTGTTTTTTAATTCAACATTTTTTTTAATTTAACCCTTTCATGGTGCATTGTATTGAACACACCAGGGACATGATAGGGGGGTGAATTATTGTCCTACACCTTGATTACTTTTACTTTCAATTAAAACTGCTTAAACATGTTTATTCATTAATAGGAATTCATCATCAATTGTATGAAGATCATTAACAACAAGTGGTACACAATATGTATGGAAGCTCAATATCAAAATATTGATAAAATCGTAGTCTTTTACATGAACATGAGGAGACACCAATCTCCTATTTACCCAACTCCAACTAGAGAAATCCCCAACCCCCTGGCTTTTGTCAGCTACAACTGACAGGGAACTACAACTCCCTTCTTTTTCCAACTCCAATTGGAAGGGCTCCAACCCTCTAGATTTATCAACTTCAGTTGAATGGAGGATTCAACCCCCAGGGATACAAGCTGCAACATGTATCTACAAAATTCTCAAAATCAAATACACTTCCGACTACTTTGGTCTCAGTCAACCTCAAATATTTGTTTTCTTATGCTCTTGTTCCAATTTCAAGGATCTATCATTGTCTTCTTCAGTGTTGTTGCTAATCTATACTTACTTCAAAGATATATCTACTACAAATCTGGTCTTCCTCGTAATTGCTTACCAACTCTTCCCCTTTTTTAAAAAACTTGAATTCCTTTGCTCTGCTATGGATCAACGAGTGGTTGATCTCTTCCTTCTTGACGACTTTTTCTTCCTTCTTTTCTTCTCTCACCAATCTACACTTCACATCCTCAATCCTATATTCTGTTTACGGGCTAAGCTCATATCTGCAATAGAGTTTTTCTTCCAGAACACAACCCTGCACCAATACACTTCAGAATTTTATACAGATCACCCTTCAATTCCATAATATTTGTCTATGAACTTAGTGTGAAGCTTCCTACTACAGATATAAGACTTATTCCTTCAAAGACTCTCCACGCGACTTCATTCTCTGCTACACACCTTGTTCTTTACAACAGCTTCATATTCCCAAATAATTTGCTATACCAGAGCTCCTTCTCAATCCATCAATTTCACTCCAAATGAGGCAAGTTCCTCTTTTATTTATACATATGTGTAACGTTTCCAAGGTAGAGGCAACCTATCTCTTAAATGTTGTGTGATTGATTTTGTGGGTTTTGTGTGAGAGCCGACTTGCTCCACATGTTTTTAATTAAACTTCAACACATGGTTTAAAGAAGGGTCGACTTGGCTCGTGGGGGGTAGCTCAAGTGGTAAAGATGAGAAGTTGTAATCGTTGTAAATGGAAGGTCACGTGTTCGAAACCCCCCAAACTTACTCGTGCGCCATGGTTTGGGCCTTGTGGATGCACCTAGGGATATAGTGGTAACGAGATTGGATCCCTGGACCCCACGTCGCGCGAGTACCATCCCATTTCCAATTGTTGATTCCCCTAGTCGAAAAAAAAAGAAGGGTCAACTTGCAATTATATCTCTTCATAATGAAACATTGCTTGCAGAAGGAGAGTCGTCTTGTGAATTATGGTGGGAGATCATAAGACATTGCTTTCGTCACTACGGTCTTTTTCCATTGCAATCATTCTAGAATATCAAAGATTCAACTAGTTTTTCAACACATCACACACATAACAAAATTGATAATATATTTATATATGATTCACGCCAAATTTGTGTGGACCCAATCTTGGCGTCAAGGGGATGCGGTAACCATTTATTTTTTACCGTTCATGAAATTGTGGACAATGGGCCGACCTTGTTCTAGATCTATAAGTGATTTAAGCATGAGTGTTTGGATTCCTCAGCTCTTCCCTAGTGTTGCTTCAGTGTTGTGGTGCTTTAGAGAGTGCCGACATATTACATCGACTTGTGGTTCATTTCCCCAGATCGTGAGTTCATTGATTCAGAGTGTGGGTTCACTTGAAGGTTTGTATTGTCGACTTGATTCTCCATTGGTTATCACATAGTTTTAATACATCGTTCAATAGGCATGTTCATACTTGTATTCTGCATCATGCAACTTCAATAAGCCTGATACAGGGTACATTCATTGCTTTAGGGTATGGTTCTTATTCATACTTCTTCAAGCTGGTCCATTGATCCTTCTTAGTACTTAGCATATTTTAAAAAGGATTGTCACTTTCAACAGGGTACTTACAACCTTTCATGACTTCATTCAATCTCTGGTTCGTTCTTAACTTTGGTGCTTGGTCTTTGTCCCGCCATGATCCCATGACCATTCCTGCCCTTAACCTTTGGCCTTTGTCAATAGGCCTTTGACATTAATGATCCCTTTACATCAATTACAACTTTGTCAATAAGCTATTGACATCAATGACAACAACTTATACCAACAATCTCCCCCTTTGGCATTGATGCCAACCTATAGTAAAACACTCAAACAATCTCCCCTTAAGATGTAGTCACTTTATTCACTATGGTTTTACCATGTCTTCATTCCCCCCGTTTGACATTAATGACACAGGGTTTGTCTCTGATCCAATTGGTTTTAGCTAGTCATTATGTTGTCATTAGGGCTTAATATAGCTCTGCTCCCCCTGCCTTCAGTATTTTGCTTAGACTTCTTTGCTCAGGAGATTCTACTTGTTCTTCATTCTAGCTCCTCCTATCAAATTTATTAACTCATCCTATTAATAGTACTTCGCTTTTCTATTAATGAGCATCTCATGGTTACTCTTCTAGCCTTCTTAGTATTCAGCTTCAGAACATGGTTCTCAACAATTCATCGTAGCTTGCAAGTAAGATTTAGTCATTCAAGTTTGTCCTTGAGTAGTATTTAAGCAATACTCAAGCCTACCATTGACCTTCTATGTTCAAATTTCAATTCATATATGCTTTTGCATGCACTATAGGTATGCTCAACATGATGCTTTAGTCCTTAATTTTGTCTCATAGATGATCCCTAATCTTCAAGCCTTTCAAACGATCATTAGACATGGATCATATAGAATTTGATATAGTTTTTCAAAAAGACAACCATTGTCTTTTCATCATCATTATTGGGAGTTCTCAAGGAGTTTCAAAACTATAATTTTAGTCGTCCAAAGCATATTCCTTCATACATTTGTATCTCAGGTTTGATTTCCATCAATTGAAGTACATCATCAAGCCTTCACAATAAAATGTGCCCTCTAATTAGTCCTTCAAAACTTATGTCTCTCATACAAACCTTAACCCTATTCAAGTTACCTTCTCAAATCTTCAATCTAGGATGCCCTCAAAACATATGAACTCTATGTCTTACACTATAGTCTTTGATCCTATCAATCTATGTCTAGACTTAGTCATACAAACACACCTAGACTTGTTGTCATAGTCCACAACTTGCTCTTTTTCATCTATCCTTCTTTATATCATCATTTGGGCTATTAGGGCATTGTCCAGAGCTGATTAGACTCTTGTACTTCATTGTTGAATCACTTTATTGATGTCCTCAAGGTTCCACGTATGCCACCTCATGCATCAAATATGTATAAGGTGATCTAACTACCCCAATACTTCATCCATCTACCAAGATCCAAATGATGCCAATCCATCCACTTTTCCCCAATGTAATTCAAAAGCCACAAGAATCTAGTGTTGGTTTCCATTATCATTCATCTCGCCAAGGTTATGAATCTAGGTTAAAAGGAAGCTACAAGAACTTACATTTTCCATCAAATGCTAGTCAAAATTTGTTGTATTTAGGACTGTCCCTTCGTGACAATATAGTGTTGGTGAGTATGCTAAATACAAATCGCATGAAGGACATTCTTCAATAAAGGTTTTGGGTACATAAGATGATCATATTTCCCTTGTAAATGCTTCAACAAGGATGCTTTAATACTCCTTCAATGACTAGCATGAAAAAAAGGCACCATACAATATTTTTTAATTTATGTGAATCTAGGGTCCAAAATGCTTAGAACAATCCTACGTTTGACCTCTTGCATGCTGCTAATGCTTCCATAACTCTGCCATAGTATTCTTGGTATTTTTGTGTGAAGAATGTATTAGTGTTGCTTCAGACTACTTCAAATTTGCTAGTTTTCGTAGAGGTGGAATCATGTTGCTACAAGAATTTGTAACATTCATGCCCTCTTTATCATCTCATACTATTGGGGGGTCATGGAATTCCAAGGGTGGCCTCCATCAACGATAACATCAATCTAGCCCTTTTGCTCATCACACAAGGAACAATACTTCCAAATAATGTCTCTTTTGTTGACCCAAACAATGATTCATGGATAGGGAAACTTCTTTCTTCATAAGTCAATTTCTCAAGTTAGGAGTTCATCTAGAAGTCTGTCCTTAATACTTCAAGCCCATCACAGGTTCTGTAAGCTAGTATCCACAGATTTAGTGCTACAAGGGTTCCTTTCATGATATCGGACTATCATAATATGTACTTGGTTTACTTGGACTCCCCATAGATAGATCCTCAAATAGTCATATGTTCTTGGTCTTCTTCAAGTATTCTTTAGTATGTTTTTAGACTTTCTCCAGTAGTTAGCTTTTACCATCTGCTCATATCACTTCTTAAGGATAATCAAACAAACTTTGTGCAAAGATATCAATGGGGGATTCACAGTAGCTTGTTCTGAAGCTAATCTTTGTCACTATTCTTTATTAGGAATGGTTGTTGATCAAAATAAGATTGGGAATCTTCTATTATCTTCATGTTGATGCCCGGAAAATTCCAGCATCGACAGTAGGGATTCTCCCCAATGAACAATCCCAATTAGATCATACACCGTTTGGTGTGGGGAATCCGTCCAATTAACGGTCCGACTACCGTAGGTGTTTGTTTGATTTATTTATCGGTTGCGGCCCGACCCACCGTTTATATTTTATTTTTAGAGTATGAAAATGCAAGTGCTTCTAATCTAAATAATGCATCTAACCCAAAAGCCTCAACAAGTGATGCATAGGTTCTTACCTCATGTCTTATCACTTCTACCTATCAATTATCTAACCCTATTCTACACTAAGATAGTATATTCTTGCAAGGAGCGAGTTTAAGTAAGAGTAATAACCTGTAAATGCATATACAAATCTAACAAATAGCCATTAAAATACAGTATGAACATTCACAGCCCAAAAAATACCAAAGATAGTTCTGATCATCGTTAAACCATTTATTACTCTGTAAACACATAGATATTTGCATAGAAAACGAAATCATTCATCACCATTTGAAGTAGTTCAATAAATTTAGAACAATCTCATAGTATGAGTTATGAATACAAGAGGAAATAGTTCCAATTTGTTATCAAACACATTCCAAGCAAAAATTTATGTGAAAGCTTTTCCCAACAAACCGGTCCTTCTCATTAGCAGAAAATTAGTTCTCATACAAAATGTACTCATCCTCTATTATGCTAGCAAAATTCCCTCTCTATTATCCCTCCCCCTATATTTATATCACAATAGAGTTTGTCTCCACATGACTAATCACTTCAGCTACCCCTAACCTTTGGAATACCCAAAATTCGTCCTTTTGTGTTTGCACAAAAATACAATTAATTACAATTTAAAATTAATTTTCTGGTGGGCCCTCCAAGATGGAAATGTAATTATCCCACAAATCGGTTTCTTGAAAAATGATATTACTTTGTACGGGCTCTAATAATTTCAAAGACACCTCATGAACGGATAAAACAAAACGCAAAATGACTTCACTTCTATACAGGATAATCAGACAAGGTATATTAGCGATATAGCATGCCATTGTTGAGATGACGCAAAACCTAAACTATCTCTTCGAACATAACCGCGTGTTTCACTTGTTTGAGTGAATTGGGAAAGTTCAATGTTTTCGAAAAGCTTTGAGAAACTGCCCTAACTTCAACTGAATCCAAGCTTCTTTGTTAAATGTAAGTCAAAACACAACCCTCTCATTTATTTCCCAGAGGTCCCTTCTACCTAAAGGCTGTGGCGTTGTGGTACATAAGGGCTTGCCTCCGCAATGGTGCATCATCATGAGGAGGCGGGAAGTATAAACGATATTAACCTAGCGAAACTCTAGCGGTGTGGGTGTTAGATACAAGGAAATTAGTTGAACCTAGCAAGCTCTAGTCGAGAAGTTTTCCGTGGTTAAAATCAATGTCTACGCCCCGAACCCGAATGCATAAATTCTAAAAACAGGGACGACCCGAAGTATTTGTCGAAAGGGAAAACCCTATCATGTTTCAGCCGAGAACCTCCTACTTATAATGCCACCAGAAGCTATCAAAACAATCCTTACGCTATTCCTAACTGGGAAAAGAAAAACAATGGTTCCACTAAGGTCTTGAGGCTAATGCAAAAAAGAAAACTAACTCTTCCTTCATAACCTATGAAAATTCACAATTTAAACATAAATAAGGCATCAATGACGGGTTTGTGAATTCATTTTAACCAGGGTGAAAACGTCATTTCCAAAGATAAAATAAACGGGTGAAAAACCTACCTGGCGGTGAAAGACTGGTCCAAATGTAATGCTCAACGTTGTTGGGTACTTTCAAGCATCCGGTGTTGGCTCCAAATGCGAGCGACGTTACAAATAACATGTCACAAAAGACACGTTTTTACCCTTTATATAAAACAATGTAACCCTAGTCATAAATGATCAAGGTACATATGCTAATGGGGCCCACAATATCTATTGAGGCCGTTTTGGGCACTTTTCAAATCTTCCACCGATCGCGTTTCGCAGCTATTTTCATTTCGTGCCGAAGCATTTAGGATTCCTTTCTTAAACTTACGTCGATTCTATTTGTGTGAATTTTTTTTAATTTTGCGTTTAGATTGTTTTGAAGCGTTTTTCCTTTTATATCGAGGCACTTTTCATTTGCCAGCTATATGTTTCGGCGCCCTTTTCTTTTGGCAACGATGTGTGTCAGTGCCTTTCTCAATTCTACGCCGATCCCATTTACATCGACACGTTTTCGACGTCTTTTCCATTTCACGCCGAAGTGTTTCAGCGTCCTTTCCATTTCACACTGAAGTGTTTCGACGTGTTTTCCATTGCATGCCAATCCGTGAATTTCTAACTTTTTCGAATTGTTTATTTTCTTTTGCCTCACGACCGTGTCGGCGTGACTTCTAATTTGACTCCGAAACTCCAAGTTGCTCCGATCGTTTCGGCGGAGAACGCCAAGTTGCTCCGACCATTTCGGCGGAAAAAGCCAAGTTATACCGATTTCAAAATTTGCCTTTTCACTTATTTTTAAGAAAAAATCTAAGTGACAAAAATAAGCCTATCAAAGATGAACAAAACTCTAAGTAAATTGAAAATAGAAGGAGGGGCCCTACAATTTTAAGAAAATTTTGGGAATTAGGTTGCAGCAGCAACACTTCATTATTCATATTTGTTGGTAATTCTTTGTACTTGACATTAGTATCTCTTTCTTGAGTCAGTTGAACAACTTCAATAATCGGATTCTCTACATCTTTTTGATCTTGTTCACCACCTGCCTTCTTCTTCCAAACATTTGAATATACCACTTCTTCTTGCTTGTGAATATTGCTCCTTTGAGAAGTATGGAGACACATTTCTTTGTTCTCCTTTTTCTTCCACACCTTCTTAGAATTATTTGAGGTACCTTTAATGATTAAAATATTGCTTGAAACTTTGCATTTTTGGGCTTTGTGATCAACTGTGTTACAGTTGTAGCATGTCAGTGTATAGTAGAATCTTGCAATGTGTCCAACATGTTTACATTTCCAACATCTAATCATGTTCTTGGTATTTTCATAGTCTCTTCATGCGTAGAGCTTGCAATTTATTTTTTTATGTCCAAAATCATTGCATGAAAAGCAATAACCATTGAATGGACTTTCATACCTGAATTTATGATTCCACTTCGGTGGTGCATCTTTTATGAATTTTCTTTGGAAAGAGGAATTTGTCCTTCGATATCCTTCTTGACTTGTTCTTCTGAAGTTTCCCTCATTGACAAAGCTTTAAGCATGCCCTTGCTAAGTATGATCTTTTCTTTTGTTGTTTTCTTTACCAAGATCATGGCTTATGAGATTTTATTCATCTTTATTTTCAAAGAGCTTAAAGCTTTCATCTAAACTTTCTTGAGTGATGAAAAAACCGATAATATATTTGTCATATGGTGATCTTTGCTTGCCAAGGATGTCATTCGTAACTTCACTGCTCTTCCTAAGCTTCTCATTTACCTTTTGTTGTTTGGTTATCTTCTCAACTTCTTCTCTCAAATCAGCAGCTTCGGTCTCCAACCTATCAACCTCTTCTTCCCTCAGCAGCTTCAATATCCAACCTATCAACCTCTTCTTTCCTCGGCAGCTTCAGTCTCCAACCTATCAACCTCTTCTTCCCTTTTTCTTAGAAGGGTCTTTTGTTCATCAATGGCCTTTCCAACTTCCTTAATTTCCTCTTGGGTCTTATGTAGAAGATCTTTTAGTGATTAGTTTTCTTCTTCTAGTTATGAAACCTTTTCTTCATGTTGTAGCAGCTCTTCTTTTTAATAGTTCATTTTCCTTTCTTACCTTTCTTAGCTCATCTAGAGTGCTAATGAGTTCTTCTTCGAAGTCAACTACAACTGTTTCTTCATTTTGGTTTATTGATTCTTTAGGAGCTTCGTCATAAAAAAAAATTCATTTTCTTTATCATTCTTATGATGAGAATAATCAACAACAAGACATCCTATTTCTTCACAAAACAAGCCATTTTGAAGAGATCTTGCCTTTTCAGATTCTTTGTTGAGTTTGACTTCAACTAGTTCCTCATATGTTTCACTATCTTTCTTAGCTGAGTAGAGATTATGTACTATGTCCCAAAGTTATTTAGTTGATTTACAATTTCCCAATTTGTCTTGCACAGGATCTGGTAATCCATCCAGGATAGCCTCCATTGCCATTGTATGGTTCTTCTTTAGCTCCTTTTTAGTAGCAGGTTTTGTTGTTCCTTTTGAAGGAATATAACTGGAAATGAATGAATCCCAAACACCACATCCTTATTCTTGCAGATAGAATTTCATAATTATACTCCATCTTGCATAATTTGTCCTGTCAAATAGAGGGGTTCCATTTCCTGAGTAATCCATGTGCTCTACAGAGATCTTCCTTCTAGTGGTTAGACTATTGTTGAAGGCACTCACTTTGATAACAATTATTGAACACACCAGGGACACTGAGAGGGGTGGGGTGGATTAGTGTCTTGCACCTTGATTACTTTACTTTCAATCATAACTTCTTAAATGTATTTATTCATTAATAAACATTCATCACTAGATGTATAAATATCAATAACAACAAGTTGTACACAAGATGTATGGAAGCTCAATAATAGAATATTGATAAAATCGTAGTCTTTTACATGAACACGAGGCATCACCAATCTCCTATTTATCCAGCTCCAACTGGAGGAGGCCCCAACCCCTTGGGGTTTTGTCAGCTACAACTCACAGGGAGCTACAACTCCCTTCTTTTTCCAGTTTCAACTGGAAGGGCTCCAACCCTCTCGATTTATCAGCTTCAACTGAATAGAGGCTTCAACCCCCAGGGACACAAGATGCAACTTGTGTCTACAAACTTCTTGAACTCAAATTTCCAATTGCTTTGGTCTTAGTCAAACTTGAATCTCTATTTGCTTATGCTCTTGTTCCAATTTCACAGATATGTCACTGTCTTCTTTAGTACTATTGCTGATCTATACCTACTTCAAAGATATATATATACTGCAAATCTGGTCTTCCTCATAATTGCTTACCAAATCTTTCCCTTTTTTAAAAAACTCGACTTCCTTTGCTCTACTTTGGATCAACAAGTGGTTGATCTCTTCCTTCTTAACTGCTTTTTATTCCTTCTTTGCTACTTTCACTAATCTATGCTTCACATCCTCAATCCTATATTCCGTCTATAGGTTATGCTCATATTCGCAATAGAGTTTTTCTTCTAGAACAAAACCCTACACTGATACGCTTCGGACTTTTATATAGATCACTCTTCAATTCCGCAATATTTGTCTTTGAACTTAGTGTGAAGCTTCCTGCTACAGATCTCATACTTATTCCTTTAGAGATTTCCACACGACTTCATTCTCTGCTACACACCTTGTTCTTTACAATAGCTTCATATTCCCAAATAATTCGCTATATCATAACTTATTCTCAATCCATCGATTTCACTCCAAACGAGTTGAGTTCCTCTTTTATTTATACAGATGTGCAAGGTTTCCAAGGTAGAGTTGACCTATCTCTTCAATGTCGTGTGATTGGTTTTGTGGGATTTTTGTGAGAGCCGACTTGCTCCATGTGTTTTTAATTAAACTTCAACATATGGATTAAAGAAGGGACAACTTTCAATTATATCTCTTCATGATGAAACATTGCTTGCATGAGGAGAGTCGTATTGTGAATTATGGTGGGAGATCATAAGACATTTCTTTCGTCACCACATTTTTTCTCCATTGCAATCGTTGTAGAATCTTAGAGCTTCAACTACTTTTTCAACACATCACAAAAAAATAAAAATTGATCATCTATTTCTATATGATTCACCCCAAATCTGTGTGGATGCAATCTTGGCATCAAGGGGACATGGTCACCATTTCTTTTTGACCATTCATGAACTTGTGAACAATGAGCTGACCTTGTTCTATCTCTGTAAGTGATTTAAGCATGAGTGTTTGGGTGTCTCAACTTTGCCCTAACGTTGCTTCTGTGCTGTGGTGCTTTAGAGAGGGCAGGCATACTACATCGACTTGTGGTTAATTTCCCTAGATCGTGAGTTCATTGATTCAAAGTGTGGTTTCACTTGAAGGTTTGTATTGTCGACTCAATTCTCCATTAGTTATCACACGGTTTTAGTGCATCATTTAGTCAGCATGTTCATACTTGTATTTTTCCTTATGCAACTTCAACAGGCTTGACACATGGTACATTCATTGGTTCAGGGTATGATGCTTGTTTCATAGTTCTTTGGGGCAAATCCATTGATCCTTCTTAGGACTTAGCATATTTCCAAAAGGATTGTCACTTTTAGCAGGGTACTTACAACCTTTCATGAATTCATTCAATCTCTGGGTCATTCTCAACTCTGGTGCTTGGTCTTTGTCCTGTCATGATCCTATGCGTATTTCCTCCCTTGACCTCAAACCTTTGTCATTAGGCCTTTGACATTAATGAGCCCTTGACATCATTGACAACTTTGTCATCAAGCCATTGACATCAATAACAACAAGTTTTGCCAGCACCCTGTATGCTCTAACGCCCCTGTGCGTTTATTTAGAATGACTACATCAAAATGATAATTAAAAATAAAAAAATTAATGTAATAAGTTTCTTTTAAATTTGGTTTTTTTTATTTAACCCTTTAACAGTGTGCCAGAAAGTCAAATGATCCAGCCCTGTTTTTTAGAAAGATCGCACTAGAAATGGAAATTAAAAAATGTAAATTTAATATGTGATGTTTGCAATTCGATTTTTTTTTAATTTAACCATGTTACGGTGTGCCCTAAACTATAACACCCTAGTGCGGTTATTTAGACCGACCGCACTAGAAATTAAAAATAAAAATAAAAAAATAATCTAATCCTGCGCCCTCCACTATTTGTTAACCCTACATTGAGCTTTCAAAATGGGTACGCACTAATGCGCTTTTGTAAGTTAAAAGCACCCTTTGTAAATTTATATATTTTTGTTTCTCTTGACGGTGTTTCCGACTGTGGTGCCACCAGTGTGTTTGTGTCGTATCCACAGTTGTGCATTTTGGATGTATAAAAGCGACAAAGCAAAACATCCGCTAAAACCTTCGTCCGCTCACCTCCGCTAGTGACCTTCACTATAAATGGATATTTTGGCTATTTTTAGAGGACCATCCACAAAAACCTCCACTATAGGGGCTTTTCCTTGTAGTGGCATGACCATTAATACTGACAAAACAAAATTTATGATTATCAAATCATAACTTACACTAATTTTGTGTATGACAACAAAAACTTAGAGGAACTGAATTCGTACAAATATCTCAGAATTGATATCCATCACAAGCTCAATTGGAACTATAGCATTGAGAAAATGATTAATGGAGTGTGGAAAGCTTAATTTGGTCTTGAAAACAATTGCAAATCGACGAACCTTGTGATGCAGGATAAATAGAAGTTCCTCTTTGAAATGCTCGTCACTCCCGTTATCTTGCATGATTGTAAAGTTTGGGGTTGCAACATCTCTAAAGAATCTTGGAGAAAAATTGACCAAATCCAAGCGTTTTATAACTTGTAACCTTAAAATTAAAAGCAATATGCCCTATCATATTCTCCTCCTAGAAGTGTGTATCTCCCCCATAGAGAGCATGGCTATGACTATGTACTTGATGTACACACACAAGATAAACAACATGGGAGACCATAGACTTCCTAAAATTGCTTTAAATTCCAGCCAAAGCCACCTACGTCTCAAGTGGGGGTGGCATAAAGATTCCATGGTGTGATTAAACCATTGGGGGATTGACGGAAATGCCAATTTGCAAAATATCGATACATTAAAAATATTATTACATCTAAGTTTAAAGAGAAAATGTGGTGCAAGAAAAACTTAGAGGTTAAAAGAAAATTGAGATACTATAAGGATGTCATTAACCCTAATCCAGGAGATCAAAATTATCTCTCTTTTTTAACTAGTTCAAAGAAGAAAATTAATATTGCCAAGATAGAAACGAACAACAAACTCTCATGAGCTCCATAGTGAAACTGGGTGTTGGACAATTCGTAAAACATCGTGGGCTGAAATGATTTTACATCTCCGTGAGACTATGAGCATTGAGGATGAAATCACTTTCTCTTAGAATGCCCTACGTACACCCACATTAGATCTTAGTTTCCAAATCTTTGTTACAATACAGGCCTTTCTAACCTTGAACTCCTCAAAACTATGGTAAGTTAGGAATGGTTTTTTGAGAATAGAAATACACTTTCAAAGCAAACCAAACAAAATATTTCTTTTCTTTTTTCCTTGATGTTCAATAAACCAAATTTGATCTCAGTGAAGGTTAACCACCACCACCACCACCATCATCATCATCAATATCCTAAAATTATTTAGGATATTAATTAATCCATGATACATATAATTAATTAGCAATGCATTAAACTCATGCAACTAAGTGAAGCATTCAACCAACACTCAGCCTTCCACTCAGGCTTACACATGGTCTACCTATTATTCACATTTATATAACCTTCATTCAACAACTTAAGCAAAACATCATAATAATAACACATGAAATAGCATCATTCATTCCACATAACACTTAACACTTATCTTTGTATCTTGAAGTTTCCCCCGCAACTGGCTAAGTGAGAGCAACGTTCCACCCAACCTTAGGTATCCGTCCAACCTATACTCTTTCAGCTGAGAGTCCACCCCCAAGCTGGGTTGTGTATCCACTAAGGAAGGCTAGGTAGGCTCTCTAACATTCAAGATCCCATTCAATCCTAAGCCAGCCTATAGCTGGGTTTATCGAGCAATTTCAAAAACATACTCATGCTAAGCTACCCTGCAGTTGGGTTTATCAAGCATACATGTGCTAAGACAACCTGCAGTTGGTTTTATCAAGCATGCAGGGAAACAGGGAGGATATTGCTAAGCCAGTGAGCTCAACCACAGAGCTACATACATCTCAATCACTTAGCAGATAAGGCACCCACATTATCCACCTCACCCAACACAAGGAAGGCCCTCTTCTCTGCTACAGAGTCCCTCAAGGCCCCTTCCCTTCTAGTGCTATTCAGGATGGGCATAAGAAGGTCTAACTGCTAGTTCTATGATATTACAACCTTCAATGGGTTTATCAAGCATCCCAACCCTAAACCCTATCTTTTACATATGATAAACAAGTTGGTTCATTCCAGGGTTGCGGACTAAGATCTGTCCCGCAACTCGACTCTCTACTCACGGAATTCTAGGCTTCGCACAGCTTCCTCAAGCTATTGATGCCCTGTAATCCCCTTTCGGCTCGTCTTCAGGGTTCTACTCAAAGATAACACATACACGTGAGTTTCCTATGGCATTCAACTTCACTACTTCGGATCACATAGGAGATATCATCTTCTTCCTCTATCTCATGGCTCGCTCCCATTTCATGATCCCCCCTGAACAAATGAAACCAACCCCCTTCTCAGATCTTAGTGCCATTTTTATCTCTTGCGAATATCCTTCGTCGACTTTCCTTCTCCACGTTCTGTAACTGAATCCGTACCCGTACAGGGAATCAAATCGGTTACTCCTGCCCAAGTGGCAGCATGGGTCACCATTCCACAACCCCCTCACCTCTCCCTAGTGGATACCTTTGCCCCCTTCTCATTAGCTGCCTCACTCAACCAATTTAGGTATTTCATTGCAATATTAAACATTTACATCAATTAAAAAATTTCATGGCTTAAAAGCACATGCATAGTTTCACTTTCAAATACTTGCCTATGAAAGCAAACCTTAAGCATCCACTAGTGGGGCCTTGGCCTTGAGCTCCACACTAGGGTCAACACACATTGCACAAACACAATATTTACATTGAAGCCAAGAATTAGGCTAAGGCAGGGTAGGGGTATCACATGCCACATGATTTATGTCTGCACCAATGTGTTTGTGTCGTATCCACACCTTTGCATTTTGGATGTATAAAGGTGACAAAGCAAAACATCCGCTAAAACCTCCGCCCGCTCGCCTCTGCTAGTGACCTTCATTATAAATGGATATTTTGGCTGTTTTTAGAGGACCATCCATAAGATAAACCAACATGGGAGATCTTAGAGATTCAACTACTTTTTCAACACATCACACACATAAAAAAAATTGATCATCTATTTCTATATGATTCACCCCAAATCTGTGTGGACGCAATCTTGGCATAAAGGGGACAAGGTCACCATTTCTTTTTGACCATTCATGAACTTATGGACAATGAGTTGACCTTGTTCTAGCTCTGTAAGTGATTTAAGCATGAGTGTTTGGGTGCCTCAACTTTGCCCTAACGTTGCTTCCGTGTTGTGGTGCTTTAAAGAGGGCATACATACTACATTGACTTGTGGTTCACTTCCATAGATCGCGAGTTCATTGATTCAGAGTGTGGGTTCACTTGAAGGTTTGTATTGTTGACTTCATTCTCCATTAGTTATCACACAATTTTAGTACATCATTTAGTCAGCATGTTCATACTTGTATTTTGCCTTATGCAACTTCAACAAGCTTGATACATGGTACATTCATTAGTTCAGGGTATGATGCTTGTTTCATAGTTCTTTGGTGTAGATCCATCGATCCTTCTTAGAACTTAGCATATTTCCAAAAGGATTGTCACTTTCAGTAGGGCTCTTACAACCTTTCATGACTTCATTCAATCTCTGGTTCATTCTCAACTTTGGTGCTTGGTCTTTGTCCTGCCACGATCCTATGCGTATTTCCTCCCTTGACCTCAAGCCTTTGTCATTAGGCCTTTGACATTAATGAGCCCTTGACTTCATTGACAACTTTGTCATCAAGCCGTTGACATCAATGACAACAAGTTTTGCCAGCACCCTGTATGCTCCAACACTCCGGTGCATTTATTTAGAATGACTACATCGAAATGATAATTAAAAATAAAAAAATTAATGTAATAATTTTTTTTTTGGATTTTTTTATTTAACCCTTTAACGGTGTGCCAGAAAGTCAAATTCTCTAGCGCTGTTGTTTAGAAAACCACACTAGAAATGGAAATTAAAAAATGTTAATTTAATATGTGATTTTTGCAATTCGTTTTTTTTATTTAAATTTAACCCTATTATGGTGTGCCCTAAACTATAACACCCTAGTGCGGTTATTTAGACCGACCTCACCAGAAATTAAAAAAAAAATCTAATCTTGCGCCCTCCACTGTTTGTTTACCCTACATTGAGCTTTCAAAATGGGTATGCACTAATGCGCTTTTGTAAGTTAAAAGCACCCTTTGTAAATTTATATATTTTTGTTTCTCTTGATAGTATTTCCGATTGTGGTGCCACACGATTTATGTCCGCACCAGTGTGTTTGTGTTGTATCCACACCTGTGCATTTTGGATGTATAAAAGCGACAAAGCAAAACTTCCGCTAAAACCTCCGCCCGCTCGCCTCCGCTAGTGACCTTCACTATAAATGGATATTTTGGCTATTTTTAGAGGACCATCCACAAAAACCTCCACTATAGGGGATTTTCCTTGTAGTGGCGTGACCGTTAATACCGACAAAACAAAAGTTATGATTATCGAATCATAACTTACACTAATTTTGTGTATGACAACAAAAACTTGGAGGAACTGACTTCGTACAAATATCTCAGAATTGATATCTATCACGAGCTCAATTGACACTATAGCATTGAGAAAATGATTAATGGAGTGTGGACAACTTACTTTGGTGTTGAAAACAATTGCAAATCGACAAACCTTGTGATGCGGGATAAATATAAGTTCCTCTTTGAAATGCTCGTCACTCCCATTATCTTGCATGACTGTGAAGTTTGGGGTTGCAACATCTCTAGAGAATCTTGGAGAAAAAATGAGCAACTCCAACCATTTTATAACTTATAACCTTAAAATTAAAAGCAATACGCCCTATCATATTCTCCTCCTAGAAGTGTGTATCTCCCCCATAGAGAGCATGGCTATGACTATGTACCTGATATAAAAACACAAGATAAACAACATGGAAGAACATAAACTTCCTAAAATTCCAGCCAAAACCACCTACGTCTCAAACGGGGGTGGCATAAAGATTCCATGGTGTGATTAAACCATTGGGGGATTGACGAAAATGCCAATTTGCAAAATATCGATACATTAAAAATATTATTACATCTAAGTTTAAAGAGAAAATGCGGTGCAAGAAAAACTTAGAGGTTAAAAGAAAATTGAGATACTATAAGGATGCCATTAACCCTAAACTAGGAGATCAAAATTATCTCTCTCTTTTAACTAGTTCAAAGAAGAAAATTAATATTGCCAAGATACGAATGAACAATGAACTCTCATGAGCTCCATAGTGAAATTGAGCGTTGGACAATTCATAAAACATCGTGGGCTGAAAGGATTTGCCATCTCCACGAGACTATGAGCGTTGAGGATGAAATCACTTTCTCTTAGAATGCCCTACGTACACCCACATTAGATCTTAGTTTCCAAATCTTTGTTACAATACAGGCCTTTCTAACCTTTAACTCCTCAAAACTATGGTAAGTTAGGAATGGTTTTTTGAGAATAGAAATACACTTTTAAAGCAAACCAAAAAAATTATTTATTTTCTTTTTCCCTTGATATTCAATAAACCAAATTTGATCTCAGTGAATGTTAACTACCACCACCACCACCACCATCATCATTATCATCATCATCATCATCATAAAATTATCCAAATTAATAATAAAAATTAAATAGATTATTCAAAATTATGAATAATAAATATTATTGATTAAAATTAAATCCACGATACATATAATTATTATTTTTGTATAATTGAAAACATAAATCATGAAATGTCCTATTTTCTCGGGTTTTTTTTTTTTAAATTAAAAATATATTTATTACACTTAGTGTTTTAGGTTTTTTATACCCAACACTCGCAATGTCCGTTTCAATTTTAAAATGTTTTGAGTCAGCGTTGGTGGACCAAACTCTTGAGAAAAGTGCATTTCCTTGACATCAGACTATGGTTTTAAATTAAAATAACCAACCAAGCTACTATGCTTTCTCCACAAGGAACCATACGAAATGTATAAACTATTAGCGGAAAATTAGATGGACCATCCATAAAGCAACAAGTGGGCAACTAGGAAAAAAGTGAATGAAATAAATAAAAATAAATGGCATACTATATTCATGCACGCGAATGGGGTATATAGATTTAAATTTAAATATAAATATCTATAGAAGGGCGGTCGATTACGGTCACATAGACCAGTTTCCACGTGAGAGGAAGGCCTCATTATTCATCCATCACAAGACTTTTCAGTTACCGACCACATTCTGTAAAGTAAACTGCTAACAGCGGTTGACTACGAATCTCCTTCTAGACCCAAGTCACATGACCGGTTCACCTCTTGGCTAAATGCGGTTTTCAACATTGCCTCACTAAACCCCACATGACCCGTTCGCCATGGAGGGTAGTAGAATATAATGATAAAGTAGAATATAATAATATAATAATAAATTCGGATTTATGAAGTATTAGGATGAAGTAGTCTATTTATTTTGGGTTTTGGTTGAAATCTAATTTTTTTTTGGTAAAATCTAAATTTGGAAGTGTTTAAATTATGTTTTTGAATCCATAAATAAACTCAACACCCTATAATACTTCATAGCACTCAAAAAATGCAATTTTCATAGCTAATATATGTGATTCTAATTTTTTTTTTGAATATTTCCAACGGACTAAGTAAAATAAGATGAAAAATATGCTCAAAAAATGTTGAAAATGTAGAATATTTAGACTACGCCTTTGGATGGATCCTAAGGTATAAATTTTTTTGGTTATTTTCGACTATACAATTTTTGATAAATTGAAATTTTTTGTTATTTAAATTATATTTTTAAATATATAAATAAATTTAAACTAGCACAACTACTTAATTTGTGGTTCATTGTTTGTAGCTTGGGTGGTTGGGAGGAAAGATTGTTGCCCTCTCCACCCAGGTTCAATTCTTGTAAATGACATGATGCTCTTGTTAAGCCCCATTATAATGATTGTATTCCTTGTCCCATTTGTCCACCCCTAATTAATATCAAGGGTCCTTAAGAATTAGGCCAGCTGTTTATTTCTGAAGATTTACCATCCTTTGGGTTTCATAAAAGCTATATTCCATGCATCATTTGAGTATTTATTCTCCACCTATTAGGCTCTTGTTACATGGTATAACGCGGAGTTTAATGCATAAAACAACCTGGTGTTCAAATGGAGATACCGTTATTGCATTTTTTCTTCTGAGAAAAAAAACACCGTAATTTTTATGGATTGAATTTATTAAGATGGATTCCGCTTCAAACTGGAGTTGTGTCAGTTTTAGGAGGGAGCGTGTTAATATAGCGTACACAAATCAGTGTGAACTTATCTGCTCTTGGGCACCTTAATCCCATTCGCCTCAGAAAGGCCACCGCAATCCAAATGTTTCTCCAAGTAAACGACATGCTGGCTCTACCTCCAAAACAACAATAATTTGATAGCCAGGTAGCGTTGATCGCCCTCCACACCGCCCTGTTCTCGTTAACCTCGAGTATATGTGGGGTTTCATGCATGGTCATGGTGATGTAGTTAAAACACCAATCACCTGTTCTCTCCTCCCTCGCCACAGAAGCCGAAAAAAACAAAGAACTGAGTATACAATTGTCATCTAGGATTGTACGAGCACAGTAGTCCCTATTAAGTGCAGATCTATCTGATCCAATCAACATGTGTATATGAGACACCATATGTTTGTAGTATAAGTCTGCCCAATAAGATCTGTTAGCTGATGAAGGACTGAATGTTGAAAAACTGGGCCAGTTTTGTGTTTCTAAGAGTCATGGTATGTCACAAGTACATGACGTGAGCAGAACTTAATAGGTTAATCCCAAGGCCTCATTGGGTATGATTGAAAACTGTATCTGTCATATGGGTACGATTCAAAGAGATTAAAACGACGATACGATTTCTGGGTTTGATGCATGAAAGACTAAAACAGTATGGTTTTTAAGATCCTCAGTGACGGAGAAGGAAAGCACACATATTTTTACATAGATTGAATCAGATGGGTATGCCTGTGGCACACTCTAACGGGCACTTGGATTCATCTACTTTGAAAATAGCACTGGAAGGCAATGATGAATTGGGTACTCCCAGAGTGTGTGATGCAGGGTATCCGATTAGAGGAAATGGGTACCCCTTCAAGCGTGCATTTCATTTTAATGGGATTGACCCAGAGACCTACAAAGCCAATGGGGGTAACGGTGAGCTTGGCTCGAAGGTTAAGTCTCATTTGAACAAACCAGGTAGAGGTGAGAAGACTGAAGGGTTTGGCAGAAAGAGCAGAGGGACATGGATCTATAGCATCCTTATATGTTTTGCAGTTACTTGTTTTTTGGTCGAGGCATTGATGCAAGACACTATAATGACGTTTCTCAGAACTCCTGATTTTGCTCCTCCTGGTTATAGTGGCATTAGCCTTCCTGCCAAAAATCTACAGCTTAATGTTCGAGAAAATCCTGATTATTTTGGAGAAAATATCAAATTTGTGCCTTCTAAGATTTTGGGTAAACGTAGCTGGGATTCAAATATATCAGCAAGACACGAGAAGCGCCATCCAATCAGGGATCCTCAGCTTGCACTCGTAAGTACATTAAACTAATAATATGTTTCCTGTATATTGGCTGACTGCAACTATTTACAGAGAATTCATACAACCATACAACTGCAGTAATTAGTTGAAATAGAGAATGCTATTGCATTAAGAGGTCCAATGACATAAATCTTAGATCGTAGACCCACAACGTTGAGAAGAACACCGTAAATGTGACTAGTATGCGACGAACACCATCTGAATTGAAGCTGAAGAAAGGAAAATAAATACTGCCATAATTGATTTCTTCTAAGGTAGAAATGTATTATTGCTAACATTGCTTTGGTCTAACAGTGAGGAGTGAGGAGTTTTACATGTTGACCAAATTTCTATTTCCGTGGGCTTTTCTTATCACTTAAAGGTAGCCATGGGAGCTCAAGGGGTCAAACTTATAGCACCTGGAGATGAGAATCACCTGACCCATGCCCCCACCCCCATGCTTTCCTTTAAGGCCTGCAATTTAATTGTCATCTCACAGAAACATCAAGCACTGGTTAAAAGTCAAACAATTTGATATATGAAACTCTTCAATTCAAAATCTATCAGTCTTGTCTTGATCTGTGTCGAAGACAGATCTTCTAAGTGAAGACCAATTTTCTTTCCCATGTACATCTCTCTGTGACGAATTTCCCCGTGCTGTCCCGTCCCATATAACCACTGTTTACTTACTGGAGGTACACCTATATCAACTTTGTGGACAAGCCTTATATCCTCACAGTCATAGGATTGATATGACCTTCTTTCAAGGACTTTGCTTATATTGTAAAGTAGACATAAGATTACTGACATTACTTTCTTGGATGTTTCCATGACAGGTGTGCTCTGATCTTTCGAGGAGCCCTCACCTTCTGCTGCTGTTTAGTGTTGCAGCTGGCCTACAGGCACTTGGATATGACCTCGAGGTATAGTTTCACCAAGTGTTACCGGGCAAGCTCATTTCTGTTATAGATGTTGTTTATTGAAACAGCAGAAAGTAGCCACATAACATAAAATGCATACAGATGTTGATATGAAAATAATTTAAGCATATACATTCTCTGATTGTTGTTGTATTTAGCAATACAAAGATCAAAGTAAGTCCCCGAGTATTTATAATCTTCTCTTATGTCTTGTTTGGCAATTGTAGGAACTATAAGTGGTGGTTTTGTTGTACATGGAAAAGATTCGTCATTGAGAAATTTTGTAAAATGAACAGTTATTGTGACTTGCGCCTATCCTCATCTAGGCACAATCAGAACCATTAAAGTCTAAGTTTCTTTTATCAACTTTCATTTACAGCTTTATTCACTTGAAGATGGACCCATGCGAACTGCCTGGGAGAGGCTGGGAATTTCTGTTCATATGCTGCAGAGTTATTCAAAGCAGGAACATACAGTTGATTGGTTAAAGTAAGCTGAAAATCAAAACCCATCGTATTTAGTAGTTTGTTTTCTATAACTTTGACTGGTCCGGTGTTATACTTTGTGCACAGGAAACCTAGACATATGGATGAAGAAACTAATTATTTATTTCAAAATGCGTGTGCATATAATCTTCAAAATGGGAAAAACATGAGGGTACATGGCAATTGATTATCTAAGAATTCCTTCAATTATTACTTTTCCTACCAGCTTTGGACTCTAGTTTCTACCTCTTTTAAATTTTGTTTTGGCATCCTCTTATTGCTCATAAAAATCTGGAAGTTTCTGTAACATTTTGTAAAGTAACAAACATCTAGAAGATGTCACAAATAGAGTGCACCAAGTCTATCCATACCACTAAAGATAAAGCTATATAAGGTTTATCCCCATTGATAATTTTTAAGATTCAGATAGGCACCCACACGTTTTGAGCTCTTTTCATCTCCTTCAAAAACCGATCTCCTAAGAAAATGCCTTTGATACTCTTTGAATGAAATTTTTAAAGCTTAGTTTTTAGTTTTTACTCTTTTTGTGATTTATACACTGTGCAAAACTCTTCTTTCCCAACTTCCTTGGCAAGATAAGGAAATGATCATTAGCATCTAATTTTATTTCTATTGGCAATAGCAACCCTTATAAAAGTTGAGATGATGTGAATTTGGCAATCTGCTTTCCTTTTAACATTTTGAGACACTATGGTTAGACCACCAAGGATCAATGTGCTAACCTGATATGCAATCATTTATCCCCAACTCTTGGTTTTCCACTTTCAAGTGTTGGGCTTGGCTCCTATTGCAGACACATAACAGGCAGATATAAGAAATAAGAATACATGTTTCTCTCTGTATTGTCATTTGGTTAGTGTAGCACTGATTTCTTTTTTGTTTTATTTTTCTGGATCAAGTATGACAACTAGCACCATGCAGCATTGGCAAGATGATATGGGTACATGGTGAACTGAAGCACTGGTGAAACCTTAGACTAGGTTCAACGCATATGAAATGCAAAACCCTTTTCTGGTCAGCTTGGGACAAGTTTCCAGTTTCAGAAACCACCCAAGATTCTGGAATATCATCTTGTTTTTGACAGTCCTGGAAATGGATAAGGAGTTTCTGGCCATTTCTTGAAACCATAGCAGCATAATTCGGCCGTATTGGTACTTTGTGTACGGAAATTCGGAATAAATTCGAATTCGTCGAATATTCAGTGTAGGTGTAATACGGGTACAGAATATTAGTGGAGAAAAAAAAACGTTAATTATTTAAACACTATAAAACAAAAATACCATTCAATTTCATGTTTTTTTATTAAAATAACTATAAATAAGTAGTTGTGGTCTCTCACACTTCCATATCTCACGTTTGTTGGGATTTTATATTTTTGTTTTTTAAATATATGTTAAATTTTATTATATAAATGTCTATGTATATGTATTGTATATTTGTGAATATTTGATTAAAAATATTATATATAAGCAAGCTACTTCTGTATTTTATTCGTACTAGATATTTTCAGTACGTATTTTTTACGTATCGAATCGTATTCGTACTCGAATTATGCTACTATGCTTGAAACAACCCGGAAGAATCCATCAGTTCTGGAAATGGCTGAAACTCCCTATTTGCTTCTTGCCATAGACATTTTATTTTATGTGTTTTCTATCAATGAAAAGAAGCTAAACCTAAAGACTATCATACACTTGCCTAGGAGTGGTTTTCTATGGCCCGTCTTTTAGCCTGGTCCAACGGCAGAATCAAGGCTGATTAAAGGATGTGTAGTTCTAACAACCTTGGTAAGACAGTGCATCGAACTTCATTTTTAGGATATTTGGGTTAGGATTTGCCTCTTTTCTGGTGACACTATCTCTCATTTATGGTTGTGATTCGTGAAGTATAAAGCCATACCTACTGGTCTCAAAACATATTCACAGCAAGGGAAAGGTCCCACATTTTCTCATATTAGCTGAGCTTGATGCTTACACCCCACCCCTGACCCCCAACAAAAATGGTTTTCCTTCTTGTCACTACATTGCACAGGAGTCTATCATGGATGACTCCCACACAGGCTGTAACAAATATATTTACTTAGCACTCATCTTCTATGTAGCTTGCTAGCCAAGGTGCTGAAACTTATTGGCTAGAATTTTCTCTCGCCTCCAACAAATAAACCTATATAGTAGATGTCAAAAAGTTCCCACCCTTTAGAGTTTTCAATTGACACTCCATACCTTACTAAGTGAGATATTAATAGATGTCTCAGGTATCATAACAGAGATCTACAAAGCTGACTTGAAAGCGACATAGACCAAGCCAAAAGAGCCCTAACATCAAAACATCAGGGATGACCTCATTTGCACTCCAGTGTATATTATATTGCCATTACTTTGTAAGTTGAAAGTGTGAAAATTCGAAACCCTAGGTGATTGCTGCCCTTATGTTCTCAACTAAACAGTACTGTTATTTAATTGCAGAAACTAAATTCTTCACATAGCAACAATCACACACATAGCTGGAAAGTAAATAGTGGAAGCATAAACACAATGCATAGGTCATTAGGCCTTTCAAATCAGCTTTTCGTTAACCACAAGCTGTCAAACTAACAGCTGTATGGTACACCCAAAAAACAAATCTGTACAGCTACCGAGAAAATCTGCCTGCTAAAAAATGAGAAAACTTGCCTTCTGGTCTGATGGCCTGCTGTACGGGCCTTGTTTGTACAACTGTACAGATTGGTCTGTACAGAATCTGTCCAATCGTTTGGACCACATGTATAGAATCTGTACACTGCTTTTTGCATGTTTCCTGACCTTGGCTCCTCTGTGATGCTCTAAACCTGCTCAACAGATGATCTCAGTCACCTCTTGACAAAACTTGACGTCGCGTGTATGTGTGTCTAAACCCTCTATCTTGACCTGCCTTTTATAGTTGAGCTGAAACCCTAATTTACCAAAATCCTAATCTCTCTGTGAGATGTATGGTTGGGAATCTGAGATTAGTCTAAATCCTAAGGTATATAAGACATTCACTTTATTACTAAAGTGAATTACAAAATAGATTTAATTTGAACTACTCTCGACGTGTTCACACTAAACCTGTGCGGAAGTCCTTGTTCGAGCTATATTCTTCGACACTCCCTCTTAGCGAGGAAGGAATTTTGCACCAATCCAGGTTTGTCTCTAAATGCTTCAATCTTGCCCTTTGCTAAGAGCTTCGTCAGAATATCAACAACTTGTTGATCTGTGGGTACATATTGGAGTTATGTTGCTTATTTTTGAATCCTGTCTTGAATGAATTGATATCTGATCTCATTGTGCTTGGACTTGTCATGAAACATTGGATTCCCAGAGAGTTTGATACAACTTTGATTATCACAGTAAATCACCGTGGGATCCAATTCCTAATCAAATAATATTGCAAGAAACTTGCGAATCCAAATGCCTCACAGCTAGTAGTACTGGTTACCACATCCTCTGCCTCTTTTGAGCTGAGTGCCACAGAAATTTGTTTTTGGCTGAACCAGGATATCATCGTTGATCCCAAGCTAAAGCAGCTCCTTGAGGTGATCTTCTTATCTGATGCATTGCTTTCCCAATCTGATTTTGTATACCTTTGCAACTTCACCTCACCATCTCCAAGATATCTCAGCCCATACTCTACCGTGCCCCTCAAATATTTGAGCACATGTTTTGCTGCCACCTAATGCTCCTATCTTGGCTCTACCATGAATTGACTCAAGGTGTATATTGCAAAACATATATTTGGCCTAGTGTCGGCTAGATACATCAAGGAACCTATTAGCCGCCTGTAGAAAGTGGCATCCACCATATTTGAATCTAAAGTTGTTCCTTTCTTCAAATTAGTGATCATAGGCATGGCCATAGGTTTGTAGTCCTCACTATGCGATCTCTTCAGGATTTTGTCTACATACTTACCTTGCCTAAGGAAAATATTCCCTGGCCTCTGCCAAACCTCCAACCCCAAGAAGTAATGCATCATGCCAATGTCCTTCATCTCGAACTTGTTTGCCATATTTGCCTTTCACCCTTTAATGAGCTTCTCTGAACCCATAAGAAACAAGTCATCTACATACAACACCAAAACAAGCAGATCAACCTCATCAATAAAAATATAAGTTGGGATTTGCTTCACTTTTGGTGAAGTATATACTTTGCGGGTATCCATCAATCCTAGAATACCATGCTCTTTGTTCTTGCTTGAGTCCATATAAGGCCCTTTAAGCTTACAAAAATGGGACTCCTTCCCACTGATCTCAAATCCTAGAGGTTGCTCTATGTACACTTCTTCCTCAATTATCCCATTGAGGAAAGTTGTCTTTACATCTTGTTGTTCGCCAAACTGCACACCAGCAGCGGAAATCTTTCGAAAGCTGTCTCCCTCACTGGAAAGTGGGGAGAGGTGTGGCCTTGGGGGTAAGCAATGAGCCAGGTACTGTCACCTGAATCCCAGCTCCTCCGTTTAGGCTAACTCCTAACAAAGCCAAGGGGGGTAGTCCCTATAAAGAGTTTCACTAAGGCTCTTGTGTTTTTTAAGGTTTTAAGTGCGAATGATGTGGATGATAAACGGGCCCTTCCAAAGGCTATCGAATTTCCCATGTTTCCCAGGCTTCTCCCTTCTTTTGTCCCATAGGAGAACAATATCTCCTACCTGGAAAGGTCTTGGCTTGGCTGATTTGTCAAATGTACCCTTCATACTTTCCTGGTGTCTCAAGGATGGATCAAGGGCAGCTCTTCTGGCTTCATCTAATTCAATGATTTGATTTATCCTTTGCTCCATTTCCGATTTTTCCGTCCCATACTCACTTATTAATCTGAAAATTGGAATCTGCATGCTAACCGGAAGGGTGGCTGTGAGACCATACACCAACTCAAAAGGGGATTTCCCTGTGGAGTTCTTCTTGGTTATTCTGTCATCCCATACGACATACTTAATCCTGTTGTCCCATGCTTTCTTGTTATCACCCACAGTTTTCTTAAGGATACTCATTAGATTTTTATTTGTAGACTCAGCAAGTCCATTTCCCCGCTGGTAGTAATCTGAGGAATGGGATAGGATGATGCCATATTTGAAACATAAGTCATTTACTTCTCCAGAACTGAAAGCCTTGGCATTATCATTTGTTATTTTTAAAGGGATTCCGAACCTGGTGATGATTCTTTCTTCAATGAAGTTTATGACAACATTTTCATCGGCCTTCTTAGTAGGTATGGCCTCTACCCATTTGGTGAAGTAATCGGTTTCCGTAAGAATCCAGCAAAATCCATTGCTAGAGTTATCTTTGAATTTGCCGATAAAATGAAGGCCCCATTGTTGAAAAGGGGCAAGGACTACAACAGGTGTGAGGGGGAGTGCAGCCAGCTTCTGCTTACCAGTGAAGAGCTGACACTCTTGGCAACACTTAACGTGTTTGTGAACATCTGCAAAGATGGTGGGCCAATAGTATCCAGCTCTTAGGATCTTGTGAGCAGTTGTATTTGCTGCATAGTGACCTTCGCAAAATCCTGAGTGAAACTCAGTCAAGATTCTTTTGGAGTCCTGTTCGTTCACACACTTGAGTATGATGCCATCTGGGTTTCTCCAGCCCAAACCTTCTTGGGTAAGGCAATATCTAGCAATTTTAAGTCTCAAAGCCCTTCACTTGTGACCCTTGAGGTGATCAGGACAATTGAAGTGGAGGAGGAAATAGATGATGTCAGAATACTAGATGTTGTCAAGCTCCTGGAGGGCAAGAGTCATGGAAGGTTGGGGAATGTCATTTTCAACAATCATTTCAATGGCTTCTTCATTCTTTTGAGTGAGCATTTTAGCAAGCCCTTGTCCTTTGATTAACTTGGTGGGATTTATCTCAAGGTCATATTCCTAGATTTTGGAAACCCATGTACCCCTTATTCCTAAACAATCCTGTTGAGAGAGGATGTCTTTCACTGCAGCATGGGGAACATACAATATGACCTTGGAATAGCCTATATATGTTCTGAAGTGCTTCAAAGATTTGACTAAGGCATATGCATGTTTTTCCATGATTGTGTATTTCAACTCGGAGTTTTGTAATGCTCTACTCATAAAGGCAATTGGTTGCTTGAACCCTTTGAAGTTCTTCTGGAGCAACACACCAGCAATGGTGTCTTCTGAGGCAAATGAAAAAATCATGAAATCTTTTGTATAATCCGGGCTGACTAAGACAGGTGCTCTAGTAATGGAATCCTTTATGGTGTCAAAAGCCTCTTTTCCTTCATCCATCCAAATGAACTTAGCATTCTTTTTTAGGAGAGCTTGCATAGGTTTCATGAGCTCGGCAAGGTTGGGTATGAATCTCCTTATGAAGTTTATATGGCCATTAAATGATTGGAGACCTTTAACATTCCTAGGAAGGGGAATCTCCTGGATAGCTTTGATTCTCTCGGGGTCAATCTTGACCCCATCTTTGTTAATGATGTGACCCAAAAGCTTTCCCTCTTCAATGCCCAAAACAGACTTAGCCGGATTCAGGGAAATGCCAAACTCTCTGCATCGTTGAAAGACTTTTCTAAGATGGTCAACATGGCTGGATCTCTTTTTGGAAAAGACGGTTAAATCATCCTGGTATATTTCTATGATTTTACCCATTAATTTGCTAAAGGCATAATCCATGGCCCTCTGGAAGGTGGCCCCAGCATTTGTGAGACCGAAGGGCATTCTCAGATATTCAAAAGTCCCCCAAGGGGCTGTGAATGTTGTTTTGTGCCTATCTCCTTCTTTGATAACCACCTGGTTATAGCCTGAAAATCCATCAAGCATGGACATCATCGTAGATCCAGTGACCTGTTGGAGGAGGGTTTCCATGTTAGGGAGAGGATAATTGTCTTTTTGGCAGGCTATGTTAAGATTTCTAAAATCAATGCATATCCTGATACACCCATTCTTCTTCCTTACCACAACCAAGTTGGAACACCATGACGTATGTTTGGTTGGTGCTATAATTCCTGTTGCCAGCATTTTTTCTAATTCATGTTTGACAATAGGAGCCAACTTAGGATTTATTTTTCTGAGTTTTTGGCGGAAAGGTTTTGTATTTATCATTTATGGTTTCAGAGGGATGTTATGTTGGAAAACATCCTCCCTATAGGCTTTTAGCTCATCATATGTAAATGCAAAAATGTCTCTATACTCCTTTACCAGGCTTATTAGAGCATTCCTCTCCTTTTCAGAAGTTCCTTTTCCTATTTTTATGATTTTCGGATTTGTTTCCGATCCAATGTTCACCTCAATATAGTCACCAGGTTTCAATTGGTCAATGTTATTTTTCTTTCCATCCTGCCTGTCAAAAATGTTCTCTAACTTAGTAGCTCCATGTGACATGGGGTTTAGGTTTTGGCTGTCCTCCAGGTACTGCTTGCCTCCTGCCCATTTATCTTGAAGTCTGAGAACTCATCCAGGTTATGTATAAACTTCAGAATCTGTTCATCATCTTTGAAAATTTGCCAGTGGTTTATGTTGTTTGGGATTGATGGCCTATAATTTATTTCAAGGGTACAGTCTCCGTTCAACATTTCCTCTGAAGGCTGGAGGGTAGATGCCGCAATTGCCAACCTATCCGCCACACTGTTTTCTTCCCTATGGACTGCTTTTATGTTTAATGCATCAAAGTACTCCATGGTGTCCCACACTGCATTCCTATACCCCTTAAGTCTTTTACAATGGCATGCAAAATTACCCTTGATCTATTGCACAACTAAGTCAGAATCTCCTTTGATACTAAGCATCTTTATTTTCATGTCTTTAGCGATCTCTATGCCTAATAAAAGTGCTTCATATTCTGCAACATTGTTTGTGGCTTCAAACTCAAGTCTGAATGCAAAGTTGAAGACCTTCCCCTTGGGTGATATCAAGACTATACCAGCACCTTTGCCAGCTCTAGAAAAAACACCATCAAACTCCATTTTCCACAATCCATCAACTTTCTTATCTTTCATTTCTTTATGAACATGATCTAAGAAGGTGGAATTTACCTGGTAGGTTCCTATTTCATCCGTATTGTAGATGTATTCATTTGATGGTTTTTGGGGATTTTCAACATGGTATCTTCTTTCTTTTTTAGAGTGAAGTTTGACGAGAGAATTTTCAGATGTCGGAACAGTTGCATAGGATAAGTCTAATTGTAGTGACCCACCCAAAGAAGCACCCCACTTTCTAGAAAGAAGCATCCCCCATTTATGAGGCACATCTATGACAAGGATATCCATGGTGACATGGATGTCAGGGTACTTGGCCAATTTGATGGTTTGATTTTGAATCATCCCCTCAACTTCGACAGGTCTAGAATCCATGGCACATACATTTCCATAAGGTCTAGTGGTTTTTAGATTAAGTTGTTGCATGACTTTTTTGGTCATCAGGCTTGCACTAGATCCCGAATCCAACATACAATTATGTAGAAGAAGGTCACCTATCATCAATGATATGTAGAAAGGTGGGTGAGCTTCTTTTCTTGTTTCCCTGGTATGTAGGACTATAGGGGGATCCCCAAAATAATTTTTACAACTCGTTGAAGGTTGCTCTTTAGTTTCTAAGAAAGTTACCTTTTTAGGGGTAGGAGGCTTTGCAAGTGGAGGAGGATTTTCAGAAGCTATGGTTTTAGGAATAGCAGGAGGCTTTTCAGAAGCTGTGGGCTTAGGAATAGAAGGAGGAGTACCATCTGCCTGAGGCTCTAACATTTTCAAAAGTTTATCACTCTGACCAGGAAGTTTACACAGTTCAAGTACTGGGACTGGAACCTTAGTGTTGGCCAACCAATTACCTAAATCAAAAGTTAAATCAACAGTTTCCTTATCATTATTAATTTCTTGAGTAATGTGAGGAACTGCTACCTTAGGAGCAGTTTGAGTGGAAGGTCCCTCCTTCGGTTTCTTTTGATATGTATTTCCCTTGAATCTCTGGCTGTTGTTGATATTGGGTGGCATCTCACCATAGAGTTAAGTCATATAATCAATCTATTGATAACCTTGGTTGGCTTAAGTCACATTAAGATTTTCATAGTTATTTCCCACATGGTTGATAAAAACAGGCTCGTCTGATGAAGTACTAGGGCCACATCCCTCAGGATAACCATGCTCTTGAACAAAACATGCATAGTGGCAACCAAATTCCTCGTGGAAATCTCTGCATGCCCTACAAAATGGCTTGTATGACTCAACCATGTTAGCAGCCTCTAATTGATTTGGAGGCCTCTGTTCATGGTTGGGAGGTTTTCTTTGCCAATTCTGCTTTGTAGCAAAAACCTTAGGTTGAAGTTGAGGTTGGGTCCTTTCAACATTTATAATCCGACTTTGAATTTCTTTTAGCTGAGCAAGGGGTTTTGCTTCAGCTTCCTCCATGTTTCTCTTCATTTCCCTTTTCATTTCATTTCGCATTTCATTTCTCATTTCTGATATCTGTTTTTCATGAGTTTCCTTCATAATTGATAAAGGATCTTTATCTTTTGGTTCATTATTTTTCAAAGGGATTGAAGATCTTGAGTAACCTTGAATGTTGGACTCACCGGAAGACATCATGTTTTTGTCAATCTTGACGGCTAAACTTTGAACTTCAGCCAAAGTAGTAGGTTCTTTATCTCTCAGTTGATATTGTATCTTACCACTCAGTGCCTCTATGTAGTAGTCCAGTAATGAAGTTGCAGGAGGTGCATAAGTCTCAGGGATGGAATTTGACAACTCCTGGAATTTAGTATTGAATTCATCCATAGTGTCATTTTCTGTCTTCTTCATGCTGGTTAAGGTTGCAACTAGATGTCTAGGCTCCTTTTTGCTGCCAAATTTGTTGAGGAAAGCAGTCTTGAAAGTTGCTATGGTGGCGAAAGATTTGTCTGGTAAATTGTCGTACTAGTTCCCGGCTTTGCCTTCTAAAGATATGGCAAAAAGAGTCATGTAAACATCCTCATGTTTATCAGTGCCTTTGAGGTAGGAACCACAAAGTCTGTTGAAGTTTCTGATATGCTGTTCAGCAGAAGTAGAGGCATCAGTGCCGTTGAAACTTGTGAGTTTGTTGACAGCTTTTTCAGGAATATCATGGGGTTGACCTGCTATCTGAGTGAAATCTAGTTGAGTAAAAAACTCACCCATGGTGGAAAGGAAACAATTATTGTCTTCAAAATTTTCTTGATTTTCTTGAAACAAAGAATGGATGTCTAAAATAGACTCAGATCTAAGATTTTCAAAGATTTTACGAGAAGCAAGTTTGTTTAATCTTCTCCTATAAACCTTTTCAGGCTCAGGGATAAAACTAAGCAAACCTTCAGAATTTCTTCTAGTTGAATACCTTGAGTTGTTAACTGATAGTGGAGTCACCAGATGGATCCAAGTCTAATTTCAGAGAGTGATTAAACTAAAAATCTACCAAAAGTAAAACTAAAAGGGGCAGTGGAGTCGCCAGATAGATTTAGAATCTATCAAAAAAGGTAAAACAAACTAGAAAAAATAAAGGTTGTCCAGGAACAAAAAGATTTGTCCCCGGCAACGGCGCCAAAGATGTTGTCCGCCAAACTGCACATTAGCAATGGAAATCTTTCGAAAGCTGTCTCCCTCACTGGAAGTGGGGAGAGGTGTGGCCTTGGGGGCAAGCAATGAGCCAGGTACTGTCACTTGAATCCCAGCTCCTCCGTTTAGGCTAACTCCTAACGAAGCCAAGGGGGGTAGTCCCTATAAAGAGTTTCACTAAGGCTCTTGTGTTTTTAAGGTTTTAAGTGTGAATGATGCGGATGGGTGTTGTTTAGGAGTTATTATGATGAGACCAAATTAAAAGATGAGATGAGCACAAGATAACAAAGCAATCCACGTTATTTCATTTTAGCAACGTGGATTGCTTTGTTATCTTGTGCTCATCTCATCTTTTAATTTGGTCTCATCATAATAACTCCTAAACAACACCCATCCGCATCATTCACACTTAAAACCTTAAAAACACAAGAGCCTTAGTGAAACTCTTTATAGGGACTACCCCCCTTGGCTTCGTTAGGAGTTAGCCTAAACGGAGGAGCTGGGATTCAGGTGACAGTACCTGGCTCATTGCTTGCCCCCAAGGCCACACCTCTCCCCACTTCCAGTGAGGGAGATAGCTTTCGAAAGATTTCCACTGCTGGTGTGCAGTTTGGCGGACAACACATCCATATGATGTATCCTCCATCCCATAATGGAAACTAAAGACATCACTGCTATAGTGGAAGTGTACTTACCAATTGGGAGAACCCTCTCACCACAAACTTCGCTTTGTACTTTTCTATGTTGCCATTTGTTGCATACTTGATCTTGTAGAGCCACGTGGAACTCAATATTGATTTCCCCTCTGGTCTTGGCACTCTTGGCACTTTGTCCCATACATCGTTCTTCATGATGTTGTACTCCACAATGACATTCCTCCAAACCTTCTGGTCTATTGCCTATTGAAAATTTTAAGGCTCGGAATCTATGATGCTGCTCATCAATGCCATGTAGTTTGGAAACTTCTTTAGAGGTACGCTTTCCCTAAATGTGCTCCTAGAAGCCTCAACATTTAAGGAGCATCCCTCAATGTCTGAGTGAACCATCGAGGTCTCAACACTTTGCCCATATAAACATTGGTAAATATTGGTCATGAATCATGGCCTTAGCAATCACTATGATGGATCGGTTCTTTTGCTCTACAACCCCATTTTGTTGTGTGTTGTACAAAACAATCATCTCCCCTTCGATTCTCGCATCTTTGTAGAAACCCTTGAACTCCTTGTGGGTATACTCACCCCTATTGTTTGATCTCAAAACTTTGATCTTCTTCCCTGTTTGGTTTTCGACTAGAGCCTCAAACTCTTGAAACTTGCTAAAGACCTCATCCTTCTTTAGGAAGTAGATCCAAGTTTTGTGAGAGAAGTCATTAATGAAAGAAACATACTACATGCTTCATGTGATTGATGCTATTGTCACAAGTCCACATACATTTGCATGCTTTTTGTTGCTTGATGTTGAACTCTGGAAGACCTGTGACTTTCTCCTTCAGAATAGGCAACGCACTATGATGTAGATCCAAGTTTTGTGAGAGAAGTCATCAATGAAAGAAACATACTACATACTTCATGTGATTGATGCTATTGGTATCAGTCCACATACATATGAATGCACTAGGTCTAGAATGCCCTTAGACCTATGCTCGTTGCTTGGGAAAGGAACCTAGGCATGCTTGCTAAGCGTGCACCCTTTGCATACTTTTTGTTGCTTAATGTTGAACTCTGGAAGACCTGTGACTATCTCCTTTAGAATAGGCAACACACTATGATGTAGGTGCCCCATCCTCTTGTGCCATAACTCACACAAGTTGTTCATGTTATGAATGTTGTTCCTTGTCACCTATATAGGTTGCCTTTTCTAACCCAGATTACTTGAGCTGATTGTAGGCTAAACTCCTCGGTCTGATAAGGACTTCTTGGTTCTTTAACTCTATTGCAAAGCCCTTATCTTCCATAAACAAAATTGAAAGCCAATTCTTTTTGAGACCTAGAACAAACAACACATCATCAAAGTTTAAAGAGTTACTTGATTGGAGTTGGAAAAGAATGGTACCAACTCTTTCTATTGAATACTTGTCATCGAACTCTTGAGACATGTTTTTTTAAGACTTGAAAATAACTCTTGGGTTGATGATATGACGTCATATGCCTAGATGCTCCACTGTCTACATACTAAGCATTCCTCAGAACCATGCTAATAGAAATGCAAGATAACATCGAGAAATCCTTCTCGAACTTAGAGGCAAATTCGTTCATCTGAGTTTCAACTGAGGTTGCTACCTGATTCTGCTACTAATTCCCTTTGCCCTTCTTCTTCTCTGGACAATGTGATGCATAATGGCCATGCTTATGGCATATGAAGCACTTGATTTTACTCAAGTCCTTCTTCCCTGGATGTGAGGTTGATTCCTCACTATTTACCTTACCCTTGATGGGTCCTTTACCCATGCTCTTCTTTGCTTGACCAATTAGGGCATGGTCATTGTCAACTCCTTGCTTGTTGGCCTTGGATTCCATTTGAGTTTCCTCTTAGATATAGTCATCGCACAACCTTTCTTAGGAGGGAAGATTCTCCCAAGCATAAACACCTTGGACAAATGTTTCCTATTGAGATGGGAACCCTTTCAGTGCCTAATTCACTATCTCTTTGTCTTCAACTTTCTCCCCAACTACTGCAAATTAATCATGAATCTATGTGACCTTCATCTGGTAACTGGTAATTGTGTCTGATCTTCCCATCTATATAGATATGAGTCTATTATGCAATATCATCTTCCTATTTATGTTCTTGCATTGGTAAAGGTTAACAAGGGCATCGAACATCCCTTTCGTTGTCTTCTTCTTAGATATATGAGGGATGAAATGATCCTTTATAACATCCACAATCATCCGCTTGGACTTCACTTCTTTCTTCTTGTGAACTGCCATATCCCGTGGACCTATCAATGGAGTCACTACATCCTTGATGATATCCCAAAGATCATTCTCTTCTAATAGAAGAGTTACCTTGACTTTCCATGATAGAAAATTTGAGGCACCTTCCAATTTGTCCTCGAACTTGAGGCTAGTTGATGCCATCTCTGAGCTCTAACACACAAACTCCAAATCTGATAGGGATTACCGCTGAAACCCTAGAGAGGATCTAATACCATGTGAAATTCCAAAACCTAGGTGATTGATGTCCTTATGTTCTCAACTAAACGAGACTAATATTTAATTGTAGAAATTAAATTCTTCACACAACAACAATCACACACTACACTGTTGGGAGCGGGAGCGAAAAGCGAAATTTTCAAAAGCTTTCGTTTCGGGAGCGTATTTTATATAATATATATTTTAATATATTTTGATGCATATATATTAAAAAAAACATGTATTATGCCAAATTAGCTATAGAAAACATGAAAACATAGATATTCATATAACCATTTAGTACACATTGATATAACATCAATCATTTGGGACATCTCAGAAGATTTTCTGGAATGACATAACTATGGCAATGACCATTTGCAAGTGATGTCTTTAAATCCAATATCAAACTTGCAAAGATATTAAGTTATTGTTAAGATTTACTTTATCAAACAAACTCTGTCATTGAATTTTTGTAACAGAAGTTGAATTTTTGTAAGGGAAGTACAAATGTGTAGCTGATGGCATCGACTTTAAGACAATGCTGCATGTATTTGACCCTCCTATGTCAATACCACTTTTCTCATATAACCAAACTGTATTAATTGGAATTTGATTAAAATTAACATGCATACGGTTTTCTATTTTATACTTTTATCCCTTCTAAATAGAATATGAACTTTATTGATATTGCAAAGGTGCTTCTGAAAAGGCCCCTTTACCAGTTTACTGCCAAATTTTCCTTATTTATTCATCCAATTTCTATAATAACATTTTCTGATATATGACGTGAAGGTAAACCCAAGGCCAAGGTTTCGACAAACAATGGGATAGAGCTTTTTGAAACTCCTGTAAAAGTGTTTTTTTTCAAATATACTTCTTATTTTACTCATAAAACAGTTATGTACAAGGAGAACAAAATCTGTACAAGAAAAGATAAGAATATACAGACATTGTAGCAGCTATCTTATTGCAGTTACAGCTACAATAAATTCTAAATATGGAGTTATTAATTCACTTTTTTCATCTCTAATGAGCAAAAACCCTTCAACCTTGAGTTGGGCACAAAGCTCATCCATCCACAGCCCTTGAAAGGAAGAACAGTGCCACTAGAGTCCTCAAAAACACACTTACAACACAATTTCCATAAAGAGAACATAACAGCAATATGGATACAATGCCACAAGCCTTGATAAAGTGACTGATGAAAGAGTTAGTCCCCAAGAATAGCTGCTCTCCAATGAATGGTACCCTGGATCATTTCAGAGAACCTATGCTGTGCTAATTTCCAACATTGACAAGAAAATCGGCACTCCCAAAGAATGCATTTGACAACTTCATCTTGGGGCAGAAAATGCATTTATCATCTGTGAAACTACTCTTTGCCAACCTGGGGTACATCAAAGTTTTAAACTGTTTACCATGGGGGGCACATCAAACTGTTTACCACTGAGGGCATAGAATGAGTCCAATAGACTTTATTTGCCCAAATTAACCCTATCCAATCCTCGATAATTTGGGCAATTAACGCTTCCTGAGCGTATTTTATATAATATATATATATATATATATATATATATATATATATATATATATATATATCGAGGAATCGCTCAGGAAGCGTTTTCGGGAGCGATTTTTTTGCCCGGGATCACTCAGGAATCAATCCGGAAGCGTCGATTCCGAATCTATTCCTAAAATTCCAGGGAGCGTTTTTTTCTCCAAGGAATTGCGAATTGGGAAATCGATCCCGGGAGGAATCGCGATTCCTTCGGGATCACGAATTGGGAGTGAAGCGGAGGGGTCTAGAGCGATTCCCCGCAGCTCAGATCACACATATAGTTGGAAAGCAAATAGTGGTAGCATAAACACAATACATAGGTAATTTCTCCTTCAAATCAACTTTTCATTAACAAATGAAAGCTTACAAGGAAACCTCCATAAGGTGTCAAACTAATAGTTTTTATGGTAAAAAAATAGAGTTTTATAGTTATCGAGAAAATTTGTTTGGTGAAAAACAAGAAAGCTTGCTTTCTAGTCTACTAGCCTACTGTATGACTTTGTTGGTATGATTGTACGGACTATTTCGTACTACTGTACAAACGAGATGTATGAAATCCATACATTACATTCTATCTGCTTCTTGACCTTGTCTTATTATGCACCAAATTCCCAAAATAACATAGAAATAGAAAGAAAGAGTGACTCAATGCCTTGAGAATCAAATAAAGAAATGAATAAGAAGCATCTTCGAGGGGGCATCTCCTTTTACAATATATGCACAAGATGAGATTATATTATCCTAAAACTATGTCTCGTTGGTATATATATATATATATATAAGAGACAAAGGGTACAATTACAATTAAGGTCCTAGCTGACCCTACAATTATAATTAAGGTCCTAGTTGACTATTGAAGACAATACTAATATAATAACATAAATGTAATGTCACAATATATAGGGCTTAGCATGCCCCTCCCCTTTAAACAAGTGTTGTTCTCAACACTTGATTAACTGTGGATGTTTCTGTATGAAGAACTCATCTTCCCATGTAACTTGTTCTATTGGCAAGTTTTTCCACTTGATGAGATACTCAGTAATTGCTTGGTTTCGTAGTTTCTTGATTCGTGTGTCAAGGATTGTTTTAGGTTCTAATATCATTTTACCTTCTTCATCAATCTCTGGTAAAATAGTCTGGATTAGGATCTTGTCACCAATTACCTTTTTTAGGCATGAAACATGGAAGACTGGATGTACACGTGAAGATGGAGGCAACTCCAATTTGTAAGCCATACTTCCAGTCCTTTGCAACACCTCATAGGGACCATAGTACTTGGGTGCTAATTTATTGTCCTTCTTTTGTTGCTTGAGGGACATCTGTTTGTAGGGTTGTAGCCTCAAAAATACCTAGTCCCCAACTTCAAATTTCTTTTCACTATGATGTTGATCTGTTTGTTGTTTCATCCTATTTTGTGTTATAGCCATGTTGTCTTTCAATAGTTGGAGAACCTCTTGTTGGTGCTCTATGTGATTCTCCACTGCTTGAACCTTAGCTTTATCTTTTAAGGATGATGTGATGGATGGAGGACGATAGCCATAAAGTGCCATAAATAGTGACATTTTTGATGAAGTACATAAATATGTGTTGTACCACCATTCTGCCAAGGGCAACCACTTGACCCATTGTGTTTGTTTATTGGATGTGTTGTCGCCCAAAACTGTCATGTGTGTGTTGAAGCCCAAAATGTAAACACAGCAGCTGGGTGACAACTCTTTGGAGAGAGGCCAATGTCACCACACTCCTCTCCTCTCGCTTCAGGTTGGCTCTTCTCCAACTCAAGGGGGGTATCCCTAAGATAGGATCGCTAAGGCAGGTGCAACGGAGGGCAAGGTGAACTGAAGAGGCTGCCTTAGGAAACGATTGTAACAGAAAAATGTGTTTTGAATAAGTGATGGGAAAGTTGGGAGGATCAGTCCTCGAGGAGAGGCCAGTGCCAGTATATCAGAGGGGCGAATGGAGTCAAAAGAGAGATCAAAGGGGCCTTGTGTTATATGTGACTGAGGGGGAAAGATCGCATTATTGAGCAAGCCCTGCTCAGTCTAGTGTTTGGCAATCAAAAAGAGTACTTCTTCTTCTCTAGCTGCGGGAGGTGCGTTATGCAAACCAAAGATCAATATTACACAATCAAACTAGATTAAATGTAAAAATCAATACCTGTGTATGCACGCTTACGAAGGGAAAAAGAAAGCAGATGCTAAGAGTTCTTCACCAAAGGGAAAAAGAAAGTGGGCTGCTAGGAATTCTTCGCCTTCCAACGTGGTGGATTGTCACCCTTCTATGGCCTCTTACACAAGAAAAGAAAAAGCAGAATCTGGAAATGCTCATACTCATCTAAAAATATCACAAGATAACGCCACAAAAATGCTCAGTTGTCCAAAAAAACCCATAATATTCTTCATTAAGCTCCAAGGAGAGAAAGTTTTCCAAGTTTTTCCATCCTTACAATGGAGAAGGCTTGCCCCTTAAAAAGACCAAAAAAGCCTCACATATTGTTTCCAAAACAAAAAATAATAAAATAATAGAGAAAAAGTGAATTAGATCCACTTTTTTCTCTCCATCGAAAGCATGATTCCTGCAGTTTATTAAATGGAACTGCTATTTTAGGCTGGTGATACCAACCCTCATGTAACCAAAATAAAGCTCATCAACGATGACTCATAAAAAATGCAACAGCTGCTAATGAAAAAGGCGATTACTCATCAATCGGTTGGGGCAATCAGCGTATCACGATCTTTAATTTTGGACCTGCTGTGTCACTACCTGTGGCTGCATGAACAGGCTGGTCGCTTGCGGTTAAGTGAAAATGCGGGATTGCCAGATCTGAGTCATGGCCCTAAACAATGAGTCACGCCAAAAATGGCGACTGAGAGGAGACATTTCACGTTGATACGAATCAAAGGAAGAAAGGTGGACCCTCGATGAAATTTAGAAATGCCCCGTGTTGACATCTCGTTGAAACCCGAGTTCAATGATCTAACCCGCATCAATTAATTGGTCGTTTTGCTGCCAAGGAACTGAAACCTCGATTGTTGAGAAAACGCGGGTTTTAACCTCTGGTGATTTCTTTAAACGCCACCAATTTAGTGAGCTTAATTGTGCACTTACATCATGGTGTCCCTTTGTTAGCAACTTTGTCATGCTATTAGAGCTTATCACTTTAGAGGGTTTCCCTAGAATATCTCTGAGTTCAATTTCCTTGTCTTCTAAGGAGAATCTCATGAAAAGTTCCTACAAATTAAGAACCATTGTTCCCAATGATTGGAACAATTGGACCCCTAATACAACATCAATACCACCCTTTTGGATTGCAATCTTACTCCCCCATAGTAAGCTTAATACTATGGCACTTCCCTGAACAATTTATGTACCTCCATTTGCAATCATGCAATCATTACTTGAAACTTTGGTGTTGGATATATAAATCAATTGAGAAGTTTGACTAATTTGCAATTAATGAGGTTATGCGTACTACTAGAATCAATCAACATTGTTACCTTTTTCTTTTTGATATATCTTTCTATACTGAGAGTTTGAGGGGTGCTAATGCTGGCCAATGCATGGTAGTATCTTTTAGTTGTGCCTGAGACTGTTGCAGTTCTGGATCTTCATCCTCTTCTCAATCTATGTAAAATAATTTCTTCTCGCTGCACTTGTGCTCCTTATTGTACTTGTTGTTATAATTGAAACATAGTCCTTTTGCTCTTCTTTCTCCCACTTGTTGAGGTGTCAACCTTTTGGGCTGAGTGAGGTTACAGGGGAAATATTTCCCTCTCTATAGGTGTTTGTAGCAACCCTAGTAGTAGCCATATTTTTACTTTCAAATTTCCTTGCCAAACTAAAAGCATTCTCCATTGATTTAGGTTCAGAGAGAAATACCCAATGTTGAATGCTCTCCTTTAAAGTGCTCATAAAGATATCCAACAAATTATCCTCTAGAATGTTCTTCACTTTAAGATCCAACTTTTAATACTGTTTAAAGTGCTTTGTAACTGGAGCTTTGTGCCTGAGATTTATTAATTGGATAAAGAAGTTGTCGTTCTTAATATCTCCATAACGTGCTATCAATTCATTCGTAAATGTAGATTGAGAGACAAGAGAGTCCTTTACATGGTCACAAAGCCATTGGTACCACACAAATTGATTAGGTTCTAAATAAAAGTATGCAATAGTTACCTTTTGTAAATATTTAATTTGGTGTAGATCAAAAAATTGCTCCATCTGGAGTATCCATGTTATTGAATCGTTGTCATCAAACTTTCTCATATCAATCTTAGGAATGAAGTTGTTCCTTAGCCCCGAGTTGAACCCATGATGATGTGGATTATGGAGTGATGAGTGATGTGTCGGTACTAATAACTCTTGTTCTCCGAGTATGATAGAATTTTCTCCTGAGGTGAATGGGACTCCATCATCTTGTTCTCCTTATCCTCTTCTCAAGGAGTTGACTTTTGAGTAAGTAGGTTGTTTATATCCTTCACATCTTCTCTCCTCATGTTTTCAAGGTTCTTTTTGAGGTCAACTTGGATATCCCCCTTGAATGTTTGGAATTCAACTTGCATATCCCCTTTGAATGTTTAGAATTCATCCTTATTTACCATATTCATAATGTCCACCTTTCTTAGCATTATATTTTGAATGTTTACTACTCTTTCGGTAAGCTTGGACACCTCAAAGTTCACATCATCATGTTCATCTTGTGTCATGGTTGAGCCTTTAAGAGGTTTAGCAAGTGTAGAAATTTTTGCTCCACCTCTTTCCGTTTTAGCCCACTAATATTTACTAGAGTTCTTCTCTATTTGTTTTCTCTATTACACCTTTGAATCGCTTAAACGATTCTTTCAATCAAAAGTTATGAAAGTTTCAAGTTAACATACCTTTTAAAACCTTTGTTTGTAGGTTGTCTTTCTAGTCGAATTTTCTCCTGAATTATTTCTGAAATTTAGCTCCTCTGAATTTGAAATTTCTACATGTAGTAGCTTGGTAATATGGTATGTCTTCTCTGTAATGCCACAGGTTTGATCAAATTTTGATGTGCCCAAAGAAAGTTATGGTAACTTTCCCAAAACTTCTTGTTTTTGTCCCTTTCAGGAGAGCAAACTTGTACGGCCTTCCACGTGTCCTATTTTCTGGTTCTTCTTTTGAAATATTTACGTCAAACACTATATTCTGTCTCTTTTTGATGCAACTGGTGGCACTCAATTTGGAACTTTCAAGTTTTAGATGTGATAGTATTACGAAGAACACCTTTTTGAGACTAGTTTTTGGATTAGTAAAAATCCCCAACTTCCATAGACTGTAACCCCAAAACTATTGTGGACAAGGACCTGAAGTTTTTACCACAGGTACCTTGAGATGTCTCCCGAGGCTCCTCAATTTTTTTTTTGTTGAAATGTCCCTGAAAAAAGTTATAGCAAAAATGGTTGTGATACCAAATGTTATGCACCAAATTCCCAAAATAGCATAGAAATAGAAAGAAAGAATAACCCAACGCCTTGGGAATAAAATAAAGAGATGAATAAGAAGCTTATTTGAGAGAACAACTTCCTTTTACAATGTATCATGTGCACAAGATGAGATGAGTTTCTCCTAAAATAATGTATCCTTGGAATACATATATAAGAGACAAATGGTACAATTACAATTAAGGTCCTAGCCTACCAATAAAGACAATACTACTATAATAATAGAAATATAATGTCATGAAATATAGGGCTTAACAGTGTAACACAACTCCTTTTGGACATTCTAAACTTGCTCAACCGATGAACTCAAGTCACCCTTTATCTTGATCTGCCTTTATACTTGAGCTGAAACCCTAATCTACCAAAACCCTAATCTCTTAGTAAGATGTATGGTTGAGATTAGTCTAAATCACAAATGTATAAAAATGCACTTTATCAGAGTCAACAACTAAATATGAGACTCGCTTTATTACTATAGTGAATTGCAAAATAAATTTAACTTGAACTACTTCCGACACGTTCACATTGAACCTATGCATAAGTTCTTGTTCGAGCTACATTCTTCAACATCTCTAGCTCATCTTTGGGTTCATTCCCATCAACTGCACATGGAGACAAATTAATATCTTTAGAAGGAGCATCGTATTTGTAAACTATGTATGTGGAAACTTGGTTCATAAGACCATTTCATCTTTGAATGCGTTGTCCATTGACTAGTGAGAGATTTGTGGTGATGGCTCTTTGAGAACGTTTGCACAATATCAAGACCAAAGATGTACTCCCTTACTCCTTTTCAGGATGCTTAACCTCAAGGAAAATACATTGAAAGACAAGCCTTCCCACATTGCTACTTCTAGGCCCATTATTTGTTACATCTAGTCTCTAGGTCGTTGGTGACATGAAGCCTAATGAGCAAATTTCGAATACCGTGTTAGTTAGGTAGTGTAGACTTTGGAGCACCCAACCAGTAGATGACATGAATCTCATCATGTCATCAAATAATTTGTCACAATGAATCTTAAGATGCTAATGTAGATACCATGTGGTTATACTCTACTGCACAATGATTACATATAATCAAATTATAATATCAGATGCATATTGATTTCTTTATGAAAAATAACTAAGAAAATTGAGAGAAAAGCTACAATGGTAAAAGGACACATTATTGAAATTTGAAACATTCACACGATGTATACTGGAGAAACTCTGTTTGTGAAAGCTCCAGCTAGAAATAAGGATTGTGCCTTGCTCTTTCATTTTTGGATTTATAGTGCAAATTAAAAGAAAGATCATCACTCACAATGGAGTAGATGGACATAGTCGCATGAATAGGTTACTACAGGATCACCTCCTTCCTCACTTCTATTTTGATATCCCATTCCTTTAATATGCTCAACTATGGATTCATGGAATAATAAGTCTTACAATAAGAACAAAACCCCTTTCATCCCTTGTGGCTCAGTTTTAAACATGTCATGATAGTTGTTATTGTTAGGGTTAGGGCTTTTGCATTCTGCAACTATTGATTAGGGTTATGGTTTTGGACCCTTTAGAATCTCTTTGAAAGTACACATGTGACTAGCTCCACGTGTGAGTAATGGGAGCACATGGCATCTGCCTGCTTGGTTCTACGATGGTCAAGGTGGTAGGTCAACTTCTGGAGGCCCTGATGGTTGAGTTTGATTGCGACCCTTTTTTGAATTTCTTAGTGTCTTGATCAGAACCTTTTCGGATTGCATTTTCCAAGCTTCTTTCTCAAGTTCACCAATGGCCTAAGTTTCTTGAGGTTTGTGCGAAGAATGTGGGTCCCACAAGCCCTTTTCGAAGGACCTTTGTCTCTATTTTTATCATTGCCTTTCAAAATTCCAATTCAAATTCTTGTTAGGACATGGAGGGCCATCTCCACTTCCACTTGACACCAGCGACTTGGCCAGTCTCTACCCCATCCCAACAGACGGATGACTCCACCCAGGACACAGCAGTAGGGTCCAGACTACAGGCAGCAGCATACTACTCACGATAGCTATTCTTCCAGGTCTTCTTCTAGACAGTGTACTCTTTTGAGTTTTCTCCTGTCGGTCTCGGATGGTAGGAGAGATGCTTCCAGCGCTCTGTGATGGATCCACCATTTTGTTTCACAGCTTTCAGATCCACTTTCTTTGCTGGATTAGATCTCTTTGTATATCTCTCTTCTGGACCAGCTCTCCATTATAGAGTTAGCTTCTTTTGGTTTGGTTTTAGGTTAGAGTTCTGATTCTTGCTTTTATAGAGCCGTCTTAGCGCTCCCACTTTGTATTGACATCATGTTAGCATACAGTCCCATTGACCTACTTTAGTGGTCACTTGTTGGACATTAATATAATTATCTTATCTTATCTATCTTCCAGGTACACTTTTTTACATCCCATGTGTCCAACACATCGGGACCTGTCCTTCCCATGGGCCAAACATGCCTGTGGCATGTGCAGGTCATGCGTCTTGTGCATGTATGACTCCTGGGAAGGACAAGTTGACGGGTCCAATTCGTCGGATTCACGATCTGTAACAATTCAGGGATTTCTGGTTGTAACAATTTTTCTTTTGAACTGGCTCTTTAGAGGTGACAGCTTTGTTTGGAGTTATATAAGGTGATCTTAATTAATTTATTCTACTTTTTGTTGTCTTTTGAGTGGAGACCTCATAAGGCATTTTCAAGTTAGCTTTTAAGGTTCTTTCCTGAAGTTATTTTGGCATTTGGAGTTTCAAGCAAGCAATTATTGATGTAATCTGTCTTAATTTGAATGACATGTATAAAAACTTCTATGCTAAAATCTTGTGTTGGTTGTACATTGATTCATCTCAGGTCATTAGCAGAGTGGAAAAGCTTCCATCAATTTTAAAAATTAGAATATTTTTCTTGACAGAATGTTTTTGACCTGTTGCAGTTTCGATGGTGTGGTTGTAAACTCTCTTGAAGCTAAAAGTTTTGTTACTAGGTGAGGTTTCATTTCTGGCATCTGTTAAAGAAAATGTTTTATTGTCTCTTATCTGATGATGTTAACTAGATTATCATTCTGTCAGTCTGTCCTTTGGTAGGTAATTATTTGATTCTGGTCTCTCTATTATGAAAGATAAATAGTTCTGTTTCTACTTCCAGTCTCATACAGGAACCTTTTAAAGCAGTGCCTCTAATATGGGTCATTCATGAGAATGAACTGGGAGTGCGCCTCAGGGATTATGCTTCAAGCCAGCTGACAGATATCTTAATTGATTGGAAGGAAACCTTTCATCGCGCAGATGTGGTTATCTTTCATGACTATACCATGCCGGTAGCAAGACCTTCTTATTTTTTATTACTGAGTTGATTTGAGTGGAAATTTTTTAATTTTCAGCCAATCAACTTTGGGGTGGGTTAGTCAGATATGGTTTTCTGATTTCTTATGATCTGTCTTTGCTGCAGATGATTTATTCTTCCCTTGATACTGGGAATTTCTTTGTTATTCCAGGCTCTCCCATAGAAACATGGGAGGCAGAACATTTCATGGCCACACAGAAGACAGAGGATTCGAGAATACAATTTGGTTTTGATTCAAAAGATTTTGTAATTGTGGTTGTTGGTAGCCCATTTGTTTACAAAGGAATGTGGTTGGAACACACACTGGTAATGCAGGCTATCCTGCCTCTGATGACAGAGTTTAAGGAGAAAAGTGGTAAAGCTACACATTTGAAACTTGTTATCATGAGCAGCAACTCAAGTACCTATGATATAGCTTTGCAGGTGAGATACTAGTATTTTATGTTTCTGTATAGCTGGATGTAACAGATGCCTGTCTTTATTGTTTTGATTTTTGAAAAGCATGTACATCTTATATTACAATAGAAGCTACTGAGAGGATAACCAGTTTCGTGAAAGCGGCGCTGTGTTTCAGCTCCCACCAGGGTTTGATTCCTCAAAGAAGTGGCTGGTGTGCTCTTGCAAGGGGGGCATTCATTAGTGAAGTTGTCATGGCTGTTAGGTTAGTCTTGGGTGGTAATACACCCAAGATGGAGCATATGAAAGCACTGACTTTTTGAAAAGGGGTTAATGCCCAAACATCGTCATAGGAAGCTTTCTCAAGTTTCCATATATTACAATAGACGACAATATGATTACACCTGTGACATCATTAACATAATACGTTGAGAAAAGATGCATGCATTTAGTTTAAATGGGTGTTCACCAAAAATGTTTTTTATGCTATTTTTTAAATAGTTGGTTTCTTTTATTAATGCAATTCCTGTTTCTAGTTTGTTGTCTGGTGAAATTACAAACTGATGTGATGAGTATGTTCAAATTAAACAAATCTGTGACTTGATCTCCTCAAAGCAAATATGTCAGATATTTCCAGATACAGAGTGTGAAAAATGACTGAATGCAATGCCTGGACATATGAAATATTTTACTCATGTGGGTAGACAAGATAAAGACATTTTCATATTGTCATTTGTCTGGTTACAAATAGTTTCCTTCAGGATTGCTTGATTGGCACTGCTTTATAATTCATTTCCATTAGTTATTCCCACATGATCTAATGAGTGGCAATCTTTTGTCTTGAAGATGATTATTGAACAGCCACAATAGCTTGTCAGGTTATACTTATGCCTATTGATTAGGTGTCTATTAAACAGCTGCCTGATTGGCAATGGCTGTGTCTAGCATTGCCACTGTTTTTTCCTCTGTAAATTCATAAATGGGCAGTCTTGCTTGTAGCTACTTACTAAAACTTCATATTGGTATCAAGATAACATCTATTGATGTATTGAGTCAGCACTCATGCGGCAACATTAAGGAAAGGCCTATAAGTTCCTTTTGTGACCTCTTTCAAAATTTATACAGGAGTCTATGGTCTGTAATCAGCACCTCCCTTTCATTCACAGAATTTGTTGTATGGTTTTACAAATACCCTAATATTCAAGCCAAATCTATTCTACTCAATGCACTTAGAATGGTGTCCATTACTTTTGATACTTCCCATATACCACATGGGGGTGGTATTCAAAAAGTGTTGGATGTTGAAACTGGAAATTGGGACATTGCTTGGAAGAAGTTTCTCATTCATGCCAATCTTTTGTTCCTTGATATTAAATTCCATCTGTTGATATCCTTACAGATTAGCTAGGAATTGTTGGAAATGTTATTGTCTAGTATCATTTGATAAGCTTAATGCTGTTTTCTCGAAATAAAGATTTCCAACAATTTTGACACATTCTCCAGCTCACCTTTAGCCTTGTGGCCTAATGAACTACGAAATAGTAATCTTAGTATCCTGGCAATGCTGGAGTTCAATGAAACTCTCTTTGATCCACGAGAAAACATTTTGTAGGTGAAACCTATCTTTGAATATACTGATGAGAAATGTAGCATTAGACATGAAGGTTGAGAACTTGACATGGACCTAGACTCTTTCATGAGAGAGAACTAATATTAGGTTTATTCCATCTTACAGGGACATTTTCTCTCTTCTAAGATAATGCGTAGTGTTGCCTGCTGATGTGCACACAGCAGCAGAAATCTTTCGAAGTTGCTTTGGGGAATGTGTGGCCTTGGGGGCAAGCAAAGAGTTAGGTGCTGTCACCTGATCCCGACTCCTCCGTTTAGGCAAACTCCTAACGAAGCCAAGGGGGTAGATCCTAAAAAAGAGTTTCTAAGGCTCTTAAATGTTTTTTAAGTGTTTTTATGGATTAGGATGGGTGTTTTTTAGGAGTTTTAAAAGTAATTTGCAATAAAATTTATATCCAAGTAAATATTTGCAAGATAGATCACATCCACAATATAATGCTAACTTATAAATGAAACATCCACAACATGATATGATAAAACAAATAACAACAACTTCTAGATAGATAATAAGCAAATGAAATGATTTGAACAATTGTTGCGTATAAATGACCAACGCCAAATGGAGTCAATGTCTGTGAGATGCTTGGAATGCTTGTAGATGTTTTGCAAATGTCTCTTGGTAAATTTTATTATAATTTTTTTGGATGAGGTGGATTATTGTGGGAAAGGGGATCTCCAAGATATACCTTTCGGTACAGGAGATATGTCCGAATTACAATCTAAGTGGCTCCGTACAAGGACATGTGGGCTGGAATGGAGTCTCTAGAGCGGTGTTCAACACTACACCAACAAGGATGTAGTCTAACTGTGCTCTTAAGGTCTCTTTCCAGTGGTTCCCGCGTCCCCAGGCAAAATTTGCCCACTTTTGATTGTAGCAATCAATGCCGGATTTTCGTTGGCTTTCTCGGGAATGTATTTTATTAATGTTGAAGTGGAATTAGATGTGAGGAATCAAACAATCTACCATTGCTTCCGGGTATCCCACAAGTGGGTAGAGCATACATAGTGTAGTAAAAATATGTTCGTTCCAATTTTATTATGTGATGAAAGTAAGAACCATTGACTCTCCGATAGAGAGCACTCTTGATCCGTCTTATGGCGAGATTTAAGAGATTTTATGAAACAAATAAAATGCTAAAGTAAAGTAAATCTAAGCAACTTAAAAAAGCTCTTTGACAGAGAGTGCTCTTGATCCACTTTGCAGTGAGATTCAAGAGACTAGATTCTTTTTAACAATTTTATATCAAAGGTAAATCTAAGTAAAAACTTGAAATAAACTAAACTAAAGCTACAAACTTAAAGATCTAGTAAATTATCAAAAAATGAAACTAGTCTAACAATCCTATTCTACTCTTGCAGGTATAAAGCAAATAAATAACTCAAAGATGATACAGGCTTCCCCCAAATGGGGGAAGAAGGGTGTGGGAGCCTTTATCCCACTTGCTCTTTATTAATACTTTGTACAAGTGATTTGGTGTTGATCTTTTTTCTAAGAGCACAAGCATAAAAAGGGGATGAAGAAAGGGGGAAATTAGAAGTTTCGTGCTCTTTAGGTTTGCTTTAAGCCCTTCTTGGTTTTGTCTTAGCCATTGGGCTTCTTTTGTTTGGCCTTCTTGCTTCCTTGTAAATAAGAGCTTTTAGACAAAGAATGAATAGTGGATTAGTATTTGTTAGTTATAAACCAAAATACAAACTAGATCAAGCAAGGATGAAAGCTTTGAAAAGCAACTAAGATCTAGATTCAAACAAGTAGATCAACAATAATGTAAACTTTGAAATCTTGAACTACTTGCATGCAAGATGAGTGAGTGCACTTCAAGGTGAGCAAATGCACTTGAAGGACTAGGAGCTTGTTAGGAGAGCGAATGCACTTCTAAGATAAATGCGAATAGGCAAGAAAGATGAAACAATTTTTAAACTTGAAACAAGCCCTATTGCATGCACAATAGCGAATAGGTGAAGGAGATGAAACTTGAAACTAAACAACTTATTGCACTTGAAGAGTGAATGCACTTGAGAGATTGAACTTTTAAAATGGAGATTTGCTTAAGTAACCAACAGAAAGGGAAAGAGATTTGATTTTAAATTTTAAGAGGGTGAAAGAGAAGAAGCTCAAGCTCAAACTTGAATAACGGGATCACTTTGAAAAATCCTGTAGAACAAAACTCATTAGCATAGTAAAAGTAGCAAAGAGTAAGCAACTGAACTCCAAATACTACTTTGCCTTTGGTGATCTGCAAAGCTACAACAACCTTCAAACAAGTGATTAGATCTAGTATGATAGGTTAAATAAAAAAAGTGCACAAGTATAACTGACTACAAAATGCAACTTTTAAATCTTAGATAACTTTGTGTAAATGAACAAATTGAAGCCTCAAATGTCTATCCTATGGATCATAGTATAACCTTCTTTAGCTAAAACAATAAACACTTGTATGAAAGGAAGAATTACTGAGTAGATTTCACCTTGGTTCAAGCACACATCATGAGAATTTGCACCATTTTGGTCTCCAAAGTCTTCACTTTATTCCAGGCTTGCTTGCCAAATAGTAGAGGCATTTACAAAAATACAGCAGAGGTTTCTTGCGCAAATTTCCACACTCAATGGTGGAGCAAGAGCCTCATTATATAACATTACAATAGCTATGCGAATAGGTCAAGAGAGAAGGGCGAGAACTCTTGAAGGAGGCTTGGCGCACGAGTTTGATAGGTGGAGTTGGTGGGCGATGAGGTGGCTGCCACCTCATGAGAAGGGCGCCCCTCTCCCATTGGAACCAACGCCCACCACTAAAGAATGTTCGCCCATGCTATACGAATGGTCAAATGCGTGAAGGCGCCCACGTGAGGGAGGCCCATGCTAATCCAACTTTGAAAACTCATATGTTTATCCAAAGTTTTATTATTGGCATGTGCTTTAATCTTAAGCATGGTCGTACACCCTTATTAAATCATATGCCACTTCTTTCCAATCCATTTTTTATTCTTTTTTTTCTTTTTTCAATTTTTGTCCTTGGTGCATTTTTGGATTTTTTAGCATTAAAATGCCAATTTGATGCATCTTTAATGAAAACTGCTCCCAGAGGTGACGTAATCGCTCAGAACCTGAAGAAAGAGGGCGCTAGGGTAAAGAGGACGCTCTGAGCGTCAAAATGAGCCCCCCCACTCCAAATTCCGCCTCCAAACGACACTTTTATTACATTTTGAAATTTTCCAATTAAACCATTAAAAATGGTCTAATTTACGAAAAAACATATTTTCTTCGGAATCGACTCAAACTCCTAGGGGACCTAGTGCATGTCCATACGACTCAATTTAGACAACGAGCATGTAAAAAATCCTAGACACGAAGACTTTAATAACTTCCATAGGTTCGACCACCATGGTAAATACTCCAGCTTTGGAGGTGTGAGTGAAAAACTCAGGAATTATACGCCACTGAAGCGTAGTGCATAATTCCTAAGGAAAAAATAGTCTAGAGTATCCCCCTGATAGTTAAACCTAAGGAAAGCCAAGTCTTTTATAAAAGGACCATGCTTAGACCAACTTTTTACAATTTCCCCAAGGGGGTATGAACATGCAGTTTATTACAAATGGGGCAAAAATTGCCCTGAAAATGACTTCTGAACTTCCAAACTGGCAGCTCACAAGAAATTCAACTATTGTACAAAATAGTTGGTAACACGTAGGATAAAGACCCACCAAAATGCCCGACTTTTCCGGCGATTTTCTAGTCAAAATCACGTCTGAAAATTGAAGTTTGTGTAATTATTGCATCGAGTGAAACGAGTTGCTCTACAACCCAGTATGGGGGAGATGTTGTAACGTTTGTGATGTAACAAAATAATTAAAAAAATTCATGTCGGCTCATAAAATAAAAAAATTATGGAGAGTATTTAAAAAAAATCCATGTTGGTTCATAAAATAAAATATTATGAAAAGTAATTAAAAAATAGATGTTCGTTTATAAAATAAAAACTTAAAACTTAAACCTGGATCTATCAATCAAGAGAGATCAAATTTCTTGAGTTTAAATTTAAAAAAAGAAATACACCTCAAGAAATTGGATCCCTCTCAGTGCTTGATAGATACAGGTTTAAGATGGATCTATGCTGGTGCAATTTCAACAATCATAATGATCTTTCCTAGACTAAATGCCACATTTTAAAACTACCCAAGTTGTCGAAATCGCAATTTGAACAATATAAACTGCAATTTCAGCAATTTTTCTTCTGTCGAATTCCAGCGAATAGGGGCGTTTTGGTTCTCTTATACTGCTCCCTACGATAATACATAAAAAGGAGATTTAGACGGCCATATATATACTAGTTTTGTCCTTGATTTAAATGATCTATCTGAGCTTCTGGGAAGGGTATTCCTTGTAATATTTAAAACTTTTGCCATCTATTGCCATTATGATCTATAGCCTAGGGTTGTGTGCTAATGATTGTAAGATAGCATTATTTGATGCTTTAGTATCCAATTCTAGAATGAAATGCAAGGGAAAGTCCAATTATATGAGAAAATGGGTACTTTTGGTCCTTATTGATATAGTATCAATGTTGGTTTCTTATGTGGACCCTTAATTCTTTCAATCTCAACCTATATGTCATTGATCTGTTACAATTGTGCTAGGCAGAGATGCCTTTTTCAGCTCATTCTAGATTAGTGATGTGAATTCTTGTTGTGGATCAAACCTGGTCAAAGGCAGTAGCACAAAGTTCTTCCTTGCCTAAATAAGTGCTATGGAAAGGGCAATTGGATTAACTTCATTTGACAATTATACATAACAATAAAACACAACATACATAAGGAGATATAGGGACAGAGTTATGGAATTTAGAAAATCCTCAAGGGAATAAATTATAGAAACTCCATTATTATTATTACAAAGTAGTTATAATGTAGCTAATCAATTGCAAGGATAGAGCCCCAATCTAGAGGTCTGCATACAATGGGTCTACAACTGATTCCTTCCTTTTTGAGATTCCATTTTGAGTCAAACTAAAACTAGTTATCGACAATTGAATTCCAATGTACCAAATGGTTAATTACTAGAGTGGCTTGTTGTACTTAGTCACATGAGCCAAGGAATCATCATTATAGAATTCATAACCCTTCAACAGTCCTTGGTGCCCACCTTACATAGGCTTCCTTCCAAGAATTAGCTATCGACGATTGAAATAACTGTAATGGTCATGGTAGCTTGTAATTATTGTTGACAACCTTGGGTTATGATTGTTGATGGGGCTTGCACATGGTCAATGTCAACAAATGCGTTGTCATTGACATCGACAAATAGTGAGTGGCACTGTTGATAATGGGTGGCACCCTTGTCAACAGATGGATTTTAAACACTGCCCTTGTTGAAAAAAGGTACATCTACAGGTGGCTTGTTGACAAATTGCTTGTTGATGGGTCCTATTATCACACAACTTGTAGTTGTCCCAAAAGGTGATCCTATCTAGGATGGTAGAGGCATCAGACAACTAAAGAGGTGACCCAAGAGATGCCACGGTTCCCAATGCAATTAGTTGTCATGCTAACTGAGGCACTCTTCACTTTAGATCTAGCCTAAGCAAGACCAAGGGGGAGACCTTAGCTAACCAATGAAGGCTAGTGAACCTACTCAAGACCTCCTAGGGAAATGTGAAAGTGAAATAGGAGAAGATCCAGAGTGAATGGATCTAGATCTAGGATGGATAAGTGGACCCAAGGAGTTAGGGCTTGGTTGAAGAGGCTTATAGGATGGATAAATGTTCAACCAAAGAAAGATCAAGCCACTTTTGAGTTTAAATAATTAGATCTAGATAGATCTAATGCCAAATAGAAAGATCCAAGTGGGGCCTACCCTGAAAATATGGAAAATGGTCAAAATGGGGTCCACTTGGTAAAGATCAAGATGAAATGGCATTAGAAGGATTGCTACTCAATGGATCTTTGGATTTGATGAGGAACAAGCAATACCCACATCATAGATATGGGAAATGCCCACCTACCCACAAGTGCAACCTTCCTTGGAGAGGCCCAGTGCCTTAGATTAGGGGGTAAATGGAGTTGTATGCCCACCAAATTTGGGTTTTAATTATTATTGAGGTGGGTTTTAATTATTAAGCCCATGCAATCGCCAGATCTTATCAGATCTAAAATCTAGGGTTTTAATGATAAGGGTTTGAAGTGACCAATGGGTAAAAAGCATGAAACAAGATACGTACCTTGTATATCTTACCTCTAAAGCTTGCGACTACTTTGCAAATTGATAATCCTTCCTAAGTGACGCAATCAAGAGTGAGATCCAGCCTATCCAAGTGAAATCGCTATCCCTGCAAGGTGACAAGTGCACTCTCCTCTTGCAAGAAAAGATCTATATGAGAATTGATCTAGCAAAAGAATGACTAAAATGATGAAAAGATGAAACAAAAAACATCAACTATGTCACAAAGATACAATAATGATACCCCCTGAGACAAAAAGATCCAAAGGTAAGATATGGGGTTTACCCACAATAACACCCCCCTAGAGCGTCCTCCTCTTCAACCACGCGGCCTCCCTGCAGAGAAAATGTTTGGACAAGCAAGATCCACAAAGATAACACACAGAAAAGATTATATATTCAACTTGCAAGATAACCCATCGAAGCAAAAGAAGCAGATCTACAAAAATAGTATTTTTATTCCAAGTTTTTCCAGAGCCCAAAGGTGCCTTTACAATAGGGGGGCCTCTTCCTTAACTAGGAGGAGAGAGACCAAAACCCTGACCACTTTATGAACGAGTGGTTGAGATCAAAAGATAAATACAATACAATCAACTGCTAAGATAAGCTGGTACAATATAACATGGATCAACTCACTAGAGAGGGTGTACACTCACTAAAAGAAGCCCTAGGGGGGTGCGCACCACACAAGATGACAAGGACAAGGGACTAGGAGCACATGGTGGGGCTAGGAGGCTTTATTGTCCTTCACTAGCATCACCATGGCACAATGATATAAAACATGACTCAACAACATGTCCAAATGACAAAATGATCAAATCATGGCCCCCTCAATGAGAGAAGAATGCATTTTTATTAAGGTCATGACAGTGGAGTTCAATCAACTTCAACAATCAGGCATCGACACCACTAACCTCAAGGTACGTAGAGAGTTTGATGTGCTTGATTAAATTCCAATCCCTTACCCTCTACATGATAGAATCCAATGGAAATGTTGCAATCCTGAAATCCTGAAAACTATTGTCTGTTGATTTCTGAATGGGATCTAAAATTCTACTTTTTGCATATGAAGCCTGATGAGGTTGGAACCACTCTCAAACATCCTGAAACAATTAATGGTAATGATAAGAATTTAAGTGAAAGGACGGAAAATAAAAGATAAGGTGAATGCCACTTTTATTGACTTCAATGTCATTTGTACAAAACTGGTCATTTATTTTAGAAAACCCGTGTTTTTAAAACTATGAAAATGACCCAAAAAATTTCAAAATTGGCCATGAAGCCTGTGGCCCAGCCTCCTTGGTGATTGTTTTGCTCGTCGCGCGATTTTTCCTAAAAAATTGTGAGGTCTGATTTTTCCAAAAAATCGAGCTGAAAAAATCTGCAGGCCAAAAAAATCACGATTTTTCAGCGATGTTTTCAACTATGCCAAATAGTGATATATTAGGTGTTTTTAGTGAGGGAACAATTTTTTCCTTTTTTTTCTACTTCTTTCTCTACATCATATATTGGATGGGCTTAGATGAGGGCTGGTCCAAACATGAACTGCCCGTTTTTCCATTTTTGTCTTGAAGTTTGGGTTGAAACTGACCAACTGGTCCAGACCCCATGAGGGGTGAACTGGATTGGGTTGGCTAGTTTTGGTTCAGTTCAGATAGTTCCGTTAACACTAGGCATACCGCTTATAAAACAAACAAACAATATATTCAACTCCATCTTACAATAAAAAATAGATTGAAGAAAAATGAATCTGGTAGCAAAATGAGTGATGGCATGATGGTCCAACTCTTTTTGATGTGAATATCTTTATGAGGCTAAGTACCAAGGCATGGTTATATATAAATTTATTGATGACCTTAGCCTCCTCAATCAGCTCCCTACAAAGTAACTTTGCTGGTATCCTCTTCCATCTATTGATGCAATCAGGTGGGCTTGGATGAGGGCTGGTCCAAATACAAACTGCCCGTTTTTTCCAGTTTCATCTTGAAGTTTGGGTTGGAACTGACCAACTGGACCCCACGAGGAGTGAACTGGTTCGGATTGGCTAGTTTTGTTTCAGTTCAGACAGTTCCAATAACACTAGGCACACCGCTTATAAAACAAACAAACATTATATTCAACTCCATATTACAATAAAAATAGATGAAGAAAAATGAATCTGGTAGCAAAACGAGTGATGGCATGATGTTCCAACTCTGTTTGATGTGAATACCTTTATGAGGCTAAGTATCGAGGCATGGTTATATATACAATTAGTGATGACCTTATCCTCCTCAATCACCTCCCTACAATGTAACTTTGCTGGTTTCCTCTTTCATCAATTAATGCAATGTGCAACTTAGGGAGTTCAAATTAATGTGGGGCTTCTGTCCATTAACAATTTTCCATCTGCCATATAATTAGGCACATTATTTGCTATGACGTACGCAACATGCTCCACACCTATCTCTCGTATGAACTCATCCAACAAGTTACAGAGCATTGAAGCATCTTTAACATTAGCAGATGCATCAACAATTTTAAATAAAGATTGTCACAATTGGACAAGAAATTAAGAAATGTCTTGCCCTTCTCCACCATCCAAGATTCCAACCATCTGACATAACTGTGCAGTTGGGTGAATGCCCATGTGTATTTCAACTCCTTCAATATAATCATGCTTCTTTTTTCATTTTGAAAAATCAGCCCCCTCAATTCATGCCTTATATCTAGTCCCAATAACAACATCACATTAAACATTGCCTGTTATAACATTGTATCTGGCAATGCTAAAGGGTATATCACCTCACAAGAAACACTTGCCTAAAATCCTATCTTCTTTTTCCTTTTCTTTTCTTAATAACTGAATGGATTGAAGCCTGAAGAATTTGGCCCCCTCAGTACTTGTAGAAGGCGAAGCACTTGAGCTCATGTCACTTCCTATCCCCACAATATGCCTGTAGGCTTCCCTGCTATTCCACCTGTTGCAAGTTCAAGCACAATAGCGTGTTTTCCTTCTTTTTTCTTCTAAGTCTCTTCAATAGCTGCAACAACCCGTGCCTTAACTTTTGGTTTGACATTAGGACAAGGCTCAATATATTTGCCTTGGATTCTTGCAAGTTGGTATTTTAAACAGTTAATCCCTCTGGACATAACCTTTGTCTAAGCTTACATTAGAGCCTTCCAAGCTGCCTTTCAACAGCCTCCCTATATGGTCAAAACACTTAATTGCTTTCTTATGTTGGTGGAAGATAAGTGCAACCAGTGGCAAAACATTTGTGGGTGTGTCTTGTGTTGACAATTCATATGCCATTACTATGATCTGATGTCTTCATGTACAGGTTTGCTTGATTTATTGTCATATCTAGCTCTAACAAAGTTATAAGCTCTGCAAGTATGATGGTGGGAATTCTCTTCCACATATTGATTCTGGATAGGCATAGTTTTCCATGCCTGATTTCTTTGGTAACTTGTTTCCTTCCCAAGATTAGGAATGAAGAGGATGCCAATGCCATAGGTTCTTAGATATCATACCTACTCCATGTCTCTGTAGGGACTGGTGTAATGGGGTATTTCAAGGCCTTGTTAACAAAAAGTAGCTAGCTCTCTCTTCATCCTTTCCTGCCCACCCCAGGATCAATAGCTGTACTGCCACTTGGCTAAGATCTATATTGTTGGCACCTTTCAACTTTATTCAAGGTTACAATATTGACTACATATTTTGCAAAACCATTGTTCTACTTTTTGACGCTGGTGATTAATATTCAATATGTTGTTCTGTGGTTGTAGGCAATTGCTCTTCGATTGGGATTTCCAAGCAATAGTGTCCAACATGTTGGGGTCAACAGAGATGTGAATATCATATTGAGTGCATCTGATTTAGTGCTTTATGGCTCCTTGCGAGAGGAACAAGCATTTCCAGCTATTTTACTGCGTGCCATGTCTTTTGAAAAACCAATAATTGCTCCCAACCTGACCATGGTTCAAAAATATGTAATTACAGATCCTTGTATGTTTGCTGTTGTGTCTGAACTGATTCTGATTAGGGTATGCTCTTTATTGTCTAACATAAAGCATTTTGTTGGTGGGACATGATATTTAATTCATTTTCGAATTGATTTATGCAGATTGAAGATGGAAAACACGGGCTTCTTTTCCCTGTTGGAAATGTTAACATGCTAACAAAGGCAGTGTCACTAGCAATACTGAATGGTAGATTGTCTCCTTTGGCTCTTGAAATTGCTTCAGCTGGCAGATTACATGCAAAGAATGTAATGATTCCAGATGTTATTGGTGGGTATGCTGCCTTGCTTGAGAATGTTCTGCAATTTCCGTCAGAATCAGCGCTTCCCCATCCTACTTCGGATATCCCGGAGATGTTCACTAGGGGATGGCAATGGCAATTATTTACAGATCCATTTGAATTGAAGGTTGAATCCCCACATCAAAATTTTAGCAAAAACAATGTGGTTTTTCAAGTGGAAGAGCTCAGGGGAAGTCATCATATGGCAGAGTTAGTGCCTAAGACTAGCAGTGGAGGGGACGAAACAATCAGTTTACATGACTGGGCAGAAGAGAAGACCAATGAAATGGACGAAGCTATAGAGAGGCGAGAGGCAGATGAAGTATGGACAGGAATGAATGTGCTATTTTGAAGGCTTCAAGCACCCTCTGGGCATTTTCAACTTCATATTTAGGCTGTCATATTTCTTCCCATGCTAGTATAAAATTAGGCTGAATTATTGTAAATGTTTTGCAGTTAGAAGAAAGAAATGATCAGCCTCAAGGAACTTGGGAGGATGTTTATCGCAATGTTAAACGAGTTGAGCGAACAAGAGATGAGCTGCATGAAAGGGATGACGGTGAGATGGAAAGAACTGGTCAACCTCTATGCATCTATGAACCCTACTATGGATCTGGTTCATGGCCTTTTCTACATCGTGTTGCACTCTACCGTGGAGTAGGACTTGTGAGTTTTGTGACCTTCCTTAATTTTTTATTTTTATTTCAATTTGTTTGCATGCTTCCTTGAAGGCCAAGAAAATAGGAGGATTAATTTCACTGTTTCAGCTTTAACTAAATACTTTAAGTTAGACCCAAAACTTCACAGCTGATATAAGTTAGAGCTTGCATGTTTCTACTTTCTAGTATCCTTCATAACATACATAATCAAAACTAAAGCTAAATAATAAACTCCATCATGAGATTAACTTGATTCTTAATTTGTTAACTGAAATGAATTGAAATCTCGTCAGATACCCCACCAACTAAAGTCAATACCTTTAACATCATGTATGTAAGTTGCTACCAGAAAGGTTTTTCTGAGCCCTTGTTAGGAAAGTCTCTAAGCATTTTTGACTGCAAATCTGGAAGCATTGCTTATCATGCAGATGCCATCCACTTATCTTCCATGCTTTCCACCAACACTGATATGTACTTACTATTGAAAGAATGCGTTGCCAATGAGACATTACTTGTGTATCTCTTTCAGCAGGAATCTGTACGATGCAATACATTTGGTCCTTTATCTTTGATATGAGGAAAACAAGAAAATATAATAACGTCCATGAGTGAACAAAAGCAGTCAATGGGAGTGGACAGGTACACCTGTCAAAATATAAACAACAAACTATCTTTTGAATAGAAAGCATCGGAAATAAGGAATGCCTTCAGACCTAACAAAGTAATGAAATTGTAGCTTGGATATCTGTGTTTTCTTTCCTTTTAAGAAGCATGAAGCTATCAAAGATGGAATATGAAACAAGGCATTTGGAAGTCATAAAAGCTTGCATTTGTGCTGTCAAATGATCAACTTCTATTTCTATAATAGGACAGTCATAACTTCCAATTTGATCTGTTGTGATCAATTATCTTTGTCACAGGCAACGAAAGGCCGGAGGGCTGGGGCTGATGATGTAGATGGACCTGCCCGACTTCCACTTCTTGGTGATTCTTATTATCGGGATGTTCTCTGTGAATATGGAGCTTATTTTGCTATTGCTAATAAAGTGGATCGTATACACAAGAATTCATGGATTGGTTTTCAATCTTGGAGGGCCGGTGGGAGAAAGGTATGATGTAGATATGAGATATTTTGATGTGCTATTTGTCAAGAAGCTTTTGCTTTTCCTCATTTTGTCTCATATATGTCATGGTTTTTGTTTGCACAGCAATGTTTTGGATGTTTCTAACATTTACTTTGTCTTCACGTAATTTACTTAGTTTTTGATTGGTAAATACAAGTTCTTTGGAAAATAATTCTAATGCTGCTGTTTCTGGTATTCTTGTAATCCTAGTTAAACCCTCTTTATGTTTTGTGTGTTGTTTTGGAAGAAAAAAACTGAGAAACAAGAACAAGCACTCTGTCACACTTGTAGTCAAAGTAAAAAAAATTGCATATTTGTCGTTAGGATTTGTCACTTTGTGATTTTACGATGTGTATCATCAGGTGGACTGGGAGGAATTGGATGACTTAATTACTTATAGCTTTTCTTTCTAATGGTATGGTAACCTGATGTTTTCTTGTGAACTTTGGGGACAGTTTTTGTTAGAGTGCCAAGAATAGAAAGATCAACCTGTAAGCAAGTAATGGAATAAAGAAGAAAATCAGGCTTGCATTAAGGAAAGATGTTCAATCCCCGTGGGGGTTACATCTGTGTATTGAGAAACCTTTTTGTTTTATCTCCCCACTTGACACCTCTTCAGAACTTTCCCCATCCACCCCCTCCAAAAGAGAGGAAAGAATATTTTGCCAGTTTAAAAAGAAATAAACGAATTATGTAGATTGCTCCTCGTAGGCCATTGAATCCTAAATTGGGTCGGGGTTACATCATGTTGCTTGTAGGAGGGTGCTTCCAAATTTTCAGCTTCCTGTTGAGAATTTGTTATGCTGTTGCTTATAAGGAGAAACATTTAATAGGTTTTAGGAATGTCCCAGCAATAGGTATATATTTTCGAGCAAGTGGATTTTGTGCAATTGTTAATGTGTCAGAGATATGGATCTAACTAAACTAGCTTACCTATCTATGCATAACAATAATATATCAACAATAAGTACAGAAAGAGAACAAGAGAAAAGAGTACACCAGATATACGTGGTTCACCCAATTGGGCTACGTCCATGGAAAGGTAGTCTTCTATTATCTCCAGAATATCTCCCTCAAGCTTACAAGAGAGCAATGCCAATAACCCCAATACAATATAGCAATACTTGTGTGAATAAGTAAAGATCATGATGAGTGATGTGACTATCCCTTGACTCTATTATATACTAAGAGATGAGGAGGAATTACTCTCACATATTACATGTGGGATAATATAATTCTCCATAATAACATCTCTTTATATAATAATGAATATCAAGAGTATACTTTACCATAATGAATATGGGATATAATGTATTACTCTTTTACATAAGATTGTGGATATCTTCCGACATAATATAAAGACATTATTACCTTCCAAGGAATATAAAATATTCCAACATAATGGAGACTCCTAAACAATAGAACTGAAACAATCTTTAGAGCTTCCATGTAGAAATGCAATCTCAGGTAAACAATTTTAGCTTCATATTGCCTCTAGGAGAAACAATCTTTTGTTCATGTGCTTTGCATGTACAAGGAACACTATATCTTGGGGAAAATTGAATTTATAGATAATCTAGATTCTATACAAAGGTGGAGATTTAGTGTTTTATATTTCAATGGACAACTCATTGCGAAAGCAGAGGCAGGTACTGTTGCTTATTGTGAAATTAGAGGTGGGTACCTAGATGGGTCACTCTACTTATGCACGCAAGATTATCTGAAAGAATATATATGTTGAATTAATGTAACTTTGAAGAATATTCTACTTGTACTTTATTATTGTAACTTCGTCGGGGATGTTTTACCTCCGTTCGGAGATGTCGTTATTATATTTGGTCATGTAAAAGTCATGAGGTAAAACCTCCATTGTAAGGCGGGTCGTTAGTACCCAAAAGAATGTAATATAAATATTGATTGAGTCTCCCTAGAGAAGTCGGCCCAATTAAGTTATTGAGGCCGACCTAGCTGGGTTAAAAGTCAAGTGAAAAGTAAAGTATAAATAGAGAGTGACTTCCTCTCATTTTTACCATTCACTCATTCATGCATTGCACATTAGAGGAGAAAGAGAAGTCTGCGAAGGAGGAGGAGGATTGGCTTGGCTCTAGAGTTTGGGTTTGTCTCTTTTATTTGTGAGACCTATTTTGGGCATTGCACTTTGGTAATCTATATTGAGGAAGTTCTTGCTGGGTTTTCTTCCCCTTGAGGGTTTCCCAGGATATATTGTTGTGTACCTTGTGATTGTGTATCTTTCAGAGATCCTTGTTATGCTGCTATTGTGAAAATGTATTAAATGCTCATGAAGTTAGGATTTAGTCTTTAGTGGCATATAATCTTAACAATATAGAGACATCTAGATAACATCATAGTCCTTTCATTCCTGTTTACTATGACCATTAATAGAAAAGGGGAGACTCAACCTAGGTTACTTCAAGATCTACAAGCTCTACAAGGCATTTCCCTTTGGCTACTCTCACTAGGATATTGGACATAGCTTCAAAATAGATTCTTCTGGCAAACTGCCATGATACAAACTACTACTAGATTTCTTGGTGGAGGGTAGGCCATCTTACCAGCTTCTTTACATCCTTGGATGAGAAGTCAGCCATAGAAGTTTTGCTAGGAGAGTTGCATCTCCCTCATTTAGTGTTAATTAGGAACCACATAGTCTTCTGCAAAACACCTCCATTGTTAATTGTTTTCCACCAAATGACACCCACAAACAAGTTTTGGGTATTTTTTTAATTGATTGATGAGGGTATGCATGCTTTCTGATAAATGACAACCACATGGCACTGAGATCTACAAGCTCTACAAGGCATTTCCCTTTGGCTACTCTCACTAGGATATTGGACATAGCTTCAAAATAGATTCTTCTGGCAAACTGCCATGATACAAACTACTACTAGATTTCTTGGTGGAGGGTAGGCCATCTTACTAGCTTCTTTACATCCTTGGATGAGAAGTCAGCCATAGAAGTTTTGGTAGGAGAGTTGCATCTCCCTCATTTAGTGTTAATTAGGAACCACATAGTCTTCTGCAAAACACCTCCATTGTTAATTGTTTTCCACCAAATGACACCCACAAACAAATTTTGGGTTTTTTTTTAATTGATTGATGAGGGCATGCATGCTTTTTGATAAATGACAACCACATGGCACTGAGATCCAGACTCTACTTTTGGGTTTTTAGTTATACAACGTTTTGTTTTTTGTCTAGTGCTCAGCTGTGTCCTAGACACTTGTGTTAGAGATAATGGTCATATTTAGAACTTAAATGTATTAGGACTTAGACATATAATAATGTGTCACTAATAAAGTGATGTACTAATGGGCCGTTTAGTATAGTAATCAATTTAGTGGTTAATAGTTAGGCATTTGGGAGTTATGTAATGTACTCATCCTCTCCTACTATGTAATGAGACATTGCATCATCTAATGATATGAATGGATCCACTTTTTCTCATTCTAATGTGTATTCGAATCCATGCTTGTGTGTATAAAACCAACATGGTATCAGAGCCGCGGTAAGGAGAAGCTGAGGAAGTGAGTGAAGGAATCGAGGAACTGCTGTGATCTGAGGAGGCATCGAGACATTTTTCACACATAGGCAAGCAGAAGATAAATATGACATGACAAATCCAAGTTGAGGATAAATTTCAGATTGGCTTGAAGAGAATTGGAATGTGTTGAGTGAGGGACTTGATATGTATACATTTTGGGCATTGATTTGTAGAGGTTGTGTGATAAGGTTGCGATTACAAGAGGAATAACAGAGTTTGGAAGTGTAGCCGTTGTAAGAGAAATCAATTTGGGTGAACTGCTAGTTTCTTTCTTTCTTTGAGGAGGAACCACCACCATAAGAGGGTTTATAGAATATATGGTCATAATCTATAGGGCCCGTGAGGAGAACACTGTCAAGATTAAGTCAAATGATTTCTGTTTGATTTTTTTTAGAGGAGTCACCAAGTGATGAACCGAGATTATATAAAGAAAAAAAGGTGAAGCGCTTTTTCTCCACCCCATGTGTGAGCTGCCAAACTAGAATAACATTAAAAAAAGAAATGAAGCATTGTTGTGAAAGAGTGGAATTGTAATGAACAAATATATAAATAAACATTAGTAAATATTAATAATAATATAATAATAAAATAACATAACATTGATTATAATTAATTAAGGGACACATCCCTTTGGTGAATAGTCACCATGTGAGCTTATTTATACGGCTACACCATTCATTGTAAACATCATCTTTTATATATTTTATCAATTATCCATCAATTATATTTTTTATTATGGAGTTATCGTCAATTGGGTGACTTATCCATTTGGATAGTTTCGAGTACAACTTGATAGGTTGTAACATTGGTATCAGAGTGTGGATTTCGGATTGTGGCCAAATTTATCAAAGTTTCTTTGAATTTAGGTCTTTGACCACATCAAGGAAAAAGGAAAAATAAGTAAAAATAAAAGAAGGATATTTACCCCAAGAAAGTAAAAAAGAAAAAAGAAAGACAAAAAGAAAGGAAAGAATATTTATACTCAACGACAAAATCAAGACGAAAATAAACAATATTACTCCTACAGACAAACTAACTATCTTGAAGGAGAGAAAATAAAAAATTGCCAAATTGTTTGGGAGCAGAAAATGAGAAGTTCTATTCCAACGATCGACTAAAAAACAACTCCGATGAAGGTAAATCTCAGATGGATCACTTCCCAGGACATGCAACATCTAAGTTCATGCATTCATAAATTATATTGTCTTGTTTCGTTAAGTATCAAAGTTGCAAGTTCAGAAGGTCACAAAAAAAACGTTACGAGCAAGAACATGGGAAAAAGTTGTCCATAATTATGCTTTGAGGACAAAGCATCTCTAAGGGAGAGGCAATGTAATGAACAAATATATAAATAAATATTAATAATAATATAATAATAAAATAACATAACATTGATTATAATTAATTAAGGGACACATCTCTTTGGTGAATAGTCACCACATGAGCCTATTTATACAGCTACACCATTCATTGTAAACATCATCTTTTATATATTTTATCAATTATATTTTTTATTATGGAGTTATCGTCAATTGGGTGGCTTATCCATTTGGATAGTTTCAAGTACAACTAGATAGGTTGTAACAGGAATAGTCGGGGATAAAGAAGTATAGTTGTCATGTAGAGATGAGCTATCTTTATTTAACCACAAACCTTGTAGTTGCCTGAGTAAGAGTTGCAAGAGAATCAGGGCCGCTGTGAGAGGTGTAGCCATTGAATCCCCAACAGATTGATAGCCAATTCAGTCCGTGTAGGTGCTTGCTGTAGTAAGAGGATAAGTTGATTTGTATATACCCATGAGAATAAGCCATTGGAGATGGTGCTGAGTGTGGGTCCTGTTACCACCTAAGTGTTACTTGGATTTCAAGTGAGCCGACAAAGAGCGAACAAGTCATTTGTTCATCACCATAATTCAGAAATCCAAGTAGGCCAATTTTTGGCCCTTTTTATGTTTCTTCGCATGTTCACACCCCCTTGGGGGAATTGTAATAAATGATGTAGCATGATGACCTTTTTGTAAAGGCTTGGCCTTCTTAGGACTTAGTCATCAAACTAGTCATCCTAGAATGTTTTTTCCTTGTTAATTATGTAGTGCTTTTTAGTGACATATAATTTTCGAGTTTTTAACTCAAAATCCTCCAAAGCTAGGGTGGTGAAAGTAATGATTATGACTTAGGAGGGTTATTAAAGCCTATAGTCTTGAATTTTCAAGACTTGAGTCTATGTATATTACCATGCTAGTCATAGTCCCAAAGTTTCGTGAACATGCGCCAAGTCCCCCCTAGGAATTTTTAATTTTTTAATAAAATCATCAATAAGTTAATTGTAAAATTTCAAAAACTCATAAAAATGGGTCTAGGGGGGAAAATTTGTCATGGGAATGCTCGTTTTTGGACTCAAAGCCCCCCCTTAACGCCTAAACCCACTTCTGAGAGTCAAATTGCTGATTTTCAATTACTAATTTTGAATTTCTCTTGAAAATGACATTTTGGGTCAAATAATTAGGAAATATGGAGAAAATCCAATTCCAAAATCAAAGGGAGCTTGTCTCTGAGGTGTCCAGGTTGGTTGGCATCTTGTATGGGTCAGTAAATGAGTTGTCTGGGCATCTAATCTCACAAGATGAGGTGGATTTGATGTGCTTCCATGAGGGGGGCACAATTCCTCCAAAGGAGGATGTTTTTCCCCATGAGGATCTCTTTTTGGAGGTGGTTATGAGAGGTGGAAGCCTCCCATGAGAGGTGGCAGCCCCATTGTTTGCTTGAAAGACACTTGCCACTCTCTAGAATCCCCAATCCACCTTCTCCATTGGGAATTTCGCCCTCCAAGGGTTTGAAGGCCAAAATTTCTATAAAAGCAAGCTTCTCCTCTTGTTTAAGGAGGATGGAGGTAGTGAAGTTCTGTTGGAACTTTGTATGATCATTGTTGTATTGTTTATGAATAAAGAAAGCTTTGGAGTCTCATTATTGGTGTAGTGTGCTTCATGTGTGGATGCTTTGTTCTCAAATTCTTATGAGGTATAAGCTGTGGGCCTACATAGGGGAGATACCTCCTAGTAGGGTAAGGGTGCATTCTTGTTTGATTTGTACTCTTAGTTATTTGTTAGTGGTAGATCTATTGGAGATGCATGCATTCTTGTTTGATTTGTATGCTTTCTAATCTTCTATTGTTTGCAAATACCCTCATTTAACCATTGGTTTTGTGCAAGGATTGTTAAGCTTGCATGTAGCCTTACTTGGAGAGGAGAAGGAGCTTGCTTGCATCCTCCTCATCTTCAAGTTATTTCAAGGACAAACACCTCTACATTCCACCAAAAGCAAATACTTTCAAGCTTCTTCATTCTAGTTTATGGGATTCTTCACCTTCTTTCTCTTAAACTAAAATCTACTTCTCGGTTACTTGGTTACTGGTTCCTAATATGATATCAAGTATATATCAGATTTAGAGCTACATTTATAAGATTACTTGTTTGAAAAGATATAGATTTAAAGTGCTTTACTTCGTTCATAATCTTAAAGCTTAGATCTATGGTTTTAGTACTTGAATTTGCAATTTTCTAATAATTTTCCAAGTACTAAGTAGTGTTAGATTTTTATTTTAGTTTTGTTTAAACCACTAATATTTTAACAACATTAGTTTATTGTTTTTTGTCATTTATAGACAGGTCAAGCGGAAGTGTTGGCGAAAATTTCAAGATTTTAGCCTTCCACAGCGCCTCCTCAAAGCCCTCTCCAAAAAGGGCCTTTTTCCATCTCTTTTTTTTAACCTCTTTCATCCAAGCTTACAAGGATAAAGATGCCTTCTTTAATCATTGTAAAAACCATTAGTAAAAGAAGCAAGTGGATACACAGTGCCCACACCCCTTTCCCCATTGGGGGAACCTATATCGCCTCCTTTTTGGTGTGACTTTCCCTTTTTACTTTGTTTTTCGGTACTAACCCTTAGAGTAATTTTCCTTTTTGGAAAGCTAGTTTAGTTTCATTTGTGCAAGAATAATTTAGTTAGTTTCAATTTTGTTAGTTAGTTCACATTTCTTTTGCAAGTAAATAAACGAACATGACTCATTGCCGTGAAGTATGCTCTCACCACCACCTAAAGGCTTTGCCGATTAGTGGTGGATGATCAAAAAGTTGACACATAGTGAGTAGTAATTAGTACAATACTTTTTGCTTCAAGTTCATTTACTTTATTTGCACTTACAACATCTTTTGCTTTCAAAATTGGAATTAATATTTGCATTACCCCCAAGTATGCTCTTATCCATCACAGACTAGTTGAGGCTAGTCTGATCTTTGGAACAATCAGAAAGGGATCTTGCATTTCATAACTTTTCACATATAGTTAACAACACACTTTTAATAAAAATCAAATCCCCTAAACAGATGCAAATCCAACGTCACGATCTTTACCTTTTGTGGGCAAAGTTTGCAAAGAAAGCGGGAACAACTAGATAGTGACCTTGAGGTCCCGTCAGGCTACACCCTCGATTGGCGTAGTGTTGGACACACCCCCGCGACTTGGATCTAGCACCACATTTTCTTGTGTAGAACCACATTGGGAAAAGTCCAGACATATTCCACGTACCTCAAGGTATATCGGAACCCCCTTCCCATAATCCACTCATCATAATAATTTTAAAACTGATCAAGATACAATTGCATAACATTTGCTTTTCAACAATTTTTATTTTGACTCCATTTGGCACTTCTCGACTTTACAACAATACCTTTCATTGCTTAAATATCATCTTATTGTTGTTTATGTTACATCTTTATATGCTATGTTGTTGATCTAATTCATTATTGTGCAATAATCTTGTTTCAGTGTTTTATCTTCAAAAATCCTAAACAACTCAGTACCATTTTTAACATCTAAGAACTAAAAGCCTTAGTAACATTTCTTAGGGTCTACCCCCCTTCGGCTTCGTTAGGAGTTTGCCTAAACGAAGGAGTCAAGATCAAGTGACAGTACTTGACTCGAGACTTGTTGCCAAGGACACACCAAGTGGCTTGAAGATTTCTGCCACTCTACGTAGCTGTGTATTAGGTGGCAAAAGGTCCACATAGGATTTTTTTTTTAAATGTGAAGAAAGGTGATATTGGTTGGTGATTTGAAGTCAGCCCTTGTATTGTGATTGTGCAAAAGTAGGCCATCAAAACCATGGAGATTACAAATTATAATGAAGACTTTGTTAACATGTGGCACCGAGAAGAGAATTTAAAGCCAATACCTTAGCATGTGGGGCAAAAACCGATTTGGTGAAGACTTGGAATAATCATTGTAAGTTTGTGCAAGTCTGCTGCTGTTTGAGAGATTTGTTGTGAAAATTTTTTTAAAGAGAAATTTACATCTATTCATGAAATTTATGAGTTTTGTGGATACTTTGAAAAATTTGTTGTTAAACAACAATTTTGAGTTTGACATTTCTTAGAAACAAAATAGTGGATTTGTAGTAGGGTTTTTTTATTCCCTATTTAGAATCTCTTCGAAGTATTTAAAAAATCTGAAAGATGCTTTATCCGTATAATGTTGTTAAAAAATGAAAGGTTTAATGGTCATAATTTTAAATCGTGGAAACAAAAGAATCATGCCATATTTGAATACAGGGGTTTGGACAAGCTTGTATTGGAAAAAGAAGTGCCAAGTCAAACTGATATGGATGTGCAAGCAACATATGATGTGAAGAGTCGAGAGGTTGTGATGTTGATCAAGCTCTCGACAACGAATGCGATGCTACTTGAAGTTCAATATGGCAATTGTGCATTTGTCACGTGGGGGAATCTACGAGAGATGCATGAAACCTTAGACAAAGGTAGAGCTTTCATCCTTAAAAAATTGTCATCTTCAACTAAAATTGAGTTTGACTCCTTGCAAGATCATTTGATAAAAATCAAGGATATTAGAGATCGATTGGAAGGAAAATGGAAGAAGAAGCTATGGTGGTTATAACTTTGAAAAGTTTACCTTCTTCCTATGTAAATTTTATTGAAACACAAAACATTACTAGTGGTAAAGATCTAGCATTTGAGTAATTGAACATTATGCTCTTGTAGTAACACATATGGAAAAAGCATTTGGGAATAATAGTGGGAATGAGGCTTATGGGGTGGCACATACAACAAAATTAAAAAACAAGCGCAACAAAGAGAGGGAAGAGAATGTTGGAAATAAATATTTCGACTCAGGTAAATATAGAAAAGCTATTAAATGCAATTTTTTAAACTTGAAATATATATGCCAGGGAAGCCTACTTGGCATTTCTTATTTTGAAAATGTTTCCCAGGATTCTGCATAAGCTTGAGGCTTTGTCAACAATCTCATGATGTTCATGGTATTCAACAAATGACTTACAAAGAGCATCATGTCACAATGTGGGATTTGAACTTGTGTGGGTAGGACAACAATTTTCCCTGTAATATCTCGAGCTAGACCCACTTGACATTTAAATGCTTTTATTGTGGTAAGTTAGGGCATATATAAAGAGTTTGCAGGAAGCTGTTGTGGGATGTGTTGCCAAAAAAACTAGCACCATTAAAGTGCAAGGTCTTCACCAGGGTGTAGCTATGTGCAACTATGGAAGTGTTTCCACTGTCACCTAGACAACAACTTCTCTTCACTAGTGACTTGGATGAAGATCCAATCACAAGAGGGGATTCCCTAGGACAACTAAATATTTGATGATTTAACAGTATTTTAGTGTTACTTAGATTGCAAAACATCAACTATGGAGGATGTGAAATGTGCTTGCAGTTAATTGACAAATGATGGAATTTAAAGAAGTTGTGCAAGTGCTTTTGAGGAAATTTAGGAAAGTAAAGACTTGCTCCTGAGAACATTGCACATTGGTTCTAGATTTGTAAAGAGAGCTATAATAACCAAATAAAAGTAAATCCTTAGAGTTATTACAATTGAATTGCTTTTAACCAAATAATGTGAGAAGAAATGTAAATCAATAAATTCCAAATGTTAACCCAAATTTATGATTTATGGTGTTTTGAAAGTGCAAGAGAAAGTAATATGTATTAAGAGTGCTTGAACTTCCAAATCTGAAATAGAATGTGGAAATAAAAGATTGCTTAAACCCTTAAAAATATGTGAAAGTGAAAAGTGGATGAAAGCAATGGATTGCCAATAATTAGATCTAATCTTGAGTTATGTAAGCCATTGTTTTAAAACTCAGAACTGGGAGCCATTGTTTTAAAACTCAGAATTGGGAGTTGAACTGGTCGAGGTCAACTCGGACCGGAACTAGAACCGACAATGAATTGGAGCGGTTTGATTTCAATAACTCGAACTATCAAAAAATACATAAAATTTTACAATTTTAATGAAAAAAATATTTAACATTCCAAGCTATGATTCCAAACAATTAGAGACAAAATATGCGGAGTCTACTCATGTAAGGGTGAATATATCAAAATGGCACCAAGTGATACATATCTGAATCAAAATTGAAAATACATAATCATCAAAATCATTGCCTATATTGGAATCATATTCATCAATATCACCTTGTTCCTCCCTCCTCTAGGCTCTAGCCCTTGCCTCTACCTCGAATCTCGAAGTTGATCCTCCAAAGACATTAGTCAACACCCCACAATTTTTATGAAACTTCCTAATCCAAGCGTTAAAATAAAGGTAAAAAAGCTTCGCTCGCTTAATAAGTAATTTTGCTTGACTGAAAGGTACATTTTTATTAAGGTCATGATAAAGGAGTTCAATCAACTTCAACAATCAGGCATCAACACTACCAACATCAAGGCACAAAGAGAGTAGATGTGCTTGATTAAATTCCAATCCCTTACCCTCATATTATCATACATGATAGAATCCAGTGGAAACGTTGCAATCTTAAAATCCTGAAAACTATCAAGTCTGTTCAATTCTGAATGGGATCTAAATTCCTACTTTTTGCATATGAAGTCCGATGAGATTGGAACCACTCACAAACATCCTGAAACAATTAATGGTAATTTTAAAAATTTAAGTAAAAGTGAAGTTCTCCTTATCTTTTTACTTTACGAATTTAACATTACCATTCAATATTACTGACTTTACTGTCACTAGTACAAAACTGGTGATATTTTTTTTAAACATCTGTGTCTGGGCATTATTGGAATAACTCGATCGGGTAATGTGGAATCGGTCGGTTTGAGGCTAGTTTGGTGCCGAACCGTCCGAGTCAAGGTCTAACTCGGCTAGTTCGGCACCAAATCGGCCTCTAGGCCGAGTTTTGTATCGGTTTGAAATTGATGAGGGTTGAACTAGTCAACTCGGTGGTTTCGGTTTCTAGTTGACCAATTTTTAAAACACTAATGTAAGCTAATGACATGAGAATGCTAAGAATGTTCAAAAGTGAATTGTTCCCATGTAATCCTTGGATCTTGCTGCCGCCTAATACACACCTGGGGGGAACGCGGCAAGAAACCTTCAAGCCGCTCGATGTATCCTTGGGGGCAAGTGAGAGTCAAGTGTTGTCACTTGATTACTTGACTCCTCCGTCTAGGCTTACTCCTAGCGAAGCCAAGGGGGGTAGTCCTTATGAAAAATAAACTAAGGCTTTTAATCTATAACAAAGAAAAAGTCTGTTCTAGGAGTTAAAAGATGATGAGATGATAAAATTAACAACTAAGCACTGCTTGCAAATTAAATCAATTGATTAACCCCAACACAAGATAGATAAGCATTCACGACATTTATGATTGAAACTTAAAACATGGAAAATTAAAGACCAGTGCCAAGAATGTAAAAATGCTTGCAATTGTTGTTGTGTAGTCTCAGTGAAAGTATTGCAGTGTCTCAGTTGGTAAATTTTATGATTATTAAATGAGTGGATTAAGGAGTGGGTTAATTCTTGGTTTGGCCCAAAAGAAACTTAACCTTCGAACTGAGTGCTCTAGCAACCTTACCAAGTGTCCAACCAGGCGCGGATGAACCGGCTTAAGAACTTGCTGACTCTGTGGATTCAGTCCATGCAACCTCCCGAGTTCTTAGGATTCGATTCTAATGGATTGTCCTATTAAAACTAAGTACCTTGCACCCGTTTCTGATTGAGCCAACTGTTCCGACTAAGCTGCAGTAGTCAAGAGCATACTCTGGGTTTGGGGCGTTGTTCTTTTTATTAAAATGCGTGAGTGGATGATTAATCTACACTAAACCCCAAGAATAAAGCAAGGGGGGTTAATTTTAGGATTAAATTTTAAGAACAAAATAATAATTGAATAAAACACAAAAGCATATGACAAAATGATAAACGGGTCCTCGGAGGACGTTGTGTGCTTGAGTGAGTTGTTTAATTACTACTGCTCAAATGAAACTAATCTAAAACGAAATATTAGAAAAAGTTGCGAAAAATAAAAAAAAATGAAAAAAGGTGTGAATCCCCCTGGGGGGATTGGGGTCAGGCGCTGGAATTGCCTGCTGTGCTCTTTTTATTTTTTTGATTTACAATACGAAACTTGAAATAGAAAACTGCTTGCCCTTTATGCTTAGGGAACAAGTCAGTTTACAATTTAAGAGACAAACGAAACAGTGCTTGAAACTAGGTCTCTGGATTATTCTGGAAGTTCCAAATGCAAAATTTTATGTGTTTTCTTACTCCAACCTGTTATGAAATCAAAACAGATCAACGATCTAAGTTGGTTAGAAAATGATAATCAGAACACTTTAAGAGTGTTCTGACAATGCTACAAACTGTCAAAATTAAAACTAATGCAACTAGTATGCAAAAAACGTGTTTTTGGGCAACTTTTCGAATCTTTAAATGATTTTTGAAACTAACTTCTGATATGCAGAACCAAAAAACCAGCGAGCAAAAAAGCTTATGAAATGCCTAAAAAGTAAAAACAAGTAAGAGCTTACCCTTATTCTGAATGCAAACTAAGTCTAAAAAAGAATCTAAAAGATGCAATGAAATGAGACAAAAGGTAACTAGTAAGACAAGCTAGGGAGCTTTCCTTGCTAGGATCTTTGGCTGCCCTCTTTCAAGGTGCAAGCCAAATGCAATGGGCCTAGGATGCCAAATAAATCTTTAGTAAACAATTCTTCCTTATCAAATCTAGATTTTTCGAGAATGTTAGATGCAAACTCAAGGAAGATACTTTCACTTAATGTATAATAAGATTTAGACTTTCGAAATTATATATCATTAATGAAATAGCATTTGATCTACTTATTTCAAATTAGATCTAAATAGCAATTAGAACAAGTAACCAAGAAATTTATAATGAAAGTTTGAACGAAGGGGATATAACCGGTTTTGAGTGAGAAAGATTGGGCAAATGGAGACCACTTGCAAGTGACCACGCGAGGGACTACGCTTCCTTTTTTATGACTTCAAAAATTGGCAGACTAGCATGTATGCCTTCTCAACGAGATCTGATTACCTGTAAGAAACCTCACAACAAACCTTGCACAAGCAGATTAAAAGATACCTATATAAATCATACAAAAGATAAACTGAAACATGGACATTCAAACAAGATATGAACAATGTTTAACATATGCTTCATATAATTGATAATAAAGAATAAAATATAGATTCTATTCTTTACCCTACTGAAATAGTAAATTTCCTTCAAAGGTCAGCATGAATCCGAACAATAAACAAAGCTTATGAAGAGACACAAATTACCTCCATGGGGTTTAAAGCATTAGACATCCACACATTTGACACAAGTCCACAACATAGCCTCCAAAGCCTTAACTTTATTCTCAAGAACACATAAATAATACAACAATACAAGAGCAGAGGTTCCTCCTTCAGATCATTTACAATGGAGCCAAGCTCCTCGATATATAGCACAAGGAGAGTGAGCTAGGGCGCAAAACCCTAAGGAGACAAAGCTCCTAGTTTGTAGAGCAAGGCAACTCATGACCAATGAAGAAGCACCATTCACTTGGACAAAAGCTCTTTGAAATGGAAGTTGCTTACTTGTGAAAGTTGCTCACGCATGAGGCAAAGAGAGCAAGTGATGTTTCCATACTTTGAATGAGCTTTTCGTATGAAGAGTTGAAGAGTTTTGATTGGATGAATTAAATGGCAACTTAACCATATGTGGTGCCACCTCACTATGGTGTAGGCACCCACCATTTGACAAACCAATTCGCACAACACAGATCCGTACGGTTGCCCACGTGAGCGTGTATGAGTTTGACTTTCATGCCACGTTGATTGGATTTTAAATGAGATACAAACTAAATGGTTTCCATCTCACAATTAAGGCGATGCCCCCACCATGAAATTACCCACCATCAAATCCGTATGGCCATGAGGAGAGGTTGGTTGGCCCCACGTGAATTTGGAAATAAAATGATTCGCCCACCTTTAAAAATTGATTTTAGTACATGCTTTGTCCCTTGCATATAGTCGCTCATGCAATTTGACTTATGCCATGTCATTTGGCATGTGCCAAATTCGTTTTTTTTAAATATTTTAATTATTTGGCCATGTTCATTTTGATGCATCTTTAGCACTAAAGTGCCACTTTATAGCTCTGATAGGAAAAACTGCTTCACGGGGGTTTTCGATCACCCGAAACATAGGAAAACTGGGTACCGTGGTAAGGAGGATGCTATGAGCTTGAAAACAAGCATCCTTGCGCCAAAATCCGACTCTAGATCCCACTTTTATCACCTTTTTGAAATTTTTTAATAAATGGCTTAAAAATGCGAAAAATTATTTTTTGTCGAAATTGACTGAAACTTCAGGGGGACCTAGTACATGACCAAACGACAAAAAATTAGCGCCTAGCATGTTTATAAACGTTATGAAATGGGCTCTAATAATCCCTTAAGGCCTAACCCCCACTTTGGACATTCTAGCTTTGGAGGTGCAGGAGAAAAACTCATCGATTATACTAGGCTAAAGGCAAAGCATAATCGACAAGGGAAAAAACTCCTTTGAAAGATAAATAATACCTTCTTTGGTTGTTAAATCCTAGGGAACCGAGTCACTCAAAAACCACCATGCTAGTACACTTATTACAAACCCCGTGGGGCATGGTCATGCATTACAAAACATTAAAAAGGGGCCCTGAACAGGCCAAACTTGGAACTTCTGAACTCTGAAAAAGGCACAAGTAAATGTTAAATACTGGCGGCTCACTGAAGTCCAACTGTAGTGCAACTCAGTTGGTGACAGATCTAAAGTGTAAAATGTAGTGATTGTATAACTTGAGAGTAAAATTGCATATTTTGCAACCAACAACTTAATTGTAAAATTGCATATTTTGCATCCAACCCTCTAGAAGTTGTGAAATTGAAACAAAAGGAAATTAAATCATAAAGGAAAATTGCATGCCAAGTCTGAAATAACATCCTAGAAAATGTTTTCAGTTAATCAATTTTAGCGCTTGTTCTAAAGCTGACTTTGCCAATAGAACAAGATCAAATTACCTAAGACAATTCCAGAATTAAGAAGCAATTTGATAGATGTTTATAACCACAAAAAATGTATTCTTTAAGTTAATTAAATGGTTTATAACAACTGCAAGTAATAGCCTAAAAATAGATTAAAAACATGAAAAATGATCTAGACTAAAACAATGGAAAAATCTGAAGATAGAAGTTGCCTTTAAATCTGAATTATCAACCCATAAATTTGTCCTTAAAAATGAATAAATTTTTTGTTTTAGAGCAGAAAATTAATGAATAAAAACGAAAAAGACAGAATTGTATAATATATTGTTACCATGAGTTGCAACAAATTAAAGATTGATTAGTCTTGTGAAAGCGACTAAAATTTCCAGATTTTTTTAAAAGCAAATAATTCTCGATGAATTATTTTTAAGTGGCTTATGAGTTGTGACTAGTGCCTAGTTCATTAGTTTGGGAAAATGGTGTCTAAAGGAAAATTGAGGGAAAGTGGTGATCAAAGAGTATGAGGGTTTGAAAAGCTCAAACCTTAATATAGTCTTTGATACCAAACCAATTTAAACAATTTTCCAAGGAGAATTCAAAAGTTGTGATGTCCAATGATCCTACATACATAGAGGGCTTGCCACAAGGAAAACTAAAGTAACATACATCAAATGTAGAGTTCATGCTAACTAATAATAACAAATGACAAACATTCTAAGTAGAGGCAAAGAGTTTACCAAACACTTACCCAAGATCAACAATTGGAGATAGCATCCATGATTAGAGCACCAAGCATCAAATCCTAAAATGCAATTCTTCAATAAACACCCATAAGCTTCAATCCAAGAGAACTAAGGAAATAGTAAAAGAGTTTATTCTCCACAAGTTCTAACAAAGATTACAATGAGAGGAGGATCTCTTATATAGGAAGAGAAACCAATTAACTCCTCAATAAACAAATAATAAAAAACCTCATTACATTGTCGAAATACCAAAACCCTAACTCCAAAACCCCAACTAATTTGACCATGTGGAAGGGGGCACACCTCTAGAATAGGTTGAATAATACATAAGAAGAGATATGGTTAAAATGAGTAAATGCTAGGCCAATACCCTAGGTTTTGACCAATCAACCACTACAAAGGAGTGAACCCTCATAAAAATGCATAAAATAATGTGTTGAGCTCCTCATAATAGGGTCAACCTCTAACAACCAATCAATGAATGCTAAGTGCTCCAAGAAAAGTGGCATTGTGAGCTAGGTGAGGTCTCCAATGTGCTATGTACCATCAAGAAGCGTCAGCAAGTGAATGGAATAATCCTCAAATTGTGGAGTGTCCTTGTCAATGTAGATGCCATGTGTCTCAAGGGTACAAGGCAAGTCAAAAACCCTAGAGCACTCCAAGGAAATGTGCAACCAACTCCTCAAGAAGTCAAAGCTCATGTCAACTCATCCAAATATCATGAAAAAGGGTTGGCCCTCTCTCACATGTGCCAACATGCCTCAAGTTTCCCATGTGTGCATGAAGAAGGGGTTGCATCATCTAGGAAGGGACATCGAGTCAACTATAGAGAATCTACCAAGTGTTAGACAATATAATATATGACTCTGGAAAAATACTATCTAATATGCAAAATATTAACATAAAAGGCTTTCAAGTCCACTTTTCTAATTAGCTCACTCACTTTTGATTAATTATCCCAATAACCTTAGAATTACTATGGTGCGACTATAATTGATCCATATTTTCATGTTACACCCTTAAGACTAAGGGTATTTCCTAAGTTTCTAAGTAAGGCGAGAGTGATGAAATGAATGTGAAGTTAGAATGATGTCTTCGCAAATTAACTATCATAGAAATGTGATCGAGTTTTAGGTCCACCCCTTAGTTTTCAAGAGCTAGGGGCTAATGATTTTTCTTCCACATGTGTGCCTTAAAAGGGAGAGATTTTTCTTGAGTTACCCTTTCCTCGCGCCTCTATTTTTTGATCCCTTTTTATTTTTATTTTTTAGTTCCTTTGCTTTAGAGTTGGATTTGATAACCTAGGACATAGGGAACCTGGATTTTTTGTAAGAAGGTATTGCTCACACATACAATATTTATCATTTAGCTACATTTTCCCTAGAGTACTTTGACTCATTGACTTTGACTTAGGTACCATACATAGGAATAGTATAGAGACCTTAGAACATGACATATGATAAGCTAATTGTGAAAGGTGGACATGATGTAATTGGGTGAAATGGCTAGTGAAATGACATATGGTGAAAAATGGCTAGGTAAAATGCTGTGAATGAATTGAAATGAGTGTCACACTTAAATTCCTAGGGATACACCTAAGCTGCAAGGTAATACACTTAATCTAATGAAGAATTATAACCACACCATTATGCATCTTTATCTATGAGACAACAATCTAGGATACATGATCCATTATAGAGTAACACCATCGACCCCCTATGGTCATGTCCACACACAAGAAAGCATTTAATATGAGTCAAATAGAGAGAATATGTCATAACATTGGTGTCAATTAAACGTCCCCATCGATCTCTGGCACATATCATCATGGACTGAGCAAGCTGAAGGTGTCTTTGACAAAAAATATTCATGGTCAAACCATAGATCTCTATTAGATGCAATGGGAGATCACATAGGCAATGATCATCAAGTCACCCCTACATGCTGAGGGGTAACAGGATGAAAAGTACAACCAAAAGCATTCTTTCAATGATCAATTCAGAAAGAAATAGGTTAATGTGGCTGAACACAACGAGTAGAAGAGTTCTAAGTGTTCATGGCTAGAAACAAGGATTCAAAGAGCGGTAAGGATGATCGGTACGTTGATTCAAAAGCATATACACATTTTACTAACAATATTGATTGGTAAGCTAATTATGTAGAGGATAAAATTGAATCTATTTCTGTAGTGTTGAGTGGCAGCAAAGAATATGGAATTAGAGGAAAGGGAAATGTCCTACTTCATCTAACAGTTAAAAGAAGGTGATGATTAAAGATGTTTGTTATGTTCCTTATTTGGAGAAAATTCTACCTTCAATATGTAGTATAGTGAAGCATAGCCCACACTTAGATACAAATTTCAGCAATAATGTTTTATTGTTGATAAGAATTGCAAAAAGATGGTTGCTATGCATTGAGAATTGAAGAGAGCAATGTTTATTCAGTTGAATGAAGTTGAGAATTGAAGAGAAAAATGGCTGTAATTTCACCAAAAACTCAGCCATAATGCCTAGTTTAGAGAGGTGTTAGGTGAGATAGATCATGAGAAATGAAGACCTAGAAGATGTTGCCGTTGAAAGAAGTCCAAATGAACAAAGAAGAGAAGGCAACCAACATGTATATTATGCATTATATACTATAATTCATAAGAAGAAGACACTCAAGGAGGGTGAAGATTGTTAGCTTTTGGGGTTTAATCCAAAATTCACCTTTCTATTAGAGTGTTGTCACCTATCTCCTTGGTGAATGCTTCATTGAATTTCTATTGTGTTTCTTACAGGTCTATCCTTATCATCGTTTCCGGGAGCCCCCTGTGGGCCAAAGGAGCAAGGTCTAAAGAGGATGGGGGTTACATCGAGGTGACAGTGGGTGTACTTACTTGAAGAGTTGCCAATCATAGCACTGTGTCCACTAGGTCCACCTATCATATTTAGGTCCACATATTTCATTTGGGTCCACTTGTCCTTGATCGTGGAAGAGTGTTAGTTTCGGAGGTAGCACTTCCCACACCTCTTGTATATATACAAGGGAAGGGAGAGATTTTGTATTCATTATCATCATTTTACTCTTCTTTTAACTCATCTTGGAGATGTGAGGGTTCATGAGGAAACCCTAGGAGAAGAGAAAGAGTGACCTCTTGGATGTTCTTGGAGAGATGGCTCTTGTGAGATGCTAGGGTTTGTTCATTGCATATAAACCCTAGAGAAGAACACGATGTTGGAGGTGATGATGGTTTTTGTGGATCTTACCCTAGTAGATGACATGGAGAGTGGAGCTAACGCCTTACATTGTTTTGGGCCCTTGTTCTTTTGGGATGTAAGACTAGGGTAAGATCATGGAGATGAGATTGATGAGTCTTGAGCTTGGTGTGATGAAGAAGATTTGGTTATTGTATTCTTGATGTTCTATGGAGGTCTTGGTGTATGTGTTGATGCAAAGTTGAATATCTAGGGTTTCAGAATTCGAAGCCTAGGATGGACATGTAGACATGGAGGTTAGTTCTAGGGTTGTCTTGCAATGTACTTATGTGATGCAACATGGCTAGAGTTTGCAAACCCTAAGGAAGACAACTGTGCTAGTGTGGAGAGCTTGTGTTTACAAGCTTGTTGAAACCAAGGAGAACTTGTTGGTGTTGATGCTTGCTTGTTGTGGATCATTGGTGATGACTAGGGTTTCCATAGTTTCCCTAGCTAGCGTTTTGGAGAGCTTGAAGATTGTACCAGCTTGTGATGAGCTGCGAGTATGTACATGTACTTCATTTCTTCGATATATATATATATATATCGAAGAAATGAAGTACATGTACATTGTATATACTCACAGAAATGAAGTACTAGTTTGATATATATATATATATATATATATCAAACTAGTACTTCATTTCTGTGAGTATATACATGTACTTCATTTCTTTGAGCTAGCTTCGATTTTCTGCTTGCATTGTATTTTTGATTGGGTAATTTCTAGCACTTGTTGTTCATTCTGATTTGATATAACATAGCACTTAAATTGTTGAGTGATTTTGAATATATCTAAAAGATGGAGCAGATTCACTGTTGTAAATAATGTGATTTCAGATCTGGTATATGCTTGGGAAAATGTGCCCTGGGGGCTGAAACTTGTTGGTATATGTTTGGTATCTTTTCTCTAGGTCTTCCTAATGTGTGTTGGTTGATGTGAAGTGATATATTGTCCTATGTTTGCTGCTGTAAATTACTATTGTGATATCTTTTCTCTAGCAAAATGATGGTTTCTATAGGTGGTGAAAAACGTGCTTTATTCTAGTTGATAGTATTTGAGAATGCAGGATTGGTTCAGTAGAAAGATGGTTGTAGTTTCATTGAAAACTCAGTCATAATGCCTAGGCCAGAGAGGTATTAGGTAAGACATATTGCGAGAAATAAAAACCTATAAGATGTTGCAGCTGAAACAAGTCCAAATTAGCAAAGAGAAGGCAAACAACAAGTATATTATGCATTATCTGATGTAATTCATAACAATAAGACCTTCAAGGAGGATGAACATGAAGTGCTAAAACGAGGTAGTGCTTCCTTAGAGAAGAAAACACAAAATTTTGATATGTTGGACTGCTAAGATGTGGAGGAGGTGAATTCAGTGAACAAAAGTTCTATGTCAATGGTGGAAACGTTGACTATTCATCCTACATTGGCTCTCATCTGACTGGTGGGTCAATGGTTAGAGAAAAGGATGGGGATGTAAATTGTACTTCATCAACCTTGCCAGACACAATTCACTTACAGTGGCTGTTTTGAAGATCTTCTCTTGTGGACTGCAAATGTTTTGATTGTCCAAAGCTTTTATCTTTTTGTTTTGAACAAGCACGTAAAATGGCCACTATGGGAGATTGTTAGCGATAATGGTCATATTTTGAATCTAGACTTGAACCTAGACATATAATAAGGTTTTACTAATAAAGTGATGTAATAATGGAGTATTTAATGTAGTAATTAATGCAGTGGTTAATAGTTAGGTATTTGGGAGTTACGTAATGTACTCCCCTACTATGGAGTGAGAAATTGCTTCATCTAATGATATGAATGAATCCACTCTTTCTCATTCTAATGTGTATTCCTGTCCATGCTTGTGTGTGTAAAACTAACAACTTGATGCATAAAAAGGGCATTTTTTTGGTGTCATTTAATATTTTTGGTGATTCATGGAGATTAACATTATTTTCTTTCTTCTTTCTTTTGTTTTAGTTAGAATGTACATGCTTTCCTTTCTTTTGATCCTCTCTACGTTGTCATTAATATGCAGCCAATGGATAAATATAAGAAAAAACAATGGTAAAGAGCACATTATATATGTAAAATTAAAAAAAAAGGATTTGAAATCAATGATAAAGATATTTGCAATACAATACATTTCACATTTGATAATATTTTTAAAAGAAATCAACGTATTGATTTTCTAGGTGCAGAGTCTCAATGAAGTTATGATCTGGAAATACAATAGTTGCACACCTGCTCATTTTGGCCTTGCTGTAACAAATTAATTCATGTAACAAGTGGAACGATATGCATTGCAGTTTAGCAATGCATTCTATGAAATATAGATAAGTGTTACTCGGGTGGGCACTGGCTGTGTGCATTTTAATACTGAAATTGCAAAACTGTCGTGCACAGGTTTCTCTTTCTACAGTTGCTGAAAAGGAATTGATCGATGCAGTTCGCACAGGAAGGCATGGAAATGCTGTATACTTTTGGGCACGAATGGATAAAGATGTAGGACATAGTTCAAAAATAAGTGCCCTACAACAGGAGGATTTCTGGTCATTTTGTGATGCCACTAATGCTGGGAATTGCAGGTAGGTCAGAAACCATCAAAATATTTGGATAGGTTGTATCCATTGTTTGCAGTTTTCCTTTTTGTCTCTTCAGGTTTAGATACTTAGATATGAATATACTGAAAAATTTAAATTGCTTGAAATGTTTTTGTTAGGTTTTAACTATTAGTATTTGCTATGACTTATAGCAGAGCAACCTGCAGTATGAACCCCTTCGACTAGAAGATAAGCTAGACTAAGGGAAACTTTGTAATGCATGAAATTAATTTGACATCAGCTAATGTTTCAATGGTATTTATGCTGCTTCACACAGTTTCTGTTAACTCCAAGTAACTTTGACTGACTTGTACGTATTTCCTTCTATTCTTAAAGTAGGTGGGGACTTGGTTTAGGAAAATTTTCAGATCTTAACTTAATTTATTGTACAAGAGATTACATAGAATCTAATTGGTTAACAGTGTCTGCAAAGTGGTCTGAGTTCACTGATGTCCTTAAATTTGCAAATCTATTCTGCAGTATGTTAACTACTTTATTCAAGTCAAGTCTAATAAGGGTTGTTCTGCACTATTGGATATTGTCAGATGGTTTCTATTATGTGTTGAGCATTGGTTATCATTGATGTCAACTAAAGATGATGTCAAGTGTTTGACTAATCAACTAATGTCAAAGAGGATGTCAACTGATTTAGTCTGAGTCATTGATATCAGCTGAAGTCAAAGTGGATACCATACTTACCAGACTCGGAATTGGCAATAAATTGGCGAGGCAAAAGAGCGAAGAGATTGAATCGGATCGGGAAAAAATCGGCAAATACAAAAAATTAAATATATACCTATATTTTGAATTAAAAAAAAAGAGATTTCATAGATATTCAAAATTGCTATGCCCATATAATACAAGATAGATCAATAGATGTCCAAAATATATCAATAGAATCATAGATGTCCAAAATATATCTACTCATCCATAAGATGAGTCCATAATCCAAAAAGATGTACAAAATTGAGAATATATCAATTCTCATCCATAAGATGAGTCCAAAATACATAAAGTGAGTATCCAAAATTTAGATACTAAACACTAGATAGAAAGAAAAACTAAGAAGTAGATGCTCTCGCATCTCCGGCAGCTTGACCCTCAAGGGTCTCTGAGTCCTTGGAGCTAAAAAGAGGAGCCTCCTCTGAATGAATCCAAGTAGATGTAGCAATAGGATCCTCGTCCTGACCCAATCCTAGCTCCATGTCTTCATTGCCCAATGAAATAGCTGAATGATCCAAACCTGTCAACATCAAGAATCAAGATTCAATATACATTCAAAATGTGAATTAAACTTTAAAATTTAAACCAATAATTAAGATTACAAATGATTAAGCCTTCAAGTGTCTCACCAAGTAACTGCTTATTGCAAAGCCGAAGGTTGTAGTGGACAAAAACAAGGTCATTCAAGCACTTTTGTGTCAAGCGGCTGCGCCTCTTGGAATGGATTTTCTCAAAGATGCTCCAGTTCCGCTCGCAACCTGAAGCGCTGCAAGTCTGATTTAGGATTCTAGTGGCAAACTTCTTAAGATTTGGCGTATCACTTCCAAAATTTTGCCACCAAAGACCTAACATGTGGCAAGAGTACCAGAGTCAAGATTGATAATGGAAGATGAAAAAAACTTAAAAGAATTAAGATAATAAAGTATAAAGTTTAAACAATAAAAGTTTAAAACATAATACAAAATTACAAATTATAAAATACCTGGCAACATTTTTGTCCTTTCCCATATAGCACTAGCATAAGAAAACAATTTTGAAGGCACCCTATAGTCTTGCAGCTGGGCAGTGATACGGCTTTGGACTTTTTGATTTGGGTTCATCCTCTCAATGCAAGTCATAAGCCCTCGACCAACCTCCCCATCCTCACTAAATTTGGTCTTATCATAAAAATATGCCGGATTGAAAAAGTATCCAGCAGCATGTAAAGGAGAGTGCAACTGCCTATCCCACCTCTCATCAATGATGTCCCAAAGAGGCATGTACTTAGTCTCATCATTCATATATTTGGCTTTTATGGCCTTCTTGGCAAGATCCATGGACTCATAAATGTAACCCATAATGGGTTTCTCACCATCAACCATCCTGAAAGATCAAAGTCAATTCAAATTCCAAATTTCAAGTTGTCAAAATCTGATTTTTGAAAACAACAAATGAAATTTGAAAAAGACTAAAAGTAATAATGTTTGACTTCAAATTGAATTGATGAATATTGAAAAAGTTTAGAAATTAACTACCTGAGCACTTTGACAAGTGGTTCTATCACAACAGTGATGTCTTCTGCATCTCTCCAAAAACCATCATTGAAGACAAGAGCTACAATTTCAATGCCCTCAAGGCTTCTTCCATGCCTAGAGGCCATCCACTTAGGTCCCAAAAACATTCTCTTTAGATTGACCTTTTGCTCTACAACAGATTGCAAGGAGATGAAGTTTGTTGCAAATCTCGTCACTCCAGGATGAACAAGCTCCTTGCCTTCGGTGTACTGTCTCATGGTGGAAAGGACATTTGTGTGATTGTAGATGAATTTGGTTATGGATTTTTCCTTATTCACAACCTCTTGTATCCAATGAAGTTTCCCAATGTCCTCGAACATCAAGTCTATGCAATGTGTAGCACAAGAGCTCCAAAATATAGTGGGGTGCCTAGCCTCAAACAATCTACCAGCAACCATATAATTAGCTGCATTGTCAGTGATAATTTGCACAATGTTTTCTTCTCCCACCTCTTGAACAATTTCTTCCATCATTTCACAAATCAGTTGAGCACTCTTAACTTTGTCTGAGGCATCCACTGATCTGAGAAACATTGTTCCCTTTGGACAAGAAACAAGGAAATTTATCGAAGTTCAGTTCCTCCTATCTGTCCATCCATCACTCATGATGGTGCACCTTGCTTCTGCCCATGATGTATGAAAATCAGCAAGCACAAGGTTGAGGTCATCAAGACTTTCTAACAACATATCTGTCCTAAGGCTCTCACATGTAGGGGCTTTGAACCCCAGACCTGCAACAGCAACTACATCAATCATAGATTGCCAATAAGGGCTTCTGGCACAATTGAAAGGGAAGTCGGAATAGTACCAAAAGTTAGCAATGGCCTTCCTTGCTTGCTTATGGACATTCTTTTTCCAACCAGTGCCATCTAAGCTGGGTTGGGAACCTGGTTGTGTACGAGGAGCAAAAAAATGTGTATATTTCCTCCTCCAGTGCTCAAATTTGTAGGAATAGGAATAGGAGGTGGTGGCATTTGGCTTTGAGGCATTTGGTTTGGAACATGAAAACTTGGGTTAGGCGGAGGCATTGAGGATTCAACGGAAGGAGGTGACAAGGGGGTATTAGAGGATTGTCCACCTACAACATTTCCCATCTCCATATTCACCCTTGCGCTCTTCATTTTTTATTCATTCATGTGATCAATAGCCAAACTGGCTTGGTGTCTAACATCCTCAGGTACAACTTTGCAAGGATTGATGTCATGCCCTGGAAGCTTAGCAATGTGGAATTTGAATCTATAAATTCCACCACTACAATGCTCTCTACAAAATTTACAGAGAAGCTTACCTGAACCTTCAATCCTCTCACAGTAAGCCCAAGCAAAGTCTTTTTCTCTTGGCATTTTTACTGTTAAACAATCACTGTTTCACTGGTAGCAGGGTTATTTGGCTGCAAGAAAGATACAAACGGGAACTGCCCTACATGTAAAAAAAAAAAAAAAAAAACATGAAATAAAATTAACAAATAACTTATAATTTCTGTTATACAGTATAATACTATTACATTACAGTTTAATTATAATACTGTAAGTAAATACTGTTACATTACATTACAGTATTATAATTCTACTGTAATGTAACAGTATTTACTTACAGTATTATAATTCTACTGTAATGTAACAGTATAATACTGTAAGTAAATACTGTTACATTACAGTAGAATTATAATACTGTAATGTAATGTAACAGTATTATACTGTTACTGTTATCACACAACTTGTAGTTGCCCCTAGTGGTATCCCATCCGGGATGGTAGAGGAGATGGGCAACTAAAGAGGTGACCCAAGAGATGCCACGGTTCCCAATGCAAGGTGGGAGTCACGTCAACCGAGGCACCCTTCACTTTAGATCTAGATAAATCAAGACCTAGGGGGAGACCCTATAACCAATCAAAGATGATTGGACCCAAACAAAGGTTCCTAGGGATGAGTAAATGGTAAGTTACGGAAACCAATGCAAGGTAAAGTGGACCTAGAAATTAAAGTATGGTTGAAGGTGGTTTGAAAGAGGATTAGTGTTTCAACCAATGTATGATTTAAGCCACATGATTAGTTATAGTACCATGTGTTACACAAGTGGGACCCACTTTCTTGGGATATGTGAAAAGGCCTAATGTGGACCCACAAGGTGAAATTAAGGGAGGCAATTGGCACTAGAGGATATGTAATGAGTAGATCTATGGATCTAAGTTGAAATTAGAAGTACCCACTTACTGGATCTAAGGTTTGACACAATTCCCAAGGAGTGCGACTTGCTTAAGGAGGACTAGTGCCTTGTTGGATAGGTTAATGGAGTCAAAAGATATGTCAAGGTGTAGATCGGGACACCTAGAGGTCAAGTCAAGCGGGCTAATTGAGATAGAATGGTTGGATCTTGCTAGATCTAGGATATCATGAAATGACCCAAGTGGACCACAATCCCTTAAAACAAGGAATGCTACCCCCAAGGCAGATCGTCACAAAATGACACTCTAGATATAGGTTTCAAGGTATACCTATTCCAAATCCACTGCAATCTCAACTACCTAGGTCCTAGAAGTGGGCAAACTCAGTCACCCAAGGAAGTGCGACCTTGCTCAAGGAGGGCTAAAAGGTGGATAAGGTGCGTCAAATCAAGTCCAATGGCCACCAAATTGTAGATCCAAGTAGCTTAGGCACTGATCTATGTGGGTCTAGAAAATCAAGTCAATCCAAGGGTTAGATCTTACTAGATCTAAGTTTTAAGGTGCCAAGTAATTCAAAAGGGGGTTTTAATCCCTTAAAATGTGGAATGATACCCACAAGGTAGAAATCACCCAAGTAAAAGTCTAGGGGTAGGTTATCAAGTGTGTAGATTGCAAATCAATCGGGATCTCACCTACCCACATGCTAGATCTAACCAAACAAGCCTCTCCAAGGAAGTGCGATTTGGTTCAAGAGGGCTATATTGCCTTAAAAAGTGTGTTAATTTTAACCCAATCACTACCAAACTATAGATCCAACTAGGGGTGGATGCTATAGAGGTGGGTTCTTAAAATCTTTTCAAAAGCAAGGCTAGATCTAAGTAGATCTAAGAAAAACCAAAATTGGGGTTTTGATTAATTAGGGTTTGTGACCAATGAAGAGAGAATGGATGGAAAGAGGCACATACCTTGTAGATCTTACCTCAATTGCTTGTGGCCACCTTGCAAATTGATAGCATTCTCCTATGTGTATATTCAAGAGTGAGATCCAAGAGCTCCAACCAAAACGTCCTCCTCCAAGATAGCCAAATCGTCCTCCTCCTACAAGACAAGATCAAAGAAACAAGTCAAGTAAGATGATTATGAAAATGATAGAAAGATGTAATAGAAAGCATCAACTATGTCACGAAGATACAATAATGATACTCTCTGTCACAAGATCAACCCAAGAGAGAATATGTGGATCCCTCCAACAATAACCCTCAAGAAATCGCCCTCCTCTCCACCAATTCGGCTTTCCTACAAGAAAACTAGTAGAAGCACCAAAATCCACAATGATACATAGAAGAGATACTGTATACTCAATATGCAAGAGAATCCACAAGACAAGAGAGATATGCTCCACAAAGAAGTGTTATATTCCAATATTCCAGAGCTCCAAAGGTGAGCTATACAATAGGGGGTCTCCTCCTTATATAGGATAATAAAGACCAAAACCCTATACCACTCTACAATACTACATCAAATGAGTGGTTGAGATTAAAAGATCTCATCATACAATCAATGGCTAAGATGAACCATAACAATATATCACATGGATCACCCAATATAATGATGACGTCATAGTATAAAATAATCATGGAGGGTGACGTCATCTACTAGAAGGGGTAAAAATACCAAAAATCCACCTCATGATGACTAGGACATGACATAATAAGCACATGGTGGGGCTAGGAGGCATCAATCCTTACTAGCTCATCCCAAAGGCACAATAAAATAATAAAATAAGTCCAAGATAATATAAATGATCAAATCTGTCCTCAAAATTTGTGACAGACAAGCAGTAAAAGACCTCCTGTGATCGTTGTGGGCCTACCCACATGGTGAAAACTGGCTGGAAGATAGTGGATCACCCTGGAAGACCTCTGTGAAAACCAAATGCTAAAACCTTGCCTCAATTGCCCAAATCGAATTCCTCAGTGACCACTTTATCCCATTTTTTAACTGCCTCGGTAACTGTGAAAGTGCCAAAACTACCTCCTAGGGCATATGCGTTGTCCATCTGAGCCCACCAGGCTCTCCAGAAGGGGGGGGTAAATGGAAAAAACAAGTGGCTGGACCACCCCCTCCTCATACAACGCCCTAGGTGAACTGGCCTCTCATGGCCCCTGCTGCTCAGGCTGGGAAATCAGCCCCAAATCTGGTCAACAAGTGTAAAACTGCATCAATCACTGTCAGAAGTGCCCGGAACTGAAAGATAAGTGTCTCATTGGATCCAGAAGACCCAAATCCACTAGAAATGTGTACTCATACACCATGGGTTTCCCTATTGGGCCAGCTGTAGGGTCCACCATATATGGACAATGCATAATCTGAACTGCATCAATCATCACCTGAACCATCTGTCCATCATATGATATCATCACCAAGTATGTGGGACCATCAATCATCATCAATAGGCATATATATATGGCCCACATCATCACGGATCCCAATAATATACAACCAAGGATAAATCACATCAGTAGACTAAGACATGCTTCTCTAATCATTCTCACAGCCAAGCTCAAAGTATAACATCCATTCAGTGGCATTAATCAAGTTAGCATATTCCTTTGTTATATAAAATTACTTGCACACTAGTTCAAATGACAAACTCTCCCATTGGACATGGTCAAACTGCTAGTGAAGGATGAAGGCTAGGAACAAGGTTGGGCCAAGGGGTTGACTTGTCTAACTTAACTCAAAAATACTTTGGACTGGGAGAAGGGGGAAAGCTACAAACTCTGTGCTGGACAAAATAACACGGGGGATGGCTGTGCCTCACAAATGGATAAGTTGTTCAGAGAGTGCTTATTCAACTTAGGCATCATGTCTACATCAAGTTGATCCAGGTTCATTAGGATCATTCAATTTCATTTCATGGCCTTTTTGGCCTACATAACCCTTCGGATCTCAGGTGTGTTGATAAGCACAACTAGTTGCAGCTTGCATCCAGGGCATGTTTTCAAATACATATAAGGTCAGCAATTGTTTAGATATAGCTTTTAAGAACCATTGCTTTTTTGGGACCTTTCTTATACTCTTCGAGGAGTATTTTTAGCTGTTCATCGCTCTTGCCCTTTTTAGTTTCCATGGGCGAATTTATGAGTTTCCATAAGTAGAACGTGAGCTTTCAGTTTTAGCCAACAACATCTCAAGTGACTAGGGGGAGTTCGAGCCAATGCCAAACATTGGGACAACCGACCAGAATGATTTAGGCCTACAATCCAACTCACCAAAGGCAAGTTTTGTCACCAACTTAGAGCCGAGACACTGATCATACAGGGATGCGGTCCAAACACAGAGGTAGAAAAATGGGGAAGTCCTCAGTATCAGAAAGTCAAATGAGGCAGGTCAAGGTTTAAAGTCAAATAGGAAAGTCATGTATGGATGGAGTCAAGTGAATATGGAGCCTACACTAGCAGACAACTGGTGTCAAGAAAGACCATATCTATGTAAGGTGGAAAACCAGTGGGTTTTGTTAAATGACCTAAATGTGCAAGCAATTGTCCATTTTATGATTTATAGTTCATTTTAAACAGTTTGCCACATCAAGAATAATATACCAAGCAGATGCTGTGAACATGACTAAATCAACAAGATAATAATCCACAGTCAATGATAAAATATCCATAGATCATACAACATCATCATAGTAATAAACATCATATACCATCTGAAACACTGCTGCAATACATCTCTAAGCACTGAACTGAAACTGTATGGGATAAAGGGTCACATCGGTCATCAAATCTTAACTCTTAAGGCTCAGCCTTGACACAAGGTCTAACATAAGTCTGAATAATACACTGCTCTGATCATGAGTGATCACAAAATATACAATCATCATAGCCATGCTTTGAATAATGGAAGCTCTGGAATGTGCAGATATCTGCTAAACAAGAATAGTAGTCTAGCTACTATGGTGTGATAACAATTACATTACAGTATTATAATTATACTGTAATGTAATAGTATTTACTTACAGTTACAGTATAATACCTTTACGTATTAACTACTAACTGAAAGTCTGAAACAAAAATAAAGATGCAGTAAATTTTATAATGAATAAAATTTATGTTAATAATGAATAAAAACAAAAAAAAAATGCAAATTGAAAAAAAAAACAACTGTTGGCATATACCTGTTTGAAACAGAGCTCAAAATCGGGGGTCCAAACTCGAATCACGAACAACGATGGCCGACAGAGTCGAAACTATGTGCCTGCACCAAAAAACACAGCCCCCTGCTCGCGGACGGTCAAACTTCGAGTTACTGCTGGTCGCGGACGGAGGTTGCTGGACAGAACTTCACGAACGCGGAATGTTGCTGGATAGAGCTTCACGGACGGAGGTTGCTGGACATGGAATATTGCTGGCGGTGCTGAGTGGTAGTCGTGAGAGTGTGGCCAGAGTGTGGCGAGAGTGTGGCGACAAAGAAAGGGACCCGTGGTTAACTAAATCGGCGGGCTCACAGTCAGCGGAAAGGAAGAAGGGAAGGGGCGGGAAAAATCCGCGACGGAATAGGGAAAAATGCGGGAAGGGCGACGCCAAACAACAGGTGACAAGTGGCCTGCGAGTGAAACTCGCCGAGCCGGTCCGAGTCGAGCTGATTTTTTACCGATCACCGAGTCTAAATCGCCCAGTGCTGAGTTTGACTCGCCCCGTACCGAATTGACTCGTCCATGACCCGATCCGAGTCAAACTTGTAAAAAACGCGATTTGACTCACGATCCTGGTAAGTATGGTGGATACAACATTCCTGCAGAAGTATGAAGAAGTATATGGAAGCCACTTTGAAGTAGTATATGTGCAAGATAAAGAAGAACATGAACACCAGAAGTATATGCGCAAGTGGTGAAGGTGACAGATATGTATGCAACTTTGGAGTATATCTAGAAGTGTATTCAATTTGAAGATGTGTATCAAGGATACAACATACATGACAAGTTTGAAGAAGTACATAAGAAGATACATCATGCATATTCAATTTGAAAAAGTACATAAGAAGATATATCATGAAGATCTAGTTCAAGAAGGAACACAAGTAATGTATTGTACAACATGTGGTCCTTGCGCAGAAACCAAGTCCACCAAGTCATACTCTCTCATGTTAGCAAATCGAAGGAGTTGGTTGGACAATGCTACATGTGCTCAAACAACCAAGGAGTTGGTTGAACAAATGGTACAAGTGTGCAAGCAAGCCTGAGCATTGCTTGGTTAATGGTTGGAAGTGCGCAAGTAGTCATTGGTTGGACAATCCTGAAACCGCGCAAGCATAGCCAATTAGAAGATGCTTTCACTAAGTGGAACATGCACAAGTACCTAGAAAAGTACAGCGGTTGAAGACCTTCTATGAACAAATTCCACAGCCAAAGATACAGTAGGTGTGCAAGTCCCACAATTGATGACAAGGCAGAAGTCAAAGGCCCACCAAATAGAAGTTGGTGTATGCGCAAAATTCGCTAAGTATCAATATACCAAGTGCGCATTACCCACAAGTGATAAAGCGACAAGGGTCAAAGACCCACTTAGAAGAAGTTGGAGTATGCGCAAATCCCGCAAAGTATTAACATCAAGGGTGCATTACTTACAAGGGTTGGTACAACACAAGTCATAGACACATCAAGGTGAAGTAGAAGATTGTGCCTTCAGGTCGGTGCATGTAAAACCAGGGGGTTGGTGCCTCGTTCCAGTTGGTGCTGGTAAACACAGGAAGTTGGTGCTTCCTTGAATGTATTCTTTCTCACTATAAAGAAGCATTCCGCGGTTTTTTCTTGTTTGGGTTTCCACGTAAAAATCCTGTGTGTTATGGGTTGTTTATGTGGTGCATATATGTGTGGATGTTTATTTGCTGATGCATAACAAAACATAAAGATTAAGTAAAGGGTAATCTGTTAAAGAAGGTAAAAACTGCTGATAACTGCACTAACACTGATTCACCCCCCCCTCAGTGTTAAATCGATTCCAACATTATGTATTTCTATTAAGATACAGAGAAATAAATTTAAAAAACATGCCTTAAAAATGTTGTGACCTACTCTAACGTTCTACAAAATGTAGTTGATTCTAGTGATACTTATAATGACTTAACAATATTTCTTAGCAGATTTCAAGTGAAACCAATCATTTTTTGGCTTGATTGCTAGTTTATTTACCCTAATTAATCTATCACTGCAAAAGAGTCTGAACACAATTAAAGTTTGCTCAATCTTAAAGCAGCTCAGGACCTCTCATTTAAGAGAGATTATATTGTTTTCCATTGATGACCAAAAACAGTTGATGCGACTACTAAATACACAATTTAATTTTTCAACTTTTACAAAGGAGATGCAATCGGTAAATTAAAACGATATATTTGAACTTTAAGGTGATAGAAAATATCTAATCTAATTAACTGTGTGTTCTCACAGACCTATATCTCCAAGTGAATTACATGAATTAACACTACAGTAGTTACTAGCAACCTGTAAAGTCTTTGAACTAGGTCATCAGCTATTTTAAGAAAAATGAAAACAAGTGCAATTTCTAGTCAAATATAATTTATCTTTTTTTAACAGAACTCAGTGCCAAGCAGGAGATAAATCATATAGGGTTTTCTGTATTTAGCTAGTACTTGGAAGTGGTTTTATATGGGGCAGTGCAAAGTGGATCCCTTCTCTTAGCATCCTTTCCTAATTTATGATGCTAATGGAACAGTGATCAGATAGATATAAGCATAAATATTTTCCTCCTGGATAGATTCGCTCATTTTGCAAGATATCAAATCTGCAAACTTGGCTAATCCTTTCAATTGGAACTCTGCAGGGTTGTGTTCTCTGATGCATTCAAAAAAATGTACAACCTGCCTGCAAGTTGGAAGGGACTTCCACCGATGCCTGTTGACGGGGACTCCTGGTCTGTTTTGCATAGCTGGGCAATGCCAACATCATCATTTCTGGAGTTAGTTATGTTTGCAAGGTATGTGTAACTCTGTTTTCAGTGCTAGTTATGTTACAGTGCTAAATTTTAATTCTAGTTATAAACATGGGTTTTGGTACCTTCTTGTCCTTGGTTGCAGAATGTTTGTTGATTCCTTGGATGCACAGCATTATGAAGAGCATCATAATAATGGAACATGCTGCTTGAGCCTTTCAAAAATGGAGGTATTTATTGAATAAACACTTAATCTTTTTTCAATTGGCATTTTATATTCATAATCTGTCCAAGACATTGTGCATTGGTTCACTGGCGAGGTTGATGGAATCTCAAGTGGTCCACCAGAGCCAGTTCTCTCTGTGGTCTGTCCCCACTGAATGGTATGAGTATTGATGATTGTTTGGTTTTTTACCAGGGTCAGCACTGTTACTGTAGGGTTCTGGAGTTGCTTGTGAATGTGTGGGCATATCACAGTGCAAGAAGAATGATTTATGTGAATCCAGTGACAGGTGTAATGCAAGAGCAACACAGGCTGGAGCATCGGAGAGGTCATATGTGGGCAAAATGGTTTGATTTCAGTCTTTTAAAGGCCATGGATGAGGATCTGGCAGAGGAGGCAGATTATGAGCACCCTGCAAAAAGATGGCTGTGGCCTTCCACTGGAGAAATACTCTGGCAAGGGATTTATGAAAGAGAACAAAATCATCGCTACCGTGTAAAAGCATTGAAAAAGAAAAGATCCAGAGAAAAACTGGAACGAATGCGAGGTAGATACAGGCAGAAGTCCCTTGGAAAGATTATTAAACCACCACTACCTAAGGATGTTGGCAGTGGCTCACTAAAAAGAGAGGACCCTGTGGCCTAGAACACCAGAAAATTGACAATGATTTTTCTCGTCTGGCAAACATATGGACTGGATCCCGCCTTTGTACTAGTAACTCTACATGTCCAAACAAAATTGTGAAGGGTTGATATCTTTGTGGTACTGTCCAATGTCCATTAATTAGATGCTTTACAGCCCGTGATGGCTCCCTGTTCTTTCATCAATTGGTTGTATACATGTCATGTGTGTAGCAGAATGCAAGTTTTTGCCCCATAAATTGTATGTCTCAGACACGGGGAGTTTGTGACAACCTATAGGCAGAGCTACAAGTTCTTTTTATAGAATACCCCCCATGAGAGAGAGAAGTGTACAATGCAAAGAAACAGGCATTATTGGGGCATTGCCAGCAATTGTTGAAATTTCCTTCCTTGTTCCTGTATAATGAAAAAGGAAGGCTTGTATTTTAGCTCGTCACATGGAGTATTCCAAAACAACAGTTTGGATTGAACAAAATTTTCAGAGTGGGAATAAATGTGTTCAAATGAGGGAATATATGTGTTCAAATTATAGAGAGTATTGATCTTTGCTCTTTCCGAATGAAACTATGGTTTTCAAGTGGAGATTGAACACAAATTTCTACCATTTTTCTTTGTACTTTTATTATCCTCGAAGATTTATTTATGACAACAGTTTGGCACAATTTGGTGTCGATGCAGTAGAGTAACATTGCACTCCAGGTAAGCAAAGTGATCAGTAAATGGCCTGGTATTGGCTACTGCTTCAATTCTTGGTGTTCAGATTGGTGCGCAAGAGGTGTCCGCAAGATTCAAAACTGGGTCTCCTCATGTCATCTGCCCCTAATTTACCATTCCAACCAAAGGGCGGTGGACCATTTTTCTTTGTGTGGTTTATGAAATTTCTATGACTGGGCCTTAATATTCAGCCTGCTAATTTTGGGGTTGTTGATTCCTGCTCCTCTACTCACCTTGTCAAATTAAATGGAAAAATTCTCTCGAAGGTCAGAGGACATTCCTCTCAACTCAGTTTGTCAAATTAATGGGAAAAAAGGTCTCTAAGGTCAGAGGACCTATTTTCAGGCTAGTGATATCTCATCTGCTATTTTTGGCACCAATGGACGCTGATGCAAAAGAGTAGTCGGGTGCTTTAATTTTGCTCTTCAGATTGGCCGGCAAGAAGTGTCCACAAGATTTGAAACCAGGTCTCCTCATGGCAGGGCCTCAAATTTGCCATTCAACCAATGGGCAATGGACTTCAAATTTATAAACTATTGCTAGGGTTTTTATTAGAGTCAAAATTAGGTATTCTATTATTCATTGTTGGCAACATGCTTCCATGGAGTTGAAATGTATGATGATGATGTGTATGGAAGATGGTTAGCACAGTTTGCAAGTTCACGATATGTTGAATGGTATGTATGTAAGTGGCCATTGACTGGCTGACTATAACGGAACCTCCTGATCCATGATGCCTTGGAAGGTGCAAAGATGTCAAATTGTTGCTCAGCTCATATAGGATCACAAACATCAAACAAAATATGATTTAGCAAAGTTAATGGTAACACAAGTGTACATAGGTTGAAGTGAGTGGGGCTATTGGCTTTAAATCCCAGTGAAGCTCAAGGTTTGGGATTGTATCTATCTGAACTCAACTGCTAAGCTTGTGATCTCTCTTTTTATTTTGTAACAATAAAATTAATTTTTGGCACAAATGGATGGAGTTATTGTGGGGCAGTAACATAGGTTTGGAAAAGGGGAGATCTACAAAAGCCCATACTGAATTTATGGTAGTATGTAAATTTGGAGATGCTGGATTCACATAAATGTGACAAATGTATTATTTAATTTTGAGATGTTGGCTTGACATAAATGTGACAAATATTTTACTAGCTACTAAGTGGAAGGTGTAGAAATACCACAAGAAATAGGATATGATTATTTGTCTTTTTAGTTCACCGGGGTTGGATCTATAGGTTGGGAATTGAAGGTGGGAAACCACAAGAGTTGGCTTATGATTATAGTTGGGTGGAATTTGGAATTGAAGGTGGGAAACCAAAAGAGTTGACTTGTGACTATAGTAGGGTGTAGAGGAAAAATGCATGGCAATACTTTTTTGGGGGGGTCATATAGTTGGTGTGGAAAAAATAGGTTTGTTGTATGCAAGGGGCTACACAATGATTAAATTATATAGCAAAGCACTAAAAAAAGCAAGAAAATGTAACTATTTATCCAATTGAATGGGCTAGGTTTGTGATAAAACATGATTAGAGGGTTGTTGACTGCGCTATACGTTTTTATTACCCCTACATGAGGACCTTAATATAAAGAAGCAAATATATAAAACAACTAAGCTATAATGAAAGTACACAATATTAAATAGTTGTTTGTGGATTATCAAGAGATATTGAGAATACAATCCATACAAGGAAGGAAAAATAATATAAAATGGAAAATTCTTAATAAGAGAGAAATTTATAAAATGGAAATCTATATACTTGTGTAGCCTTATCAGAGAAAATTTTAGGGTCGAAATTTAGCCCATGGGTTAATTTTTGACATTTTTTTTCAAAAAAATACTTGCCAATTTCTATTTTTTTTCGAAATTGATATGCCCAAATTCCATGGGATAAATTCTTTTTACTCTAAAAATCGTCAAAATTGTCCAGAAAATATACGAAATCCTTAGAAATTTGAATCTTTTTAGAAATCTATTGCCCAACATTTTATGGTTGCAAATTTAAGAATTAGTAAGATTCGCCAAGGTTTCTACATTTTAAAAAATTGATAGATCCTTGAAATTTTCCTTGACCCTCTTATGGCCAAGCAATAGTGTGATGATGAGTTACCTATAGAGGCTTCTAGATAAGGCATATTCACATCCTGATTTGAAAGTTCAATGCTTGTTAAGAGTTTGATCAATATAAGTAGTTAACTTGTCAAGGTCCACTTTGGCTTGTTAAATTATTATGTTCAGTGGCACACTTTGAGTTTCAGTAATGCTAGTAATCAGCTTGTTAAATATGTCAATTAACTTGCTCATCAAAGTTGCTTTGTCACGACAATGGGATAATGGAATATATGTTGAGTGAGCTGACTTTCCATAGTCAATTAAACAACATGATTCGGTAATTAGCTTTTGACATAGTGAATTAATCAACATGAGTTGATAATTAGCTACTTTATAACTAAATCACAATTGGATATAGTTTATATAAATATTTAATCTTCATTGAGAAAAGAGTAGTCATCTATTATGTACTTTATTGAGCCGAGAGGTGCTCTACAGCCCAGTATGGGGGAGATCTTGTAACTTGTAACGTTTACGTTTTTCGAATATAATAAAATGTAAAAAGTAATAGTATGACGGATGTAACATGTAACATTTGTAAAAAGTAATAAAATGTAAAAAGTAATATATATTATGATATATTAAGTCTGCCATTAATATATTTTGTAACGACGTGTATTTTGTGTATTTTCGTTTGAAAAACACCTTCAAAATCAATGGCTATATAATGAAAATCAAAACAACATAAAAAAATATAGAAAACATTAATTAAAAAAATTATATTGGTTCATAAAATAAAATATAGAAATCCATGTTGGTTCATAAAATAAAATATTATGAAAAGTAATTAAAAAATAGATATTCGTTTATAAAATAAAAACTTAAAACTGAAACCCGGATCTATCAATCAAGAGAGATCAAATTTTTTGAATTTAAATTTAAAAAAAAGAAATATACGTCAAGATATTGGATCTCTCTCTTGGATCTCTCTTGGTGCTTGATAGATCCAGGTTTGAGATGGATCTACGCTGGTTATAACACAATCTTCATTTCATTGTATTAATCACTGTTTTGATGTGCCCTTATCTTCATTGCTAGCCAAATTTTTGCTTTTGTTGATAGATAACATTGGTTTTATCAAATTATGTAGGATTATATGTTGTGTCGTCTTACTTAACACAATGAATTAATCTACACGCTTTATTATATAACCACTTTATAACTAAATCATAGTAATTGTAATTAGATAATATTTAAGCATCATTGAGAAAAGAGAATCCTTTGCCATATACCATATTTATAATACAATCTTCGTTTATTGCATTGATTACTCTTTGCTGTGCCAATATCTTAATCTCTAACCTTGTTTTTGCTTTTGTTAATGCACAATATTGGTTCCATTAATGACAGTATCTCAAACCTAAGTTGACATAAGTGACAAATTTATACCTTATCAAGATAGGAAGCAGATTGGTTTCTTAAAAGGACTTTGAGAATGGTGGAAAAAATAACGAACTACCTTGGTGATCATGTAAAAGAAACAATTTGTCATTAATTGAAACTAGGCTTAAATTCTTTATGGGCATTGATAGAAATTAATGGGCCATGGCCAATTAGCAAGAAACAAAAATAAAATTCTTTAATAGAGTTGTCAAAATTTCCCAAATTTTAAATTTGGTAGTCCAATTTGAATGAGTGGATAAACTAACTCTTACATGACTTTTTATGTTGATTACATGATTGAGACATCTTGTTCTTCTATTTCTCCATTAATTGACGAGTGACACTAATACACGTCATAGAGTTTGCGTCAAACTTTATGTCAAATGAATTACATCATTATTTATGATGAATATTTTGTGAACATTGCAACCAGTGCGAGTATTTAGAAGGGTTTACTTCAGGTTAGAGGGGTTGATAAGAACCGTACCTAACGGGAACTGCATATTTCTTTGCCTCAAACTGAACCACACATATTTCGTTCTTCCCATCAAAGCTTGAGCAAAGCTTAGGGTTGACTAGTGATATCTTCGATATTTATTCCCGGTGATAATTTTCTTTCATAGGCTTTTACTTCATATATGGATCGAAGGTAGATAGGTTATTTCATGTTTGTTGAATTGAAAAACTGTATAAGGCCAAAACCATTCTTTCCTCCTTATATGGTGATCTAAAGCCCTATCTATTTGGGTGGAGGATTTGCTAACGATCCCAAGTCTCAAGGGCTAATAGAAAAAGACATTAAAATAATTGATATTAAATCAATGATATCTTCACTTTCCTTACTTTGATTTGAGCTAAGTTTTTTAAAGCACGCATTTTTTTTATAGAGGAATCAATATCTGTAATTTATTTTTCAAATTATGCACAAAAAAACTTAAGAAATTGATCCTAGTGTTGTTGCCCAATTGATGGTCCTCAAAATCTGTTCAAAAAAGGCAAATTTTTCTCCTTTTTCCCAAGAAAGTGCTACAATACCAATAATAAAGAACATAATGGATCAGGGATATACTTTAGACTAAAAAATAGAACAACACTATCAATCACTACGTCTTATGAAATTAATAATTTCACAAGCTATGATTGCTACAATACAAAATCCATCGTGCCCATGGAAGGAATCATTTCTAGAGGCCTATGCCAACTACCTCTCATTATTACATTCCATAAATTATCACTCACCAACTCCTCAATGGGCCTTGTTCAATGAGTATTGCCCATTCCATTAATTGTCCTCCTTAGGTACAATACAAAGGGTCATGCCAACACTAACACCATAAGCATAAAATCATCCACACATAGAAAAAGTGTAAGAACATCATCATTAACATGTTAAATATAAAGAGTTAGATTTAAATGGCAATGAATGAACCTATTAGCAATAAATAAATTATTGATTTTCACATACCACACCATAAAGGTATATTTCAACCCATAAAAAGATTCCTTCAATTACTTACAAACACATGAAGAAGTTCCAATGTCATCAAATCTAGGAGACTTGCATATAAATCTTTTCATGAAGATCTTCATTAAGAAACACACTTCACATCCCTCTAGTGAACCCCACCACAACCAACAAAGATGTGGTTGTAACTTTTGCATTCCAATTTCATCATCTTCTCATCCATAATGTCAACCTAAGCATCACATCAAACCTTGAGGGGAACAAAACTTATCTCGCAACCACTCCAAGGTTGTAAGTACCTCTGTTGCAAACATAACCATACATGATATTGTTGTCCCATTGGACCTCTTACTCTTATTAGATCAATTTCCAAGTGAACCAGGGTGACTTAATTTTAAAGGAGGAATTCATATGACAATACCAACTACACACTCTCTCATATAAGAGAGAATATGACCACTTCTCCATTGAAATTGGAAAACTTTGAAAAAGTATTCATTCTTATCACATTAACTCAACATCACACCTCAAGAAGACTTTCCCAATTACATTAACACAAAGAGCATCCTATCATATGCTTTGAACAAGGGTCATCATCATAGCAAGTGCTCCAAATTACCGCTAGCCCCAACCTAAAGGAGTATTCTTGTAATACCATTAATGTTTTATTATTAGTACATTATTTTATTTAACTATTTTGGAAGTGCTATTAATTTAATTATTTCATCACTGGCATTAATTAATTTTTAATGTCAATTTTTATTATGCAATTATATAAAAAATATAATAGTTGTTAATTGAAATAAACTATCATCATTTTCAAAAAAATATTTAAACTTAAGTGTTAAATAGTCATTTTTTTTTTAAAATCACTACCATAAAATTGACAATACTAACCATCCCAGCACGTTTTAAGATACTAGAGTAAATTGAAGAAATAATTTATAAATAATAAACAATTTGTGTATACACACAAATAAAGAGTCTAAATAAGTCTCGTATTAACAATGCATATATTTTCCAAATGGATCAATTTGAAAAATCATGATTCTCTAAAATATCAACATCAGTCAAATCATTACACCGATAGGTGTTTATATTATAATTTGGGGTGGACAAGCACTTATGCTTTTCCTAGATTGCACAAGAATGAGACAAATGTACTGTCAAAATTGATTTTATGGAAGTCATTTCAAATTCAAAATAAACAATTATAAAAATAAAAGAATATAAAAAATAATTGATAGCTAATGCATGGATAACTCTTAGTTGATGCATGGATAACAAACAACTATCATGAAGAACAAGTAACATATAACTTATTTTTGGCACTTAACTTGTAGCTTATCATTATTCACCGACCACAAGTTAAGTAGTTGTGCTAATTATTGGACTAGGTATAATTATCATCATAAAGGACTTCATTATTGATTTGTGCCTTTTAATAAACTTCACTATGTGTTCGACCTTTTGTAGTTTATAGTGATATCCAAGCTAAGTGATCGTCGTTGCCTTCTACGTGACCAATGTGCACCTCTCTATTGATATTTGGAAGAAAGACATGTAGAATGACATAAGACTCCACACGAACTAAAGGAAATCGACGTAGGAGTGTAACACTCCCATGTACTGAACTAATAAAACAAGGGCAAATATTTTATTATTTATTTATTATCACATATCACAGGATAGTGTGTAACTTATACTATGCCTCCTCCATGTGTCTACTGATCTTTGGCAAAGTGAAGAGCCACATTTGGAAGCCCTTTTGCTGCATGTAAGCAATCATTGCTTGCCCAGACATTTGAGTTCATAATCATGCTCATAACATAGTCACACTTCCTTTTTTTTATGAGTGCCAACTTTAACATATATTCATGCATCAATCTATATGACACAGTTCTTTCCATCTCACCTAGGCAATTGACATAATTCCTAGATACGTTGGTCATACATATTGGAACATGAAGTATTTTGATGAGGGCACTATCTCCATTTGGAAGGCAACAATTAACATGGTTCAAAGTTTATATAGACAAAAACACAATTGTCATCCAAATCACCCCTCTTAACATGGATAGTATTATGTAGAGCACACATATGTACAAATTTCTTGCTTGCAATGATGATTGCATGCTTACTTAAATATAGGCTAGTGTATATATTCTTAAATATATATGGTATTTTTTGGAGAGCCAACCAATGCATTTTTTGTGGAGAGCTAATATAATTTTTTTATTTTTTATTGTTTAAGCTGACATCATTTGCATTTTTATTTTTTATGGGAACAATGTGTTACATAACATTACGCGTTACAACATATCCCTCATACTAGGCTTTGTTTAAACCGACATCATTTGTTTTTTTGTGTTTTTTTTTATGGGAACGACACGTCACATAATGTTACACATTACAACACCTCCCCATACTGGGTTGAGTGCTTCTCGACTCAAAGAATCTGAAGGAAGGTTTTGAGGAATGCCCTACCCCACATGATATGATTGTTGGGGATATGTGTATCCCTTTAATTGTTGATACAAGATTACTTAGGTTTCAATTGGAGGTTACTAGTCATGTTTCTAGTGAGCTGGACATTAACTCTTCACAATTGGATAAGCTAGAGTCCATATGGAACAATGGCGCGAATTCTAGCACTCCTCTAGGTAATATTTCCAATATTTAATCCTTCTTGCTTGTATTAGACTCACACGATCCCTCTAGATCTGCATGTAGTCAGCATAATAAATGTTTAGAATTTCAAAATATATTTATGGGGATACAAGCTTTGGTTCTTTGTTGGGTGGAGTGGAGGAAGGTGATTTCATATTGGGTCTGTCTACCAATTCTGACGCAAACTTGCACTCCTAGGTTTGTCAATCCTGAATCCCACAATACCTTTTTGTTGAAAAAGTACCAAGGCAAGTGGTTTTCATCCTTGTGATGCCTAAGGGTGGAAAACATTAAAAGAGGTCCCTAGTCACTTTATTAAGTGAGATGTACTTTATATTTATAAAGTCACTTTATAAAGGTGGGTTGTGTTTATAACATTTAATTGACTTTATGAGAATTTAAAAGGTGGGAAAAATATTTAATGTCTCATTAATTATTTAAATGAAGTGACTTAAAGTCATTTAGTGAGAAAAATGTGAGCATTTAATGAGAGCCCTAGACCTCATCAAGTTAAATTCTAATCCTAGCCATTGATTTGAAAGGAGTTAGTTGCCATAATCAAAACTAGGGAAAAGGCATTGAGACTTAATTCATTTTTGTGACCCAAACGATTTGGAGAGAGAGGAAAAGAGAAGTGGTTTTGAGAGAAGTCGACTCTTTGAGAGAGAGAAGAAATATGGCACGAATCCCAATGTTTTGGAAATGGCACGAATAAAGTATGACACACATATCGAGGAAAGGAATGCACACAAATCGAGATAAATTTATGAGTTTAATGTTGTAAATGCTAGTGCAGAAATCGAGGTCGCACGTGTGAAGTTGTACAACTTTGTGGGCATGATTTCCAATGTTGTTTTGGTGCATCTAATGTTGTTGGTTAGCACAGAATTCGAGGTAAAAGATAGAGACAAAATTTAATGATGAGTTTGCATTGTTTTTTAGGGCACATGTATGAGGCCATATAACTATTTTGAGGGCACCAATTTCGAGGTGGAAGTCTAAAGATTTCAGCAGGATGTACAATGATTGTTTGGCACTCTTTTTGAGAAGAAAAGTGTTTAGATAAGTACAATTGTATTTTTGTATAATTTGTCTATGAAATAAGAATAAAATCTCTCTCTGAACAGGTTTTCCCTTCGGGGTTTTATCCTGGACCAAGTTTGGTAAAAATTTTCAAGTCTTAAAATTTATGGTGTGGCTTTCATTTATTTTCCGAGTCTTTAAAGTTGAAAGAAAATTCCATTTGTTTCAAGAATTTTTTTTTTATGCATTTGAAGTTAATTTATAGTCATGGGGTTTGGGCATTAAACTCTATGTGAATAACTGAACTTGAAACCGAGTTGGGGTTTGGAAAATTTTCACTTTCAAGGGGGTGGACACTATCATTTGAAACCGAGGGATAATTTACAAGAAGTTGGGGTTTTGGGGGGCTTGGGATTCAACTAGCTAAAGGAGCCCAGTTTCAATAAGGTAGGTCATAAGTTGACCCTCAAACATGCCCAAGAGAATGCAATTATCGAGTTTCACCAGGGTAGCTAGAGACTCACATCAAGGGTTCTTAGAGTGGGAACAACCCCTAAGGTGGTTTCCCTATTAATATTATGTCGGTTAATATGTGTGGCCTTGGGGGATATGGAAAGACAAGATATTATTATGATTCAAGAAAGCATGGCGAAAGGAGATCCCTTGGTCTCTGATCTTAAAAATCGCTTTGGTGGTTGGGAATTATTTTCTTTAGATATAGTAGGTTTCTCTAGTGGTGTTATTACTAGTTTGAATTGTAGTCTTACACTTGTCAATTTCTTTGTTGTGTACTCAAGTATTTGCATAGTGGTACACAACAAGATTTTGGACTACTCTATGACCTTGCTCAATTTGTATGGACCCAATGAGGGTAAGTAAACCTACTAGGATCATTCATTTTCACTTCAATGTTTTAGGGTGGATAATCTTATTTTTGGTGGGGACTTGAATCTAACATTGAATAAGGATGAAATTTGGGGATCCTTTTCCTGGGAAGATAGACTAGCTCATTACTTCATTGACAAATTTGAAGTGGCAAAATGGGTTGGTATTGATCCTATCCATCTTCGAACATCCTGGAGCAACAACGGAGCTGGATCAAGTTGGGTTTCTAAAAGGATTGATTGTTTCCTTGCTCATAATGCTCTCTTGTAGAGAGTGGAGAGATATCGAAATTGGGTTGGCAATATTAGATGCTTGGATCACTTCCCTATTTTTCTTAAACTTGGCATTGTCAATGATAAACCTGGAGCCCCATTTAAATATAATCCAAGTTGGTATGATAAGGGGGAATTTCATGATTTAATTAGGTCTCATTGGAAACATATTGAGGTGAATTTGGAGGAAAATGTTTTCCATTAGTTTTCCTCCATATTGAGAATGATCAAAGAAAAAGTGCCTCAGTGGGCCATATAGCATATCATAAAGAGGGATGGTCATATTAAGGAGCTAGAGAGTGAACTGGAATCAACATATCTAGTGCACGCTAATAGTAAATTTGATTAGGTTTTGCAAGAGAATATCACTTCTTTAGAATAGAAAAGGAACAATTTACTATTGGACAAGAAGAAAGATTGGAGAATCAAGAGTTGGGCCTTATGGATTTTGGCAGAGGATTAGAATACCAAGTTTTAAAAAAAAAATTATAGACATAGGAAGAATTATAATACCATCTGGGAACTGTCTAATAGGGATGATATTAAGGTCAGGGGTTTGTTGAAGCCTGGAAAAATCCTTGTGTCGGCAGTAGGGGTTCTCCCCAATGAAAGATCCCAGTTAGACCCTTTATTGTTTGGAATAGGGAACTCATTCGGTTTATGGTCTGACTACCATTCAAGATAGTCTTGGAATGAGTTTGCTAGTTGTGGCCCAACCCACTGTTTAGGATTTTAATTAATGTTGAATGAGATGCAATATATTAAACCTAAATGCACATGCTTATACCAACAAGACGCACTAGTTTAACTAGTAGAGAGAAGCCTCACACAGCAATGTGCATGTTCTTACCTCTCATCTTATCACTTCTCTTACCCTTGGTCAAACAAGTAGATCCCTAATTAAATGCATTTTATATTCAACTAAATAATATCCTTGCAAGGAACTAGATTGAAAGGGATCAATGTAAAGAAACTACATAATGCACTTCTATAGGGGATAACCACTGAATATGAAACGCATTTAACAGTTACAAGATAGAATTAACACATTAGATAACTTGAGTATTAATATCCATCACATTTATTGCTTGTAGAAAGCAAAGAAAACTATGCTCATTTGTATACACAACGAATAGCTCAGAAACCATTAGAGTAATCCAACATAAATAAGAACAATCTTACTGCATTTTATAGACAAAAAGAGGAAATCAATTCCACACATTCATCCACACATTTTGGCACAACCTTAATTGCAAGGTTCCACCCTGGAAATTTTCCTTGTTCATTCTCAGAAATAATTCTTACACATGAGTTCAGCAAAATCTCTCAAAAAGCAAAATCCCCTCCCTTTCCCTCATTCTTCTCTTTTATCCTTTCTACCCAACATCCCTAGGTGACTTTTTAGTTCACCTTCATTCAGTTACAACTTTTTGTCTTCCAATATTCTTGTCATATTTCAGTTACAATTCAAATAAAGGGATTGTTATCACCGTTCTTGTAGTTGCCCCAAATGATAGATCCAATACAGGATGGTAGAGGGGATAGGCAACCAAAGAGGTGAACCATGAGAGCCTCGATTCCCAAAAGAATTGGTTGTCACGCCAATTGAGGCACCCTTCACTTTATGCTATCAAAAGCTAAAGATAGCAAAGGGGGAGACCCTGATCTACTCCCGACAGGAGAGATCTAATCTAATCACTAGATCAAGCTATTAAGATAGGGTACGTAAGGTGACAGGTATGGAACCCTAGATTTAAGGAAATAGGGTCACTGTGGAGGCTTATGAAATATAAGATTTGAATTATGGTGTTTAAGCACAGTGACTCTTTGATTATAAGTAATTCCGAGATTTAGGTGCTAGTATAAATGATCAAATTCAACTGCCTTGGGAAACGTAACCCTTAAAACAGGGAAAGTGTCCCAAAGAGTGGATCTGATAGTTATGGCTTTCTAGCACAACTTGGTTGAAAGATCCGATAGTGTCAAGGTATGCAAGCTTAGTTACAGGGATCAAACGAAAAGAAAACCAGCTCAGTCAGGGAATGTGAAAGGGTTAGGTGACTAGTGCTTTGGGATTTGGGCAGATGGAGTCCTCCAATGATGACACCTTGGAGAACCCACCTAGGGATATGCAAGAGACAAATAACCCAGAAATGGTTTTGCGATAAACCAAGTCGTTTGAGCCTGAGAATTTTCCGAAGGATTTTAATGAAGGTTTTAACATTAAATGATAGATGGGTAGGACATTAGAATAAACTACATACCTTACAAGCGTACCCGAGTCATGGAGATGATTGCTATGATGTTGAGGATTGTTCCTGCAAAGATCCAATGATGGCTTATCTTGCCCACACGAATTATGCTCAGCTCCACAAATGCAGCCTCCTCTTCCTGTCAAACCAAGGAAACAAGATCAATCGGTTTAAGCAAGAATGGAAGAAATACAAATGACGAACATGATAACAAAGAGTAAGAGGTACAAGGACAATGAGACTCCCTGAAACCGACGAAGAGAAAAGAAAGGAGCAGGGAGAGTCTCCTCAGCCAATGATGCGCCTTCCTCACCAAATTGACTTCTTCACCTATAGATAAAACGTGGAGAAAATATGTGCAAAATAACCACCAAGACTCTCACTGCAAAGGAAGAACAGTTTCAATCAACACCAACAACATCCAAAACCAGAGCACAAGTATTTGCAAAGATATATTTTATTCCAGAAGCCAAGAACCAAAAGTCCCTTTACAATGAGAGGGTCTCTCCTTTAAATAGCTACGGGAGAGACCAAAACCCTAACCACCTTTTTAATGAGTGGCTAAGATTAAAAGATACATAAGTGATAATCTACGGTTGAGATGAGCTCAACATAAATTACATGGATCAACTCAAAAATATAACAAGACACCATGGATAAAATCGCCCTAGGGGGACGTCCCACTCCAAGTGACTACGAAAACATGACATAACGCTCATGGTGGGTCTAGGGGGTAACATATATCCTCCCTAGTGTGTCCCCATGGCAAAATAACACAAGATGACTTAATAAAGTACATTAATGTGCCCAAGTGGCAAAGTTGTGTGCCTCCAAAGACACCATAAAACCATATAAAATGAGCCCGAGAAGTGTGTAGGCCCCACTGACTGCTGCAACTGATGTAGAAGGTGTGGGAGACATCACACATATAATCAAAACCATTCCTATGCCATTTCCTTACCTCAATAGCCCAAATCGATTTCCTCTGTAGCCAATTTTACCATTTTTTATGCCTCTGTAAATCACCTATAAAAGATAAAAATGTCTGTAACTCTCTTCCTGGTCACCCGAGGCCAAATCTGACTGCACCAACATGTCTGGGAGTATGGAAATATAGTAAAAACAAGTGGCTGGACCCCATACTCCCTTTGTAGCGCCATAGGTGAACCAAAGAAATTATGAAACTGCTTTGACAGGCCGTTGTTTGGCAAATCTGCACTGAAGTGATAAACTGAGAGAAATCCCAATTGAAACTGCCCGGAACTGAAAACTGATTGTCCAATGGACTCAGAGAGCCCAAATGCACTAGAGATGCATACTCATACACCATATGGATGACTGCATAATCATATAATATCACTACCATGCCCGAACATATAAAAATAATAATAATCTATAAATGATCAAAATCATAAAAATACCACAGATCACTATCTGAACTTGTAACTGTTGCATGGAACCATCTGGTGACCAATAATAAACCACATATCATCAATATCTATCATCCAGGGTCTAACTCATCTCATGTCTTGCGGTTGACTTGGTCAAACTGACCCATAATATGATCCAAGCTTAAACATCAAAGTGTTGCAAGTGTAACTGGTTAAGACATGCTTCATTAATCATTCCAATAGCAATATAAACATAAAGTGATCAATTCACTGGCAATCTAAAACAAGTTATTCAAGATTTTTATTAATAATAGTAGCTCAAACTAGAACCTCAAGGCTATACTCACTTCATGGCTATGATCAATTTGCTAGTGATGGGTGAAGGTGAAAAATTGCAAGGCTAGGCTAAGGGATGATTGTACTGACTCAACACTGTGATACTTCGGAAGTAGGAAATGGGATACACACTAAAGCATATGTTAGACAAGCAATAACCCAGGGGATGGCAGTGTCTCAAAAATGGGTAAGCTGTTTGGGAAGTGCTTATTCAACCTTGATAGATGTCTACAACTCACATCCAAGCTGACTAAGCTTCGTGAGGATCTTTTCTAGAGCCGCCATGACTAGGTGTCCGACAAACCGTAACTTGAGACTCTAGGGGACACTTAGAATTAGATGTCCCTTGCTCCATCTCATATCACAACCCGTAGGCTAATGAGAAATAAATCATTACATTCAAATAAGGTCAGCAATCATTAGATTTAGTATTTATTAAACCATTGCTTTATTTGGACCTTTTCATTTCATATTTAAGTTTCCATAGCCTTTTAGTCCATGTGTGTTGAAAAACACATTCTTGGATTTTATTTCATTAGGATTTCATTCCGTGTGTGTTGAAAAACACATTCTTGGATTTCATTTCAATAAGCTTTCATTCACGTGTGTTTAGAAACACATTCTAGAATGGCCTTTCATATAAGATATACAATCAAGTTTCCAGATACAATGTAATGATGGTAGCACTATCTATTTCAGGTCTAGCCAACACAACTTAGGCAACTCAGAGCCGAGACACAGAGTAAACAGGGAAGCTTATCCAACAAAGAGGCTAGAGTGGGGGTAGTCCTCCATATCACAAGCTAAGGAGTAAGTCAAGGTGAAAACAATAACTGGATGGTAACGGATGGATGGAGAAAGTGGCAACATGGTGCCAAAACTAGCAAGCCAAAATATGGTGGGATTGATCACTTCCATTCTCCTAAGGAGGGTAAAACCAATGAGTATAGACAAGAAGCTCATGATTATGAGTGGGACATTAGATAAATACATAATAACCACCAAGTCCATAATATATATATATGATCACCAGATCATGACACTAAATGCTAAAACATGCTACTAGAATGACCAGAAAAGCAATATAAACCAATACACAAGATAATACATGCTGGATCATATACCTGTACAAACCATCTGAACCATCATCTGTCTCCTGGGAACCTGCTGCTGCAACTCTGGGCACTGCATACTGCTCTGTATGGCAAATTGGCTACATCGGTCATAAAATCTGAGTTTCCTGAGACTCAGTCATGGCAAAGGAATATACTGGTTGCTCATAATCATAGGAGTGATCCAAAAATATATGCTCATCTCAAGCATCTCAGTGTAAAGGACTGGCTGAAAAATATACTGGAATCTGGAACAAATATATGGTAGCCCCAGCTACTATAAATGTGATAACATCTGGCTCCTTTGGGACAAGTGCTCTGCTGAATAGAGCGCTTGAGAACCTCATAATCTCTGGTCCCCATCACTCTGCTACTCATATCCTCGACCAATGCACTCTAGCTCTGCATCATCTACGAAATGTACCAGCTATCTGCAAAATGCTGAGAGCTATACCAAACTCACAGACCGGTCGTCAGAACAATGCATGTATATACATAAATCTAAAAAATAAACAGTACTGAAAATAAAATGCAGAAAGTAAAGGCTAATCTACTAACATCACTTCAACATTTATTATTGTGCATGAAAAGAAAAACACAAGTACTCAGGACTAACTTCGAGCTTCAAAGGCGAGCTTAGGGAAAGACAAAGGTGCCAGACTCAATGGCTGAAAAAACTAAACTACTGCTCAAATGAGATTATTCAGTTCCTACCTACTCTAACCTACCAGGCAAGTAGGAAGTCCAAGACTAAGTGAGGTCAGGGATGTAATCCCTTAACTCCCTTTGGTTGATAGGAAGTAAAATTCGTCGTCCATTACCAGTAGCAAGAAAACACATGTCTCCAATGCATCGCTCTACCGTGAAAGGTCCAACCCAAATGTCATCAGCCTGACCCGATCTGATATATAATAAATGATTAGGGATGATGACTTGACTTCCAGTAGGAAATCTATTCCTATTTACATATTCAGAAACAACTTCAATATTACGTATAGGAATTGGATGGATCTCAGAAAGGTTTTGCGGTTGCGGGGTGACAATTCTTGAGTTCCTTTTGGAAGGAACTGCACTAAATCTAAGTGGACCACCATCGATGGGAATGGCTACACTACCAACTAGGACTTCTCTAATTTCTCTTCTAGTCTCCTGAACACTTACATTAGGCTCTTCCTCTTGGGGGGAAATGACATGCTTTGCAGTTTCCCCAACAGTCCATAAATCTCTATGTTCCTCCAAGGAATGAGGCATATGCGATATAGCAGTGGAATGACTAGAACCTTCCCCTGTAGGAATTGCAATACCCATACTCTCTAACCTAGTGGATAATGCTTCTAAGTGAAGATTTGAAGAAATAGGAATGTGAGAGGGATCATGATCTTGATGACTAGATGACTCAAATGGTAATAAAAATTGAGGAATGTGAGGATATGTAGATAAAAAATTGTTTTGATTTTGGGAAGGAAATTCTTGAAAAATAACATGATTGTTTAAAGCAAGATCTCCTTCGGGGGCATCATTAATTAAGGCATCCTCTTCCCAACTTGAATTGTCATGAACTTGATTTAAAATACAATCTTCCAAAGATAAATGAGATAAGAAATCAGGAACATCAGAATAATGGTATCCGTTAATTTCATCATCACTTTCCAATAAGGAGAAGGATGTGTTCCCTCATAATGGTTTTCCCAAGGAAGAATGGGGTCAAGGCCTTGCTTTCCTTTGACTAGATTGTGATCATAAAGTGCATTAAATTCCCTAACTGTTCTTGCAATATGTTCACCTTGCCTTATGTCATCCAAATCATCTACAACTTCAGGTGCTAGATTTTCATTTACTTGTTCTTGATTTATTTCATTACTGGACTCTTGACCCTGAAGTTGATTTTCATTTCCTCTCAATTCATTCAATTCCTCTGAAAACTCATTCCTAAGCATTTCCAGATTTATTCTCCTAGCAAGTTCGGCTATTTGCTCTTCTTCTTTAGAAGAATCAGTATCTCCCATTACCATGAATATATTTTCTGATTGCGATAATCCCCAAATTTCATCATCATCTTTAATCATATTAGCCTTGGCATTATTTAAGAGTTCATCCCCATAGGTGTTTTTTATCCCTTCCTCAAAAGTTTCCAAATGTTTGTCAATACATGGTTCTCTATTAATTCTGATTAAGGCACCATCTGAATTGGGAACACAGATATAAGATAAATCCATCATAAGGTATCCACCCAGACCTGCTGCCCATTTTCTAGACAAAAGCATTCCATATGTTGGGGACAAGTCTATCACTACAACATCCATCATGGTGGAAATGTCTGAGCATGCAAAGAGATCAACCCTCAAGTTGTTGATCAAACCATAGGACTGCACACGTCTTGAATCAATACCACAGACATTTCCATAAGGCCTAGTCACCTCCAAACCCATTTCTTTCATGACATGCAAAGGCATAACATTCATGGCGGCTCCAGAATCTAACATACAATTGTGAAGGAGCATATTCTAAATGTGCAAGGTAAGGTAAAAAGGAGGGTGACCACCATTCTTCCTCTCATAAATAGCAGAATGGATGTTAATGGGTGGATCTTTCTCCACTTTTCTAATCTTTGTTCCACTAAGATTCTGTACATGACATGATTCTAATTAAAACCCACCTTAATAATCATCTTAACATTACCAATCTAAAGTTTGGTGGACATTCGACTCCATTTGCCCCCCGATCTAAGGCACTGGGCCTCTCCAAGGGAGGTCGCACGTGTTGGGTAGGTGGTCTTTTGCTAGATCTACATCGTGGGTATTGCTCTTTCTTCTTCAAAGCCATAGATCCATTGTGTAGCAAACCCCCTAATGCCATTTCATCTTGGTTTTGGTCTTGTGGGCCCCATTTGGACCATTTTCCATATTTTAAGGGTGGGCCCCACTTGGATCTATTCTTTTGGAATTAGATCCATCTAGATCTACTTGTTTAAACCTATAAGTGACCTTTATTCATCTTTGGTTGAACATTTGTCCTTCCTTAAGCCTCTTCAACCAAGCCCTAACTCATTGGGTCCACTTATCCATTCTAGATCTAGATCTAATCCTATCTTGATCTTCTCCTTTATCATCATCACATTTCCCTAGGAGGTCTTGATTGGGTTCGCTAGCCTTCATTGGCTAAGCTAAGGTCTCCCCCTTGGTCTTGCTTAGGCTTGATCTAAAGTAGAGTGCCTCGGTTAACATAACACCCAATTGCATTGGGAACCGTGGCATCTCTTGGGTCACCTCTTTAGTTGTCCAACACCTCTACCGTCTTGGATAGGATAACCTTTATGGACAACTACAAGTCGTGTGATAACATAACACTAAGGTTAGATTAAGAGATGAGCAATAGTTTAAGTATATGAGCCATCACAGAAGCATACATGTAAACATCCCGTGCTAACATATAGTCATATCAAAGAACATGCTAAGACTAAATGAAGGTTAGAAAATATCACATCACTAGAAGAGAGGCATTGTCTTTGACTGGGTGCATCAAGGCACATGGACCATTTGACTAGGCCAAGGACCTCTAACCAATGATCCATGATGAAGCCACAGATCTCATCTCGAGCAAAAACTAATCAAAATCACCCCTTGTTGAAAAAGGGTTAACACGCCCTCCAAGTCTAAGTGTCCACATGTTAAGCCTTACTCTAAGCAAGATGGTATGTCCTCTGACAATGGCTCCTCAACTCTAGCATTCCTCCTCAACATATATGCAACATGATATTGATACTTAATAAACAGTACCGCAGGCCTACTTTTTATCATGTGTTGGACATTAACAAACTTATCTTATTTAAGGCTCCTTGCCCAGCCTCAAAGTGCATAATGGCCACCTCTAGGGTGGTCGCTTTACATGTCCCAAGCACCCATCCTCCACAAGTACGCCTTGATAGAACATGTCAAACCATCGTATTTGTGCCAACTACCACATCAAAAACTGTGCCTTCCCAACATAGATTCCAAGGTAAACATACACCCACTAATCTCTCCAAATGTAGGTCAATGAAATTACAACAAAGGGGTTAGGGGACCACAAGCCCTTCAAATCACATGAAGTGTTGCCCTAGCTAGGTGAAAACACTTTTGAAGCAACCGAAAGCTAACAAAGCCCTGCCCCATTATGACAAGCATTTTCCACCTCTAGCCCCAGCCATTTCTAAAGGGCCAAAGCCCCTTGAACCTCCCATAAATGGGTGGGAACATGTGCAACCAATTAATGTCAATCCCTCGATTTTTGAATAACCATGACCAACCTCCTCATGTTGTTAGCATGGTCGCTTCTTAGTGTTACCTGATCAGGCTTAGGTCCTTTGCTCTTACATGTTTTAGTTCTTTGCTTTCTAGACAATTTGTTAAGTGACAATATGACTATGGGTGTTTTGGCCTAAGCCAACCCACATAATTTTTTCGTTTTGCATCTTTCTTGTGGAGGTTGTATGCACGGCCCACCATTTTTTATTAAAGCCTCATACAAACTATTAATATTAATAGTCAAGGAAGCTTTAATTCAAAAACACATATGTAGAAGTAAATAGGACACTGGATGATTTCTTAGCCAACTTGGAAATGAAACACAAACTTTCAAACTGGACAGTTAATGAGAATCAAGATTGAATGGCAGCCCCGACTATCTAGAAAGACCTCAAAAGATTGATTGACGCTGACCTAGCATATTCACCTCCAAGCAATCCTTGTACTGGTGGTTAAGCATCCCTCGAATAAATTTACTTCTTTTGCTTTGCCAAAGCTCCCAACTCTCTAAGTATATATTTAGTAGATCCCCCACTTGCTCCCATGATATTTAGTAAATCCCCCCCATTAACTTCTTAAGTCATAGTAAAAATGTGCACTCAATGAATAACCTATAGGTCCTAAAACAGAAACCTAAGTTGGCACCTATCAAAACTTAAGATTTTACATTTACTTAAACTCTGTAATGAAATACCCATGAGTGCAAACACTGCATACTATGAGAAATACAAAACAACAGATAACTAGGAGGTTAGCTTCATAAATTTGTAATCCAATAACTCGGAACAACAAGACAAGATCCCACAGGAATTACATGATTTTCTCTATTACTTAGAATATTAACAGCAACTTTCGCACAGGCTGCCGATACATGTTATCACAGGAAAAAAACTCAAACAAACACTAACTCTATCTCTCACAGACTGCCTAGTTGATGTGCCCTCCTCTCCTTTTATAGACGAAGGAGAGTGGGGGAGTTACAATAGGTAATTTCCAACCCAAAATGAAGCGCTCCACTTGACCATGTTAACCTTAATAAGTGTACCCCATCATGAGAAAGGATAATCACCTTCATGAATGTACCCCACTTGTCTTGAGTAAATCGCTCAACTACCAAAGAACTAATATGCCCAACTCCAGAGAAGTAACCTCCAGCATTTGAGGCACTCCACTACTAAAGCACCCAGCCACGGAAGTGTGCCCACCCTCTAGGCTTCAACCATTAATGCACCATCAGGCACAAATTTAACCACCAGCATTAAATCCCTCCACTACTCCAGCATTAAAGCACCCACCTAGGGAAGTGCACCCATCATGGGAGATAGTAAGTCCGGCATTAAACACACTCCATCACCCAGCACTAATGCACCCTAACTGATCACAATTACTCCAGCAAACCAAAAATAGAAGGGAGGATTACCCTCACAAGTGTGCCATCTCTCTCAACCACTTCTGTTACTCGCCACTGCTGATGATGATCTGTTGCTGCTCACCCAGGCTGAAGATGAACCACGACCAAGAAATAATCTAATTTAAAACTCCCTCTTTGCAAGGAAGGTGTCCTCCAATAACCCCAGCTAGTTTTTTAGACTGCCTGAGCTAGTGTTGTAGGGCTGACATTCCGAGTCACATATAGGTCAGGCAGTCTTGATGAAGTGAGTCACATATAGGTCAGGCAGTCTTGATGAAGCCTTGAACTTGAGCAGTTTGCTTTTCAATTAGCAGATTAGACTGTACCACTTTCAGAGCCCAGTGACAGATTAAGTAATTACTTGTCCTTACCACCATTTAACCCACTTCTGCATAATCGACCTCTCATTCACACTATAATGGGTCCTTCTTGAGTTAGGCATTTCCTTGTATGTCTGTTCATGGTGTTGGAGCATGATGAGATAGCAGTTTGGAGATTGAGAGCAAGAGATAATGCAGGCAGCAGGAGTATGGTTGAGAAGAGCCAGAAAGTAGGAAGCAGGAGAAAAACGAGGTAGGAGAAAGGAGATCATGCATGCCAATCATGTAATTGAGCAGAACTTGAAAACACACTTTCTAGAATAATATGCATGGCAAAAAATTTATTGTCTAGTAAGCTTTTATTGCTCTATTTAAGAAGCACACTTAATTCTCATCTGTATCAGCCACAGGAACGACAAGGATAAATGCACTTTCAAGTAAAGATCAACATGCAAAAGCTTCTCCCTAAAAGTCCAACAAAGAAACATAAAGATAGAAGGGCAGCTTTCACAAAGGGGTAATGAAGATTGATAATAAACTCAGTGGCAGGAGCACACCTGGGAGTAAAAGAGATCAAGATGGCATGACTCCTTGCATTTCACAGCAACCAGCTCAACCCCAAGATCTGTGATACCCCACATCACCTAAGATTCAAAGTCTGTAATTTACTGCATCCCACAGCCCATAATACCAAAAGCAGGGCTTCCATGTTAGTGGCACCTTCACAGACAAATACAAACCAATATACTTTGTTATACAATCTACAAAATTGTTTCCTTAGTTGTGATCAGCAAGCTTTGCAATTGAGCTGCATTTCACTTATAATAACAATACGCGTGTGTGAATGCCAACCTATCAAAGCAACGCTTGAATAGAGCTTGTGGAAGCCGCCAGTCCAATTGATAATCACCAATAATCACCACAAGAACATAGTCCTTCCTTGAAATGGTGGAAGCGGACAGTATCCCTAAGAATAATCTCTCGTTTCACAATCTTGGAGATGAACTTCATGGCAGTGTGGCAGTCAAGGCAGACACGAAGATTCTTGACAATTCGAAGAAGTGTCCCAGGGGGTGTGCTGATAAGCCCAAATGCAATGGCTAACTTCTCACTGTGTCGACCAATAATGTGTTCTTTCTGCTCCTCATCCACATCATGCAGAACAAGGTTTGTGTTGGGCACATACCCTGCCTCGTTCATCTGCACAGCTAATGCCTCCAAGGTTGCCTCAATCTCCTCCATTTGAGGGTGTAATTTATCACCGACCATGAATGCATGTACCTTTTTCTTGATCTCAATCCAGCTGTTCCCAGGCTTCTTTTTAATTCCCCTATCTTTCATCATTTTTCTCACCTTTGATGCATCATCCCACATGCCAATTGCGGCATAAATGTTGGCAAGTACAACATATGCTCCTGCATTCTGTGGCTTTAACTCAATGAGTTGTTCCGCAGCATATCTTCCAAGATCCATGTTGAAATAGCACCTACAGGCACCAAGCAAGGCACCCCACACCTCGGCAGTAGGGTTGATAGGCATTTGGTTGATGAATTCACGTGCTTTATCCAGTTGCCCAGCACGGCCAAGAATGTCAACCATGATTGCAAAGTGCTCTATGACTGGTGCGATACCATGATCTCTACTAATGGACTCAAAGTAATACCAGCCTTCATCAACTAGGCCTGCATGGTTACATGCAGTTAAAACACCAGTGAAGGTGATCTGGTCTGGCTTTAAGCCTGCCTGTTGCATCTGTTCAAAGAGCTGCAGTGCCTCCCTAGCAAGACCATGCTTGCCATATCCTGCAATCATGGCATTCCAGCAGATGGCGTCTCGGTGAGACAAACCATCAAACAAACAACGTGCATCTTCTATACTACCACATTTTGTATAAACATCAATAAGAGCAGTCACTAATATAGTATATGACTCTAACCTGCTAGTTATTACCTGACCATGGACCTGCTTTCCCTGTTCCAGGGCCGCTAGACTAGCACATGCCCTGAGAATGCTCGCAGACACGACTTCATCTGGTCTAATTCCCAAAGCTTGCATCTCACAAAACAGTGTCAATGCCTCTTCACAATAATCATGTTGTGCATATCCTGCAATCATTGAAGTCCATGATATCACATTCCTTTCAGGCATTTCATCAAACACTTTACGCGCATCCTCCATTCTTCCACATTTTGCATATCCGGCAATAATCCCATTCCACGAAATGACATCTCTCTGAGGCATTTCATCAAACACATTACGTGCTTCCTCAATACATCCAGTTTTTGCGTACATGTCAACAAGGGCACTACCCAATACTACATCTGATCCCAACCCAGCTTTCATGATGTAAGCCTGGACTTGCTTACCTTGTTCCAAAGCTTCAGCGCCTGCACAAGCTCGCAGAACACTGGCTAGCGTAATCCCATCAGCTCTCGTGCCCGCCCGCTGCATCTGGCTAAAGAGTCCCAAGGCTTTCTCCTCCTGCCCCTGCTGCGCATAACCTGCGATCATGGCTGTCCACGAGACCACGTTTCGTTCAGGCATGTTGTCAAACACTTGGCGTGCGCTATCCAGACTTCGGCACTTAGAATACATGCTGACGAGCTTGGTTTGCAAGATAACGTCCGGCTGAAATCCAGATTTTTTCATGTGTTGGTGGACTTGGGTTCCCAGTGCCATAGATTTGGCTCTGCCACAACCTTCGAGTAGTGAGGCGTAAGTATAAGAATCGGGTTGGTTCATTGCATACAGAAGTTGCACGGCCTCCTTCAATTGGCCTTGTTTTGCCAACATTCTAAGATTCTCTGCATGAGCCATTACGCCGTTCAGCTTATTTCGATATAACTTGCTGTTTGCTTATGGGTAGGCGCTGTTTAAGTTATGACCTTTGCATGGACGAACTCGAACTAGCAAGGATGTCAATTCTCGTCATCCCAAGAAGCACCCATTGGATCAGTTTCAGTGTGTAGGATAATTGGCAACCAAAACGATATTTTTGAGAATTCGATCCGTCATATGGTGGCCGAGCACTCGAGGATCAACTAACGTCCATGTCATGGGAGTGATGTTTTCTTTTTATTATTTTGGACTGATTTTTGCTTCTCTAGTTAAAAGATGGTGTATAAGTGGGGGTTGAGACTAGGAATTAGTGGTGGGGGCTATTTGGCTGATTCGATAGAGATATAGGTATCATCCTTGTGGGGGTTTCAAGGTTTTTCAAAATCTTGTGTTCTCCATAGTGATAGTTCTACTCTCGCGGGGAATGCTCTCTATACCAATACTAAGGTTGGGCTCGATTCGTGGTTTTCTCTATAGTTGTGAAATGTAGTTGTCAGATATAGCGGTGGCTTTAGCAAAGTGGTCCTATGGTAATTGTGGTTAAAAAAAGTGGACAACCTCAATTTAGAAATTTTGTCATAGGACTTTAACTATAAAACTTGGCTCTTGGGTTTTGGAATGATCTAAGTAATTAAAACTTTCAAAAAATTAGTGAAATAAGATATAACTTTCAATCAAAAAAACGTATAGTCAATGACTCAATTTAAATGTTGAGGTTGTTTACATATCAACTTATGCTAAGACTTTATCTTTAGCATTCTATTGAAGTTCATTTTCAGTATTAAATTGTAGTTTTGGCATTGGAAAAGAAATTATCGATGTGAGTGTATATGAAAAATTCAAAAATTTAATTAAGCTAAAATTGTAAAAATAGGGGATCTTGATGGCCCAAAAAATGCTTTCTATATACTTATAAGTAGTTGGGAAAACATCATTTGCTTTTGGATTAGATATATATATATGTTGTCCAAGAGGGTGGCTCGGTTGGGTGGTAGGAAGTCATTGTTGTTGTGCTCTCAACTTGGGTTCAATTCTCGCAAACGTATGCTCTTAGTGATCCCCTTGTGTTGAATGCTTGATGAGGCATATCTCCCCTTTTAGAGACAGTCATGATTGACTGTTGCTCAGGAAAAATGAAACCCAAAGATTTAATTATGCAAACCACGACGAGAGCCCCTTTTCTTCCGTGCATAACTAATATTGACCTGGTGTTTTTAATATGGTAGGTTGGGTTCATATTAGCTCTTTAAACACATGCTTGTACATGCGACGACAAATGTCCCCTTTCCCGTGACTGGATAATTCTCGTATGTCCATCTGGTGATATACTTCCTCATGATTGTCACCTGGCCTTAACGCTAATTTGGAGTAGTCTTCCCTATCCGAACATTCTAGCATTCAGGTTAATGGGTAATCTGTTGAGACATGGTCGATTTAGGCTTGGCCTTGTTGGTATTTGAGAGTCTGTAATAAAACTAATAAACTAAAAAAATGGACAAAAATAGAACACATAAACTCGGGAATTTAACGTGCTAAAACCCCAATTTGGGGAAACATCCACCCGACAAAGTATTGATGTCTTATTCCTTTCAATAACGGAGATTACAATTAGGGATTTCTTCATCCATACATTTCTCTCATATCATTACTCCTCTCCAAGATTACATATAAATACATTTGTGAAGAAGTTGCGTATATGGGTGAATTGCCACCGGTTAGAGAAACTTCCAACCAACCAACAGTTAGACAAACCATCTTAATTATTGTTAATTAGTTGTCACAATTTTTAACAATCTCCACCTTGACAACAAATTATCTAATACTTTGTCGAAGACTATTCATCACTTCTTTTTCAAGCCAAGAGAAGCCACACGCCACTGTAGCTGCTCTAATAACACTGGTTTTGTAAACATATATGCAGAATTTTCTTGAGTATGAACCTTTTTCAAATCTACTCCACCTTCACCAATGGCTTGTCTTACAAAATGATACTTTACATCAATATGTTTAGTCTTACTATGGTAAACATGATTTGTAGCCAAATGTATAGCACTTTGGCTATCACAGAAAACAAGCACATTGTTCTACAACCTTCCAATTTCTCCAAGTAGACCTTTTAGCCAAATTGCCTCTTTGCAAGCATGTGAGGCAGCAATGTATTCAACCTCTATAGTGGATAAAGCAACTGTTTCCTGAAGCTTTGATATCCAACTTATAGCTCCACCTGCAAGAGTAAAAGCATATCCAGAAGTAGACCTTCTCTTGTCCAAATCACCTGCAAAATATGAATCAACAAAACCGCATACATACTTATTGTTATTATTAAAGCTGATACAATAGTCACTTGTGCCTCTTAGATACCAAAGCACCCATTTCATTGCATTTCAATGTTCTTTTCCCGGATTTGCCATGTATTTATTGACAACACCTACTGCATGTGAAATATCAGGTCTAGTACACACCATCGCATACATTAAACATCCTACTGCATTGGCATATGGAACACGAGACATATAATCATTTTCTTCATCACTACTAGGACATAAACCTTAATAAAGCTTAAAATGGGAAGCTAAAGGAACATTCACAGGTTTTCCCTTATTCATTCTAAATCTTACAAGTATTTTCTCAACATACTTCTCCTATGAAAAGCTAATCTTACCATTTCTTCTGTCTCTATGTATTTCAATACCCAAAATTTGTTTTGCAGCTCCAAGATCTTTCATATCAAATGCCCTAGCCATCTGAGCCTTCAACCTGTCAATCTCGTCCATGATTTTACTCACAATAAGCATATCATTAGCATGCAATACTAAGATAATGAATATGTCATCCAACCTTTTGAAGTACAAACAAAGATCATATTGATTTCTAGTATAACCGTGGCTCACCATGAAAGAATCAAACTTCTTGTACCATTGCCTAGGTGACTACTTTAGGCCATACAATGATTTTTTGAGCTTGCAAACTAATTTTTCTTTACGATGTTGTACAAAACCCTCTGGTTGTTCCATAAAAATATCCTCATCTAAATCTCCATGTAAAAATGATGTTTTAACATCTAGTCAAGCTTTAACTCCAAATCAAGCATTGCAACTAGTGCTAACACAATACGAATAGATACAAGTTTTACAACTGGTGAAAAGATCTCATGATAATCAATACCTTCCATTTGAGAATACCCTTTCACGACCAATCTAGCTTTGTATCTTTCAATCTTACCATCAATACTTTTCTTCAACTTGAAGACCCATTTACATCCAACAACTTTTCTATCTTTGGGGAGTTCAACCAAGTTCCATGTCTTGTTCTTATTCAGAGAATCCATTTCTTCTTTCATTACCATCTTCCATTTAGCATTGTCAACACAATCAATGGCTTCCTGAAAACAAGAAGGTTCTCCATCATCAGTAAATAAAGCAACAGATGAAACAAAATTGGTATACCGTTTAGGAGGATTTCTCTCCCTCGTAGATCTTCTTGGTGTAGGTTGCGGAGTTTCCACAATTTCTTCATCTTTTATGACTTCGTTATCACTAGAAACTTCTTCTTGTTTCTTTGAGTCATAAGAAGATGGGAACTTCAACTGAACTAGTTGTTTTGACGGTACCCGTTCCTGTTCCACATCAACTTTTACATTTTCTTATTTAATGAGAGAAGACTCATAAAAAATTACATCTCTACTAATGATGATTTTTCGAGCAGTAGGATCCCACAACCTATAACCTTTCGTTACATCATCATAACCTACAAAGATGCACTTCTTTGATCTGAGGTCTAACTTAGAACGTTGATTTTTAGGAGTAAGTGCATAAGCTTCACAACCAAAAAATTTCAAATTTGAATAATAGCAAGGCTGACCAATCCATACCTCTTCCAGAATTTTACAATTTATTGCAATTGACGGTGACCGATTTATTAAATAACAAGTAGTAGAAACTGCTTCTGCCCACAAATCTTGACCCAAATTAGCATCTCTGAGTATGCTCCTTGCTCTCTCTAGAAGAGTCTTGTTCATGCGTTCTGCAACACCATTTTGCTGAGGAGTGTATACATTTGTTTTATGTCTTACGATCCCTTCTTCTTTGCAATACTTTTCAAACTCTAAAGAAGTAAACTCACCTCAGTTATCCGTTCTTAAGCATTTGATTGTCCTGTCAGTTCTTTTTTCAACCATAATTTTAAAACATTTGAAAGTATCAAACATATCAGCCTTTCTTTTTAAAACATAGACCCAAACTTTTCTTGAAAAATCATCCACAAACAACACAAAATATGCCGCTCCTCCATAGGAAATAGTAGGAGATGGACCCCATACATCGGAATGAATGTAGTCAAGAACACCTTTACTCGCATGAATCCCTACTTTGAATTTTTGTCTACATTGTTTCCCAAATATACAATGTCTACAAAACATCAAATCTAAAGATTTCAGATTTGGAAGTAATTTACGATTCATTAATACCTATAGTCCTCTCTCACTCATATGACCAAGACACCAATGCCATAATCGAGTGGATTCTGATGCCTCCTCAGATACTAGTGTTGTTTAATTAACTTGAGTTCTTCCAACTAGTTTGTAAAGGTTTCCTATTTTTAATGCCTTCATGACCACTAAAGAATCCTTAGATACTTTTAGTACCCCACTTAAACCTGTAAACTTATGACTACAAGAATCCAACACTCCTAAAGAGATTACAAATGGACAAAACCTCATCAATCATACCTGAATCAATTTCAACTGAATTTGCCTCAGATTTGGAATCTTCCTTTTTGGATTCTTGTCTTTTCCAACAGTCCTTCTTGAGATGACCATTCTTGTTGCAGTACCAACACTTGAGTTTGCTCTTTTTTCCCTTTCATTTAGATCTAGAAGAACCTCTTGATTTTTCTCCTCATTCTTTGGATCGACTTCTAACAAACAAAGCTTCCTGGGTAGAGGACTCAATACTAGCTTTCTTTCTTAACTCAGCAGACAACAAAGCTCTAACCACATTGTCAAATTCCAAAGTTTCAGTTGTGCTAAGACTAATGGAAGATACTACATGACCCTAAGATTCAGGTAGAGTAACTAAAAGATTTACAACCTTATCTTCATCATCAATCTTAACATCCATACTACTCAACTAGCAAATAAGAGTATTAAATACATTCATATGATCTACAATCTTCGTACCTTCTTTCATTTTCATACCGTATAGCTGCCACTTCAAGTAAATTTTGTTTGTCAAAGACTTCGTCATATACAAGCTTTCCAATTTGCTCCATAAACTTGTTGTTGTCTTTTCTCCGACGATATTAAACAAGACATCATCCGCAAGCATAACCGAATTGTGCTAAGTGCTTTGGCATCTAGTTCCCCCCATTCATAATCTATTATAGATACGGGTTGCTTTTTCTTGCCATCTAAGGCCTTCTGCAACCCTTGCTCAACTAACAGATCTCGTATCTTAAGTTTCCACAATTCAAAGTTATTTTTGCCATTAAACTTCTCTATTTCAAATTTAGAATTGGACATTTTTGCCATCAATTTTTATTTTATTTTACTTAGACTTCCAAAATATTCTAGAATCTTTTCACAGAAATTTAATAAACCAAAAATACCTTTTCAGCCAATTACACAAATTACATCAGCTGCTTCACCGCTTCACCTCTGGCGTTTTGAGCACTGGCTCTACTCTTGACGAGCTCCTTGGATTCATGCAGACTTCACAATGACGGGCTCCTTGGCTTCATGTAGACTTCACGCTGGCTTCAGGATCAGATGACCGGTGCGCGGTCCTTCCTCCACAACCTGCTCTAGACAGTCGGCATAACTCTCCACAGCCAGGCTCCACGAGCTTCTCTCAGGCCTCTCCTCCAGAGCACGACCCCTCCACAGCAACGACTGTCAAAATGGAGGCTCTTTTTTGGCTCTCTCTCTCTAGGTCGACGGTCGTGGAATCATCCTTCGAGCGTGGCAGACTCCACGGGAGCCTTCTTCCAAGACGGATGGCTCACCAGTGGACCAGATCTTCTGCTCTTTGGCGGCTCCTCTCTGTCAGCGGATCTATGGCTCCTCTCTGCCAATGGATCTTCTCCTTCGAAATGGAATGGCGACTCTCAAATGGCGCTTCTCTCTGGCTTTGATACCACTTGTTGGTATTTGAGAGTCTATAATAAAACTAATAAACAAGAAAAATGGACAAAAATAGAACACATGAACTCAGGAATTTAACGTGGTAAAACCCCAATTTGGGGAAACATCCACCCATAAAAGTATTGATGTCTTATTCCTTTCAATAACGGAGATTACAATCAGGCATTTCTTCATCCATACATTTTTCTCATATCATTACTCCTCTCCAAGATTACATATAAATACATTTGTGAAGAAGTTATGTATATGGGTGAATTGCCATCGGTTAGAGAAACTTCCAACCAACCAACAGTTAGACAACCATCTTAATTATTGTTAATTAGTTGTCACAATTTTTAACAAGCCAAGCAACTAAACTATTTTTTATTCAAGTGTAACCTCTGGACTTGTCTCGTAGGTAAATAAATCTTGATATTGTTCTGTAACTAAAGTAACAAAGCACGATGAAAGAAAGGAAAACATCATTGCTATAATTACTGCTCAACTTCGTGATTCTGTTGTCACTTTTGGAAGAAGGGTTAACAGACTCACTTTTCAATCTTGTGAAGCATTTCTTTCATGCAGTGCTCAGGACCTCATAGATCTTTTTATGGCCCAAAGTTATACCTTTGGGGAAGGCACTGTATGTATATAACAAGTAAAGAAGTGATGGTGGATGAGACTTTGTTGGAATATGATAAATTTCGATGTTGTTCCAAAAGGCATGAAACACATGAGGCTCTTCCTAAAGGTGTTAAAAGATATTTGGTGAGCAGGTAGCATCCAATCACCATGTTGAATGTATACTATCAAATTATGGAAAAAACCCTACCCAGGAGAATCCAGTGGTTGGCGGCCATGATAGTTTGTAAAGAGCATACATGTTTCGTTAAGCATAGATTTATCCTGGATAAGCTTCTAATTCCTTGGGAAGGCCTTGAGTGGGCTCAAGAGACTCGACAAAAGTTGTTCAAAATTGATTTTGATAAAGGTTATGAAGGTTACTCTCTTCTCTCAAACATTTGCAAGAGTAAGTATGAATAGTGTGCTATCAAAGTCTATCGCATTGCAACGTTCCATTGGACAGGGGTGCATGTTGGAAGCGTATCTCTATGTGACGACAGTTTATGCTTTGGGTTACCTGTTTGAAGCAACAATATTGCAAGGGAAAATAAGAGGTATCTACTTACTAGATGGTAACCAACTCCTTAATGTCCACTTACTAGTTGGTGTTAGGGTCGATGCCCAGGCTTTGTGTATTGAGAATAATTCTATGTAATAATATTAGGAGATTGCCTTGGGGAATTGACAGGATGAGCAGTTTGAGGATTCATAATGTTGATCATAATCCCATCAACCTTTTTTTTAAACATGGGAACAACAACCTCCCAAGGGTATATCCAACAACCCGCAAGCCAGATATACCAGAAACTTGTGACTTAGGAGGGGCCGAGATGTCTTGAAACCCTTTATCCCAGGGGAGAGCCTCTATCCCAGGGGTCGCCTACCCTTTGAGCCTTGTCACAACGGGCCAATGAGCAACCCTACCCCCCACCGGTTTTGAACCTTTGACCTCCTCGGAGATAACACATGTTCTTAACCATTAGGCCCACTCAGGTACTCTTGATCATAATCCCATCAACTTGTCATGTGAGAAAATATCTGAGAAAGGACTATACCTTCCAAATAGGTGTAATGTACCCTCCCGCGAACCCAATTCGAGGAAGGGAACATGATGGCACTCTCTGGGGCATTTCACATAATCTCAGCCCATTCATTATATTCATAGAGTAAAAAAAAAATGTGTGCAGATGCAAATTAATCAAACATGCACAGCGGAAATAAACTCATCCACACACATATTTTCATATGCATTCAATATATCAATAACAGTCATTAATTTAAACACTGTAGAAGTAAATACATAGACATAGAAACACTTATATTTATGGTGAAATGATCCCCAACAACTAGCTATGTCGCTGCAACATTCCACCCAACCATAGGCCAGTTGTGTTCGTCAATCTCTCAACACAACTGCCACCCCCGAGCTGGGCATGATTCTTACAAGGAAAACGGGGACATTCAAACTCATTCATAGCCAATTCAACAATTCAACTGAGCCAAGCCAGTCCACAGCTGGGTTTATCAGGCTACACTTGAACCCTGGATGCTTGCACTTAAGCTCAGCCAAAGCAATGGAGTTACCCACAGGATGGCCATGGGTTTTTCCCAAATCGTTTCCATCAAAAAATGAATTGTGGGATGGGGAAAAGCATTCACAGAGAGGAAGCAATTTCTCCCCAACTATCTAAGAATTCAACAGCCAAAACGGTCTCTATGGAGCCCCAATTCGATTCACCTTCTTCCCCACTGGTATACAACACAAAAATGCCCTTCTCCCAGCTGAGAATGGAGGAAAACACAGAGAAACATGGCTGAAAAATGCCTAGGTAGCTCCCCACCCATGAGGGAGGAGAACTAGTTCATGGATAATGGCTTGGGGAGCAATTCATGGCTCCTTTCTTGCCCAAGAAGCAAAACGCGATTCCCATGAAGGGTGGCTTTCCCATACCTGAATTTGGATAGCCATACCTTCCATTCCCCAAGGCATTAACTACCTCAACCAACTCTTTGGAGAAATCAATGATTGGGTACAAAAGTCAACATGGGTAGTTGAGGGTTTGATGGGTTTTCTCATTGACACTTGGCTTGACTTGATTGGCTCAAGAGTTTGAATGTTTTCCCTCCCAATTCCTTGTAAAATCATGCCCCCATCTCTTGTTGCATTGCATAGCTAGTTGTGGGTATTTTTATTAAAAATGCATATTTACATGATATTCGCAATTCCATTGTGCATGGCTAGCACGTAAACCATATGCATCAATAAATCAATGGCGGGGACTTGGCCTTGAGCTGCTCACCATGATCTTATAACAATATTACATCATTTACATTTGAATGTAATGGGGTCAAAATGGGGATATTACAATAGGAAGCTATGATTTGGAAATAGTTGTCTGCCTAATGATGATAAATATGTGGTCCATTGCATGGAGCTTCATTCATGTCGGTGCCGTTCTCACTCCTACTCATTTGTGTACGGTCCTCTCTCTTAGTGCGTGCTCAGTAGACCCCTCGCCATGGAAAATGGAGAGGATTGGAAAATCAGACCTGGGAGTCTATATAAAGGGTTCAATAGTATTCTCTAAACAACACTGCCCTCTAGCAAGTAGTGCTATCCACACCGATGGAATAGTAGTCTCTAAATGGCAATATATCAATGGTTCTCTCAACTGCTAGCAAGATCATCAACTCAATGAGTAGTTATAGCAGGATCTAGGTGAATTGACAAGGACTCTTAGGGCATCACAGGCATATACAACAACCTCTAGAAATTGGGAGAGAGCCAAGTTGAGGTAAGGTGTTGGAAATTAGGAGAGAGCCGAATTGAGGTAAGGTGTGGCCCAAGAATGAGTCTTTCGATCTATCTCCATACTTGGAGGGTGTGGGTTTTGATTTTGATTCTTTGTTTTCCATGCCTCTACCTGCCTGTTTTTATAGATATTGAAAAAAAGTGCAAAGAAACCCCTAGCCAATTTCAATTTTCGCTTGCTAGTAGATTTTATGCCAATGTTGAAAGAAGCATAAAATACAGAGGCAAAGAGCAGTATATTATTTGCACTCAAAGTGTGTGCAACAAACCCAGGTGGTGAAAGATATTCAATGCCATAGATTGCAGGTGTTGGTTCAACTCTTAGCTCTGTTGTTTAGGGTGCTCCAACTAGTTCAATAGGTTCAAGGTATGCTACAATCTCTACATTTGTTGTTGCCTCTCTCTATCTTTGTCTTTGGATGTTTCCTATGCTATGTCGTTAGATCTACTACTATTGCATGGTCTAATGCTAGGCCATGCAGCGTTGGTGACCACGATGATCGACTTGCATCTCAACTATAGGCTATGGCATCAAATCTACTATTGTTGTTGCTAATGCTAGACCATGCAGCGTTAGTGACCCTGATGATTGGCCTGCATCTCAGCTATAGGCTATGGTATCGACATCAACGATGGTGCGTATTATGAAGGGTTGACCACCTTGTGAAAGGTGGTGGAATGCATTAGTAAGGTGGCACATTCACATCGTGACATGCATTAGCAACGTGATAGGTCATCATACTCCAAGTAAGGCAATGCAGTGATGTGAAGTTTTGGACCTAAAAAACTAACATTTAATGTCAAAGAGTAATGCTAGTATTACTCAACTTCATAATATCTTCGTGAATGGAGTGGCCAATGTCTTAGGTTATGTCTTGAACTTGCTTCGAGCCGAGTCCCAATAAGACCTCAAAGTTTAAGTTTTTGATTTGAGGATATGAAGATTTCATGCATATGATTGGTCAAAATAAAGTATGCTCAATATAAAATTAAAGTTATATGAAAAAATGTTTTGATTTTGTGCACCGTTTTAACTAAGAAAAATATGCTCTCCAAAATCAATGTAAAATTACTAGAATATGGCAATAAGACAAAAACTACTTACATAAACCATAAACCATTATATTGTTAATATATTATTATGGTGTTATGCATTAATTATTCACTAATTACAGGATGGATTTCTTTAATGTATTACATTTTTTTTACAAGTGATACATTGATCTAAATAATAAAAATGGATGAGTATTTATTCTAAAATATTAATATTAATTTAAATAAAATTGATCAAAATATGTAAAATATTTGTATTAATGATATTAAAATAATTTCAAAGTTTTATATTAATTTCAAATCTATTAAGCAGTGAGAATGATCAAATCTCTTGAGGTGCAAACTTTTACTCAAATTTTATATTTAAATTTGCATTTCAAGGGATTTGATTCCTTTGGATACTTGTGGATCCGACGGATCTATATCTAAATCTCTAATATGTGCTCGAATTCTCATATGTAAATCATCATTTAATGATGGCTCAAATCCAAACTCCTATCCAATAGAAAGAAGTATCAAAATTTATTTAACTTTTTTAGTTTTAATTAATTGGAATATATATCTCTTTGGTTTTGAAATTTAGTTTAGGAATGACATTGTAAAATTTTTATTCAGTTAATATTTTATTATTTTATTAAAGTGCCATGTGTCAACTTCTCTTTATCTTTAGGTTTTCTCACATAGTAAATTTTTTATTTTACTTTAATATTTTATTATTTGATAAGTGTTGCATGTCAACTCCATATTTAGCAGTGAATTATACTTCTCCGTGGTACTGGGATATAGAAAGCGTTTCTCAAAGCAATTACTAATTCAATGAACTTATGTGAAAGAGGAATATTTGGGCGATCAGCAGAGGCTCTCATTACATGTTTATGTCATATGGACTGTGTGCAATTTTATCATTAAAATTTATAATCAATAATAATTACATGTTGAGAAGAGTTGTTAGGCCCAATAAATGTCACCACTGTAATAAATAAAACATATACAAACTCTAATTTGAGATAGTTAGAGTGGGTGTAACCGCTCTAACCATTTCTCTCTTGTATAAATACTTATTAAAGAATACAAGCAGTTGAAAGTTCATCCCAATACTTCATCATGGTTGTTAAATGCATGTCTGATTGGTTCTCTTTGCTTGAATGTTGTGTTGAAGCTCCACCCTCTTGACACCGTTGCCGTCTTCACTCGGTTTGGGTTTGAGCAGCTCACTGGGTTTGGGTGACAGCAGCAGCGAGTGAGGATGGTTCGAACAAGAAAGAGATTGTGAGGGGAAGAAAACCTACAAGATAAATATTAAAGATCGTTCGTTCATGAAATAAAAAAAATAATCTTGTTAATCTTGTTGTCCGTGAAGGTGTGGAAATGAGACACTGTCGCTGAATTTACCAGAAGAATGGATGCGTTGGCCAAGAATTTCCTGCACACATGAAAGACAGAGAAAGAATTTTGAAAGAAGAAATGTTGTGACTCAACCAAGCAAACGAAAAGCCAGTCAACGGGTTGAACATGATTTATGATACGTGATGGCACCTTATGGCATGCTCTTTATAGGCTTTATAGTATCAAATTTCAATTGCATGCAATTAGAGACAATCTTACTCGACACCCAATTGTTTGCTACACTGTACACCTAAAGTCTATTTCCCATAAAATCATGAGGTTGTGGACGTTGGTCATCTCACACTAAGCACGCTGGAACGATAGTCATCTGCACTCAAATATCCAAATCAGATAGTCGACGCATGAGGCTTTTCACGAGGCAACACGACATCCAACGAATTCAAAGAAGAAGAGTGGCTCGACCGATATGCGAAATTGAAGTTCTGGATAAACAAATGGAAGGAAAATTGATTGCATGAAAGTCGACCATATTTTTTGACTCCTTAAATATAGAACAAGATTTTACAGCGACATCAACCAACTATTAGAAATAGTAATTTACGAGTTACTTTTTTATGAGTTAATTTTTTTTTTTACAAAAGTCTTTTACAAGAGTAGAAGATATTTTTTTTTACAATTTTTAATTTTTATTTTTAAGGAAGAGGAATCATTAAAACCAAAAAGGTGAAGGAGTTTTTTTATTTTATTTTTTTATTTAGAGCCAAGGAAAGACTATGCAATGTCTATGGCTTCTAGGAGTAACGATTAGTCTTTTATTTCTCCTCTTATAGGGAAAAATGGATATGATGTCTAGGCCACGAGGATGGCGGTTTATCTCAGATCAGAAGATGTGTGGGAATATGTCGTGAATGGTTATTCTGAACCAGGAGATGATGCAGCTTATCAAGCCCTATCAAACAGAGAAAATGATATCCTACGAATTCACAGGAAGAAGGATGCAAAGGCACTGCATCACATAATGAACGCTTTGGATAACGACGTATTTCCAAAGATATCAGCTTCATTAGATGCCAAAGCAGCATGGGAGACCTTGGCGACCAGTTATCAGGGTCCTGGTAAGGTACAAACAACTAAAATCCAAAACCTAAGAAGATATTTTGAAGATCTGAAGATGAAAGAATCAGACTCAGTAGATTCTTTCATGACCCAAGTCATGGGGATTGTTAATCAACTGAATACCTATGGTGAAAAGATCAAAGATCAAAGATCAAAGGGTGGTTGAAAGGGTTATGAGATCCTTAGCCCACAAATTTGATCTGAAAGTTGCAGCGATTGAAGAAGCAAAGGATTTGAGTACTCTCTCTATAGACGAGTTGTCTGGATCGCTATTGTCATATGAATCCAGAATCAACAGGAATGAAGACTCCTCTCTGGAGAATGATTTCAAAGCGCAAGTCTCATTCTCAAAAGGTAGAGGAGGAGGCAGAGGCAGAGGAGAATCAAGAGGAAGAGGCAGATGTGGCCGAAGTAATGGAAAGGAAGATCAAGATCATGATCATAACCATGAAGGTGGGAATTACGACAAAAAAATGTCAGATAAATATAATATTAAGTGTTATTATTGCAATAAATTTGGCCATTATGTTCATGAATGTAGAAAGAAAAAGTCTGATCAGGAAAAATAGAATGCTAATGTGACTAATACCTCTGAGAATAAAGAAGATATGTTATTTCTTAGATGTCATGCTGCACACGAAAGCCCAAAGGGACTTTGGCTTTTAGATAGTGGCTGCATTAACCATATGACAGGTGATAGAGGTCTAATTGTAGACCTAGATGTATCAGTGAAGACATAGGTCAAAGTCGGCACATATGAGGTAGTTCCAGTTCTTGGTAAAGGAGTGGTCAACGTTCTGACCAAACAAGGCCAACAAAAGACAATCACATATGTATATTATGATACAGGATTGAAGCATAATCTGCTTAGCATTGGGAAACTTACTGAAAATAAATACAGACTTGTCTTTGATGGATCAGACTGTGAAATCTATGACAAACCCCTAAATGGACAGTTGATCATCAAAGTACAAGTGACTAGGAACATGATGTATCCAATAGTCATGAATTGCAGCAACAAGGTAAGCTCTTTTGCTCAAAAAGACACATGCATGGATGATTATTGGTTATGGCATTTCAAATATGGACATCTTCACTTTGGTGGTCTCAAGTTGTTGCAACAGAAAGAGATGGTAAAAGGATTACCCCCTATGAAGGAGCCAAAAAACAGTTATGAGTGTTGCATCATTGCAAAACAACACAGGGATAGCTTTCCTAAAGGTATGTCTCGAAAGGGCACATGCACCTCTAGAACTTATTCATATTGATCTGTGTGGTCCAATGCAGAAACAATCAATTAGTGGAAGCTATTATTTTCTTACATTTATTGATGATTTCAGTAGAAAAACATGGGTGTATTTCCTTCATCAGAAGTTTGAAACTTTTGGCAAGTTCAAGGAATTTAAGGCTCTGGTTGAAAAACAGAGTGGTTATCAACTCAAAAGTATTGAGATCAGATGGAGGGGGAGAGTATGACTCAAAGGAATTTCATGATTATTGCAAATATCATGGAATCAAGAGGCAATTCACTATAAGATATACACCTTAGCAGAATGGTGTTGCAGAACGCAAGAACATAACCATCATGAATATGGCAAGGAGCATGTTGAAAGGAATAAACTTGTCCCATGATTTTTGGGGAGACGCAGTGGCTTATGTTGTTCATGTGATAAACAGATCTCCCACCAAAATTGTGAAAAACAAAGTACTAGAGGAAGCATGGACAGGTATGAGTTGTAATATTTCTCATTTCAGAATATTTGGTTGCGTTGCTTATGCTCAGGTTCCTAAACAACTAAGAAAAAAGCTAGATGACAGGAGTGAGAAATGTATCTTTCTTGGATATGGTGAAGAATCTAAAGCCTACAAACTGTATAACTCTATTACCAAAAAGGTTATCTTCAGCAGAGATGTGTTGTTCAAGGAGGAAGAGTCATGGAATGGAACCATAGACAAGGTCGTGGGAGCAGCAATACCCCAAGCAAAAGATGAAGAAGAAGAGGAGCTGATTGGACAACAGGGTCCAGTAGCATCTTCACCAGTAGCAAATACTCCAGCAAGAACACTTAGAAACTTAGAACGAGGTGAAGCATCAAGTCCGCAATCAAGTAATGAATTTGATCATAGTAATAGAAAGACTAGAAGATTGGAAGATATTTATGATGAATTGGATGCAAATACCAATTATGCTTTTATTGCTAGCGAACCTGTGTTTTATGAAGAGGCAATAAAAGAGGAGCATTGGGTAAAAGCTATGGACGAAGAGATAGATTCCAATGAGAGAAATGGTACATGGGATCTAGTTGACCTACCAAAAAATAAGAAACCCATTGGTGTGAAGTGGGTCTATAAGACCAAACTCAATGAAAAAGGTGAGATTGATAGGTACAAGGCAAGGTTAGTAGCAAAAGGTTTCTCGCAGCAACCATGAATTGATTTTGGATAAACTTTTGCACCAGTGGCAAGATTGGACACTGTAAGAGCAGTCCTAGCAATAACAGCCTAGAATAGATGGAAAGTGTATCAGATGGATGTCAAGTCGACATTCTTGAATGGAATTCTTGAAGAAGAAATTTATGTGGAGCAGCCACATGGGTATGAAATCAAAGAACATGAAGAGAAAGTTTACAAGTTGAAGAAAGCTCTATATGGGCTCAAGCAAGCTCTAAGACCTTGGTACAACAGAATTGATTCTTATATGATAAAAAATGGTTTTAGCAGAAGCAACAGTGAACCAACACTTTACACAAAGGTAAATCAACAAGGACAGATTTTGATAGTTTGTTTATATGTTGATGATATGATTTTTATAGGTGACCTGTCAGTAGATGAGTTAAAGGCAGCTATGAATAAAGAGTTCGAGATGACAGACCTTAGATTAATGAAGTTCTTTCTTGGCTTAGAAATAGAACAATCAGAAAAAGGTATATTTATTTCTCAAAGTAAATATGCTAATGAAGTTCTTAAGCGATTCAAAATGCTTAATTGCAAACCGACACCTACACCAGTGGCAACAGGTACAAAGTTGAGCAAAGAAGATGAAAGTCCCAAAGTAGATCCAACATTGTTTAAGAGACTTGTAGGAAGTCTCATGTATCTCATAGCTACGAGACCAGATATTATGTATGCTGTCAGCTTGATTTCCAGGTTCATGGAGTCTCCCAAAGACTCGCATTGGCAAGTTGGCAAAAGGATCCTACGATATGTTGCAGGGACTTCAAGCTATGGAATTTTATACTCAAGCATTGAGTATGATGTTTTGACAGGTTTCATTGACAGTGATTTTGAAGGAAGTTTGGATGACAAGAAGAGCACTTCCGGCCATGTTTTTCATCTTGGATCAGGGGTGATTTCATGGGCATCCAAGAAGCAACCCATTATGACATTTTCATCGGCAGAAGCAGAGTATGTAGCAGCAACATCAACAACATGTCAAGCAGTCTGGTTACGCAAAGTTTTAGAAGGTCTTCAACAGAAACAAGAAGGACCAACAACAATCTATTGTGACAACAATTCAACAATCACTCTATCCAAGAACCATGTTTTTCACCAGAAAATAAAGCACATTGATACCAGATATCACTTCATAAGAGAACTTGTGAACAATGGTGAAGTTCATGTTGGGCATTGTAAATCGATTGCCCAATTGGCTGACATATTCACAAAGCCATTGGCAAAAGAAATTTTTGAAACCCATAGAGATAATTTAGGCATTGTAAAGCTGCAATAGTCAGCAGTAGTAATTAAAAGGGAGTGTTAGAAATAGTAATTACTTTTGTTAGCTTAGCTTTAGCTTTAGCTTTTCCTTTTGTTCCTATTTAGAAGTTCAGTTAATAAAACATGCAACAGCATGCTTTGCATGCATGCAAAAGCTAGGTTAGACTTTTTAGGGTTTCCATAAGTGTTTAAATACACATTCAGATTTGGTTTGTAATGCATTAGTTGATCTTCCGTTTATCAATAAAAATTGAAGAGATGTAGCTCATTTTGCATAATCTTTGTGTTTATTTCTGCCTCCAACCTTCACCAACTTCCTGTCGATGTCGACTAAGGATCGATCAGTACTTTCGATCATTATAAAATTTTGCAGAAGACCAGAGTAGTCATCGCCCTGTCAACACCAACGAATGCAACTGACCAAGTTGTATATTGTCCATTCCCATCGACCAACTATTTGCACATGAGGGCAACAATGTGCATTGGATCTTTTCGATGAAAGGATGTTTGCATGTGGATGAACGTGAGTTGATGGGCATTGGAGCCTGTTGTTGTTGGGTGGCTATGGAATCATAAGATTGACATTCTATAAAGTTGTGTAATCGACCAAGAAAGCATTATGTGCTTGAATTCCATCAATTTGACCAAAATATAACCAACGAAAACCACCCACTAAGAAGATGTTTAATCAACCAGAATTTGAATACCTAGCGATCTGCACAAACTGTTAAAAAGGAATTAGTAAGGACATAATTCTATGAATAATATATTTGCATTGTTTCTATAATCATTATAGTAAAATATTGGGAGTTTGTTGAATTTAAGCTCACCAGTTGATTGGTCTGTATTAAATTTCAGAATATATGTGAAGTCTTTGTATGGAGTCATGAGGAGTCTTATGTACACATGCTATGTAAATGAGGGAAGTTAGTCCCTAGTTAAGTTACATGGAGTCGGTTAATGAAAAATTCGTGATTGAGTCTATTGAGTCCATGTTAAGTCGATTCACTTTACTTGAGGTCGGTTGAGTCATTAATATATATAAGTGACTCTATATTGTAAAATTTGAAGTCAATGAAAGAAGAGAGGGGTTAAACCTGAGTCTTTAAGGTAGGTGATTGTTGGAAATGGGTGACAACTAGTGTGAAAATCCTCACAATAGATCTAAGAGATGATGTATACCTCACAAGAGTAATTATGATTAAGCAGGAAGATAGAAGAAGAGTGGTCAATGCAGTGTAATAAGCAACAGAATAATAATATAGTAGAACTCGGATAGAAGCAAAAATACTTCACACACACTAATTAATTAATCACAATATGGAAAAATAAGTAGTACAATGCACGAGGATTCGAATGCCAAGGTGACAATTCAAATTAGCCTTCATGGAGTGATCAAAAGATCATTGGAGTGTCATCGGAGCACAACTAGTAGTCTATCTCATCCTCGGTGGAGTCATCAATGCACAAGTAACTTTCAACCGCTAGTCAAACTGAGTCTAACTGAGTGTGGTAGGTGTAACTGATTGTAAATGGCACATGGAGACACTAACTGAATGAAGGAGGATCAGTGGAGGGCGCATGAGGAGCTAACTAGAGTCAGTATGGGCAGTCAAGTCTCACTAGAGGTCCATTAGAGTGATACAGTCAGTTAAGAGTCAGTCTAGCCTTAAATCAAGGAAAGAACTGAAGATAACTGAATGGTAGGTAAGGAAGGGTGCCTTTCTCATGCAGTAGATGAAAGGAGGGTGCACTAAGCACTAGGAGGGCTGAAACTGAGTGGAAAGAATCTCCAGGGGCTAGGTAACTGAGGGCTAGGTGTTGGGATTGATGACTGGGATGCATGCAAATGCATGCAAACCCTAAATAATGCATGCAAGCCCTAAAAATGCATGCATGACCTAAAATGAAAATAATGGAAATGCTGATAGGTCTAGGATGGAGTATAGGAATATCCTAATAGCCCCCCTTAATCCATCCTGGGCCCTGGTAACTGAGACCAAAGGTCACCCAATGCAATGAATAATAATAACAGTCAATAAACCAAGGAAATGGGGAAAACCTCATGGGAAAAATACCCCCCCTCAAAATAGACTGTAAGGCACACACAAAAATAAATGCTCCAAACTCAAGCATGTGTGATGCTTTGTCATATGGCTAGAGGTATCTTCTTCTTGGGAAGAAGTGGATCATGCTCGGAAAGCATGTGCTTGTACTTGCTCTTCAGATTGAATGTGATGAGAACAAATCCAAAAGCATGAGGATGATCCTTGAACCTGTGATTCGAATCAGCCGAGGTAGGATCAAATCTATGAATGTGCAGATAGTCTTTTGTCTTCTCCTTCAAACCATCATGGGTGAGATTATGCCAAAAAGAACCATCAAATAATAATGATTGCTTGGAATCCAAATTAGCTCCAAGACTTGAATCATGGTTTCTTGAGATCTCCTTTGAACCATTAGAGGTGAGATCAAAACTAGTAAATGCATGAGAAATTATCCCAAGTGAATGGCAATGGTTTCTTGAGATATCCTTTGAACCAGCAGGGGTGAGATCAAAACCATGATGTGCATGAGAAATTATCCCAAGCGAATGGAAATGGCCATCAAATATCAGTGTTTGCTTGGAATCCAAATTAGATCCAAGACTTGAATCATGGTTTCTTGAGATCTCCTTGGAACCATTTGAGGTGAGATCAAAACCAATACGTGCATGAGAAATTATCCAAGCGAATGGAAATGGCCATTATCTTCAATAACCTTCTGAAAGCATGAAATAATGATCATATTGTAGTACATAAGAGGTGAGTGATCAAGGAGAGCGAATGCATTACCTACAATGGATGATTTTACCTCTGAAACATTCAATAGATCATGATGCAAACCAACAAACTCTAGTACAAGAGAGGATTTAGGACCTTCTGCAATTTCTAGAGTGTGAGCTGGCACATAATTCGAAATAGAAGAAATTTGGAGCATGAGTGTAGAATCTGCAAGTTCTTCTTCTTTGTGGACAACTTCAATATGAGATATGTTTGATACTGATTCATGATCAATGAGATCATCAATAAGGGCGAATGCAACACTTTGCTTGCTCTCGAAAGAGTTTGGACCAATCCCTTCATCCTGTTTGCCGAAACTTTCATCCAGAAGGGCCCATAGCTCTTTTGGAGATTCAACATCAATGTATTGGTATATCATGTATTCAGGCAAAGAAAACATCATTGTTGCATAGACTTTGTCACCTTTATTTAACCAGTCAATCTCTTCTTCAGAGGATTCGAACTCTCTTTCAAAACAATGATCAAAGAGATCATTTTTCTTCAAATATGCTATCATTTTCGGTTTCCATTTATCATAGTTGAATGGAGAAAGAAGATCATAGTTGAATGGAGAAAGAGGAGGGATTTCTTCTGAATACATGGAAGCTGTAGAAGACCTGCAAAAAATAATAGAAATATCTGCAACTGCTACTATTGCAAAAATGCAGAAACTGCTGCACTCGAAATCTTGATAATAACCTGCAAAAAACTCTCAGGAATGGAGATAAACAATACTCTCAACATGCTCTGATACCATGTGAAAATCCTCACAGCAGATCTAAGAGATGATGTATACCTCACAAGAGTAATTATGATTAAGCAGGAAGATAGAAGAAGAGTGGTCAATGCAGTGTAATAAGCAATAGAATAATAATACAGTAGAATTCGGATAGAAGCAAAAATACTTCACACACACTAATTAATTAATCACAATATGGACAAATAAGTAGTACAATGCATGAGGATTCGAATGCCAAGGTGGCAATTCGAATTAGCCTTCATAGAGTGATCAAAAGATCACTGGAGTGTCATCGGAGCACAACTAGTAGTCTATCTCATCCTCGGTGGAGTCATCAATGCACAAGTAACTTTCAACCGCTAGTCAAACTGAGTCTAACTGAGTGTGGTAGGTGTAACTGATTGTAAATGGCACATGGAGACACTAACTGAATGAAGGAGGATCGGTGGAGGGCGCATGAGGAGCTAACTAGAGTCAGTATGGGCAGTCAAGTCTCACTGGAGGTCCATCAGAGTGATACAGTCAGTTAAGAGTCAGTCTAGCCTTAAATCAAGGAAAGAACTGAAGATAACTGAACATAACTGAATGGTAGGTAAGGAAGGGCGCCTTTCTCATGCAGTAGGTGAAAGGAGGGTGCACTAAGCACTAAGAGGGCTGAAACTGAGTGGAAAGAAGCTCCGGGGGCTAGCTAACTGAGGGCTAGGTGCTGGGACTGATGATTGGGATGCATGCAAACCCTAAATAATGCACGCAAACCCTAAAAATGCATGCATGACCTAAAATGCAAATAATGGAAATGTTGATAGGTCTAGGATGGAGTATAGGAATATCCTAACAACCAGTTCTTTGGGTGATTATGTAATTCTCTAACCAAGTAACCAAATAACTGTGTAAGAAATGTTATTTATTGTTGTATTCTCGTAGAAAGTAAAGATTGATGAGAGTGAGGAATGATTGTGAGCCTACAAGGTTGTTGTAATATTCATGTTTCTTGAACAATAAGAGAACCAATACCATTTCTTAGTGGATGTTTCTCTCTTGATGGTTTTACCACGTAAATCTTTGTGTACAAATGATGTGTTTGCCATTATTTTTCTTTCTCATTTAATTTCTTCCATTGCATATTATTTTATGTACCTTTATCCCATTCTTAAACCTTTGTGAAACATTCAATCTACTATTCAGAAAGGGATTTGGTATTTTAAGCCTTGATCTGGTTCCTTGAGAAAATGGAAAAAACGTAGAGTGTTAAATTTGAAATTGAGAAATTTAGTGGGAGCAATAATTTCGAGTTATGGAAGGTCAAGATGCAGGATATGCTCGTGCAACAAGGAGTGGTAAAGGCACTGGCAGGGAAGATGAAGAAACCCGTGGATATATCAGATGGAGACTGGGAGGAGATGGATGAAAGATCTCTCAGTGTTATTCGTTTGTGCTTGGTTGATGATGTTTTGTTTAATATTGTGTCTGAAACTACGGCAACGGGTCTCTAGACAAAGTTGGAAATCATGTACATGACTAAATCCTTGACAGATAAAATCTTCCTAAAGTGATGTCATTTATTTACCTTGCGCATGAAAGAAGGTATGAAAATTTTAGATCATCTGAATACATTTAATACTCTTATTTGTCAGTTGGCTAGTATGGATGATAAAATCCAATCTGAAGACAAGTTGATTTTACTATTTTGCTCTCTGCCTGAGTCTTGGAAACATTTTGTAACCTCTATCAATTTAAGTTCTATCAAGTCTATTAGCTTTGATGATGTTGTGGGAGCCTTTATTTATGAGGAAACCCGAAGGAAATCTAGTCTAGAAACATAAACATCAGAGGTAATGGTGGTGAGAGGTAGAACCAATGAAAGAGGACATCATTCGAGGGGCACATCAAGGTCAAAGTCGAAGGGAAAAAAGAGTAAATTGAAGTGCTGGTATTGCAATAAAACATGACACCTTAAGAAAGATTGTTGGAAATGGAAGCAAGCATCTAAGGAGGGGGGATCTACAAAGGAGGAAAACATAGCCAAGAAGGATTCATGTATGATTGATGAGGTATTATCTACATCTATTGTCTCACAATACCATAATGAGTGGTTAATTTATTTTGGAGCTTCCCATCACATGTGTCTTCATAGAAGTTGGTATTCCACATACCAATCTATAGATAATGGGGTAGTTTATATGGGAAATGATGTTTCATGTAAAAATGTTGGGATAGGGAGTATCGGAATAAAATTTTTTGATGGGACTGTTAGGACACTAACAAATGTGAGGCATGTACCTGAACTTAGGAAGAAATTGATATCAATCAGAGTTCTAGATGTTGTTGGTTACAAATTCACAGTTCTAGGTGGAGTGATGAAGATATCGAAAGGTATCTTGGTTTTCATGAAAGAAAATACAGTTGGGAACCTATATAAACTTGAAGGGAGGATGGAAATCGATCATCCAACATTAGCATTGGTTGGTGCAGTAGAATCCACTTGTTTATTGCATCAATGATTGGGTCATATGAGCGAAAAAGGAATGAAGGTACTTGCTGATTGAAAGTTGCTTCCTAGTTTAAAATATGTAGATTTGAAGTTTTGTGAGCATTGTATTTATGGTAAACAAGGTAGACACAAATTTAAATCTGGAAAACAAACCAGTAAAGGTATCCTAGACTATATTCATTTTGATCTCTGGGGTCCATCCCCTAAACTCTCTTATGGGGGATCATCATATTTTGCTAGTTTTATAGATGATTACTCTAGGAAAGTCTGGATCTATTTATTAAAGAGAAAAGTTGATTTTTTCGACATTTAAGCAGTTAGGTCCATTAAATGTCTCAGAACAAATAATGGAGCCGAATTTACTTCTAAGGAGTTTGATAATTATTTCAAGAAGGATCGGATCGGGATAAATAAAACTATTGTCTACACTCCACAACAGAACGGTGTTGTTGAATGCATGAACAAGACTCTTCTTGAGAAAGCAAGGAGCATGCTTAGCAATGAAAAGTTGCAGCAGGAATTGTGGGGAGAGGCATTGCTTACAACTTGTTACCTGGTCAACCGATCACCATCGACAACAATTGACTGCAAAATTCCAGAAGAGGTATGGTTAGGTCAACCATGTGACTATTCTGATCTTAGAGTATTTGGTTGTGAGGCCTATGCACTTATTCCAAAAATGCAGCGTTCCAAACTAGATCCTAAGTCAAGTAAATTGATCTTTGTTAGTTATGGTGATGGTATTAAGGGATATAGATTGTGGAATCCTATTTCCCACAAGATCATCATAAACAAAGATGTAATATTTGATGAAATTTCTCTATCAAATCCAGATGTAAGTAATGATTTGAAACATGTTGATGTACCACAATTTCAACAAATTACATTTGATATTCAGTCATCTACGAAGGAGTATCATGAGGATGTTCATGATGAGGATATTCATGAGGAAACTCCTCAGGAGAATGAGTAGAAATAAATGCCTCAAGAAACAGAGGAAATACCACAGCATAATGACTTTGTCACCTTTGTTGCTTTAATTTCTAATGAAGGAGAACCTAGTTGTTATCAAGAAGCATTAGAAGTGCCCAACAGTGACAAAGGAAACTTGTAATGAAAGAAGAGATGGATCCTTTGGAAAAGAATAAAACATGGGATCTTGTGGAACTTCCTGAGAGTAGGAAAGTGGACAAGAGGTTTGTTTGCAAGCTCGGGAAATCATTGTATGGCTTGAAGCAGTCTCCCACAGGAAGTTTGATTATTTCATGGCGAGCCATGATTTTACCAGAAGTGAGTATGATCATTGTGTTTACTTTAAAAAGTTGGAAAATGACATGTTCATTATTTTGGTATTATATGTTGATGATATGCTTGTAGAAAGCAAAAGCATGGTTGAAATCATCAGGTTAAAGGCTCAGTTGGCTAGGAAATTTGATATGAAGGAGCTAGGAGCAACAAATCAGATATTGGGTATGCAGATACACAGAGACAGGAAAAATAGCAAGCTGTGGTTATCACAAGAGGAGTATGTGGAGAAAATACTTCAGAGATTCGGTATGAATAAGGTGAAACCAGTTAATATCCCTTTAGCTTATCATTTCAAGGTTTCTTTAGGTTTGAGTCCTAGTAGTGATGAAGAAAAGTAGTTATGTCTCGTGTACCATATGCTAATGCAGTAGGAAGTTTAATGTATGCGATGATAAGTACAAGATCATATATTTCACATGCAGTTGGTGTTGTCAGTAGATACATGGAAAATATAGGAAAAGAGAATTAGGCAACAGTGAAATGGGTGCTTTAGTATCTTAGAGGCACAAGCAATTATTGTATCACCTTTGATGGTTGCAGTTGTTAACACCCAAAAAGTGCTCACTAGCTCATTTCCCTATTCACATGACCCATTTGGCCACTTTTTCACCATCTGAGCCTTTGAAACCAACAAAAGGTCACCAAAAGACCCGAGTACACCCCTTTTTCCACTAAAAAAGATTATTTTTCCTAAAAAAGCATAAAAAATCCTCAAAAAGGGTCCAAAATTCCCAAAAATTAAAAAGGGAATAAAAATATTAATTTTATTCAAAAAAGGAAAAAGGAGGGAAAAGTACCTAAACCATGTTGGTCAATACCATTTTGTTTCCACAAAACCACAAATGGTATTCCCCACCACCAAAACATATAAAAAGGTGGTAGGGGCTCCTCATTTCCCATCCATCCATTATCTCATCCTCATGCTGCCGAAATCTCCCTTGAGTATTTTGGCCATTGTAAGCAACCTTGGAGAAGGAGGCCTCTTGCAACTTGGAGCTACTTATCTTGGGAGTTGCTCTACATCAACCTTCACCATTAGAGGTATTACTATTGCAAGCATTAGCTTGCCCCATTTTTAAATACAAATTTATTCTTTCATATTTTCTTGTTCTTATTTTTAAAATATTTCCATTATTTGCTTATATTCTTGCATAGATCCATGATTAGTTTTGTTTAGATTAGTTAGTTGTTTATTTCTATTGAAACTACTGCTACTAGTTAGCAGGTACCCATAGCACTAAGCTTGGTTGCAAAACCAAGCCAACAGTTTTTGGCGACTCCGCTGGCTTTGAACAATATATCTCAAGTTTTGCTTTCAATCTTAGTTTTTTATTAGTTTTTAGCCTTTAGATCCATAGATATGCCATCCTAGACAGCAGATCCATTGCTGCTCTAGTTTTTGGCCCCATCTATTGCCATTAACAGCCCGGAGTTATCAATTTTCGGGTTCATTTTTTGGCTTCCGTGCACGACTTTCGCCTCGCGGTTTTCAGCCTGACAGTCGCGCGGCTCATCGCGACTTTTCGGCTTTTTTCCGCGTGGTTCCCCGCGGCTTCACGACCTGTTTGCGCGTTGCACATCGCGGCTTCGCGGTCATTTACCGTGCTGCACATCACGACTGCGCGGCCCTTTTCCGCGCGGTGCCCCACGGCTTCGCGGCCTATTTGCGCGCTGCACATCGCGGATTCGCGGACATTTTCCGCGCGGTCCATCGCGACAGTGCGCCGAAATCCTGCGCGGTCCATCGCGACTGTGCGACAAAAACCCGCACGGTCCATCGCGGCTTTTCTGTCAAAACCCGCGATGCTAATTTTTTCATTTGGTCCATTCGTTTAAAAAATTAATTTTTTACTGTACTTTCTGCCCACATAGCACATTTTTACAGTATTAAATTCTGCATATTTTACAGCCATAGAAATTTTTTTTACTATTTGAATGCACATCTAGAAAGTCTTTTTAAAAATTTTCAAGAAAGTGAAAGAAAGACTTATTTTGCAGTTTATCTAGGTTAAATTTTTTTCCTGTTTACTTCTTTAAAAATCTTGCCCTTAGCAATTTCCTTGAAAAAGAAATCCATTTATTTCTTTAAGAAGTCTATTATTTGCTTTCATGATCCAAAAGATCCTTTATTTTTTGAGTTGATTTTGCAAATCATTTAATTTCCATTTATTGAAAAAAGTCATAAATATTTGCTTTTTTATTTTCAAAAGATCCTTTGTTTTTTGAAAATTTTCAAGTTCAGTTTACAATACCACACGTGCACCCACTCAAACACTTAATTGAACTGAGCTTTAAAACTTACCCTAATTTCAACACACTTTTAACCCCACTCGGGGAACACTAAAAGAACTTTGTAGCTAGGTAGTATTGGGGGGATAGGTGTTCCAATAACACCCCTCAGTTATTACATCTGAGACATAGAAGTTGTCCATTTAGGGAGATAAAATCTCTTAGTATTTATTGGCGCGGTCACAACCGGTTTGTGGGAAGGCCTCTCCCCTAGGAGGGTTGAAGTTGCGAGGATGGTTCCGGAAGCCTGAGTGGAATACCGAAATCCATTCAGTAACCGAAGGGCTACCATTCGCAGTTCTCGGGATATCCCTGTATGGGGGTATTGCGGTAAAGGACCAAACGACAGATTTACCTTTTCTCGATGCGTCATGAACGGAGTATCCTAGTTGCCATTCTTTAGGATTGGCTGCTCGGTGTCCCTCCCGGCAGGGGGATATCTAGCCGTTGTCTCAACACTCATATTGTCTGACTTGGATTTCATCACCTTGCAGAGAATATCGTTTGTTGATTCACAATACTTTTAGTTAGGTGTTTGCATGATTCAACCCACCTTTGGTCTAATTACACCTATTTTTTCTAGAAGCTGTTTGCATGTTGGTATTCTGACCATTTTTTGCATTGCTCCACTTATTCTAGCACAGCTGCTACAATAAGTGCATTTTTTGAGGTTGATTTTTTGGCTTGAGTGCCTTCATTTTCACTCCCCTTCTTGCACCCTTGGTTGCATTAGGGTTTTGAGTTTTTTATATATATCACCACCTGATACTTAAACAGATTTTTTACACAAAGCTTAATTCTCACCATTGAGAATTTTAGACGCTCTCGTCGTCTTCAGGGCGAACTCCCAGAGTTTAGTCTACTTGGCTCTCCACGTCACAGACGCAGAGCCTTATCCCTTGATTCGACACATCGTCAGTCAACCAGCCGGTCATCCGATTCTGACACGCCTCACTTCACATCTGATTCTGAGGCAGAATCCGAAAACTACATTATATTACCACCAACCACCATTATGGCTGGAACACCCTTTGACCCACTTTTCACCAGCACCATAGGTGAGACATCCACATACCCTTCTGCTGTGGTGCCATCCATGGAAATGACCACCCCCCTGGGTATGCCCAACATGGGCAACACTCCACATTTAGGAATGCCCAACATAGGGCCACCTCCTGTTATAGGAATTCCCAACACAGGGCCACCACCTGTTATGGGTATGCCCAACATAGGGGTCACACCCCCTCTGGTTTCCACAAACCCTATCCCAGGAATCACCACTACTATTCCTAACCCTGGTGTAACCCATGTTGCACTAGGAAACGCTGGCCCTTACCAGACCACAGGTATTGGAGGATATATACCTTCAATACCTAGCATACCTTTAGGTGCTACTGGACCCCCACATCATACCACCATGACTAGTCAGGTCCCAGTTCCAGTCACTACATCTGCTAGCTTACCGTACATGGCGAGTCTGAACTTGCCAGATTTAGCCAGGCTCACCAATGACCCCATTAGGCACAACCCCACATGGCCTCCCATGCCCACCAAACTCCCCTCCGACATCCCTAAGTTTGAGGGTAAGGCAGGAGAGGACCCCCAGAACCATATTATGTCCTTCCATCTATGGTGTTCCTCCAACTCTATAGTGGACGACTCTGTCCGCCTCCACCTTTTACAACACACCTTCACTGGCTCTGCAGCTAAGAGGTATATCGAGCAGCCCCATGGGACGCATGCCTCCTTTACCTCCCTTGCCTCGACCTTCCTGCAGTTCTTCCAGTTACCTGTCCGCTATGATGCGGGAGTCGAGATCCTACTGTCTTGTAGACAAACCACGGCCACCCACATCACTGACCACATTCATGAGTGGCGTCGACACTGAAGCCTCTGCAAAATCAAGTTAACGACCGTATCTTCTTAGATTGGTTTCTAAAATCCCTCCTCCCTCTCATTGCGAAGGATGTGGCATCCGAAAGAACCCAGTCTGAAGAAGAGGCCATCCTCAAAGCCCAACAGTTTGATCTCATTTACGCCCAGTCGGGTTATCTATACACAATCATACCGGACGCCCCACGGGGCGACTCTTCACGTGGGGACGCGCCGGGGACATCACATGTCGCTGATGGCATTATTGTCCAAATCACACCACAAGCTAAACCTTTCAGCATGGTGAGCACCATGCCCGCCCCAGACCTCTCTAGGGCTACATCCAGTTCCGGAGCAACAAACTCTTACGCTCCAACAAACCAGACCCATCACATTCATGGACCCTCTTGTCCACAGCATTGCTACGGGCAAACGCCATAAGCATATGTACCTCCTACATACTATAACCAACCTGTTAAACAGAACCCCATTCAGTTCCCGCCACAACAGATGCAGTACCCACAGCAAGCTGCACCAGCTAATCCAACGCATCCAATAGGTTAGGGGTACCAACAACCCCAACAGGCAACTGGACCACCGCCAGCTCCACCTGCATATTACCCACCGCAACCTGCTCCCACACCTGCAGCTCCCCAGAATCCCCCCAATGCTCAAGGGCAGGTATATGTACAACAAAATCAGTCCCAATACCAAAATAACCAACGCAACCAGGGTGGGAAACAAAACCGTGGCAGAGGACGTAACCGCGGCAACAACCAACACAATAACCAAGGTCCACAACCTACCCATCCTCCACAAAATAATAACGCGGCACCTGCTCATCAGAGCCCTGATCGGCCGCCCAAGCAAGCCAAAAATCCTAGTTTGCGAACAAACCATCCTTGTTCTATTTGCGGGGTCTATGGCCACTATACACACGCTTGCCCACATTTGGAGCGAGCTTGACAACTCTGGACTGACGATGCCCATCGTCAAGGACAAGCGGCTCCTCAGCCACCACCCAACCCTCCACCACCACAACATCAACCTTTGGTGCTACAAAACCATTTTCCAACACAAGGAGTGGTGAACACTCAGCCATTAGCTCCCCCACAGGGCAACGTGCCACCACAACAAATCACTTACGCCACTCCTGATCAACCAATGTTTGATTCAGGTACACACCACTTGTTGATGATGTCAACTGCCGATGTCAACATCCAAACCCGTCGGAACCAGTATGGCTCTACCTCCGAAGCCCCCCCCGCCGATAAAGATACTAACGCTCATCCCACAGATCAGACGTTACACATACCCCCGCTTCCACTCGATGGCGCCTCTAAAGCACCTCGCTTCCCACTTCGCCGTATCAACAACAACCCCAATGCACGGGATGCGTCAAATTACAACATTGTCGATGACTTAGCTCAGTCTCCCGCAGCCATGTCTGCGTTAGAAGTCTTGAAAAACTGTCCTACGCAGCGCAAGACTTTACTTTCCGCCATTGGGGCGATTGACCCAAATGATTCGAAATTGATGACCTTTGATTTATACCAGTTCGAACCACGTCTGCCTTCCACCATAGCAGTCCAAGTTTCAGTTTCCATTCGGAATGTTGTCATCCATCGATGTATCATCGATGAGGGTGCCTCTACATGCGTCATGTCCACATTCGTTTGGCAGAAGTTGGGATCACCTACTCTCCAGCAATCCACCACTGCATTGCGGGCCTACGACGGTCGGTCAGCTCAACCCCAAGGTCTACTACCCAATGTCCCCGTCCAGTTGGGTGGTAAAACTGTGCTCATCGATATAGAGGTCATTAATGCCCAACTCGATTATAACCTCTTACTTGGCCGTAGCTACATGTACGCCATGAAAGCAGTTTCCTCATCCGTTTGTCGTACCATGATGTTCCCCCATGAGGGACGCGTGGTCAAAATCGACCAACTCACCTACTATGATCCCAATGCCCCTGCAGCACCCGAAAACGTTCTCCCCATGGTTGAACAACCCGTTTCTAGTGCAACCACTTCCTTTGTTTCTTCTGTGGGACCCGAACTTTACTCAGATACGCCAATGACCTCAACCTTTCAATCTATTCCACCCCCGCCAGCCGCGACCGCCGTATCTGACCTATGTACTCTTTCCCACAATCTACAAACATCCAACAATCAACCGCCTTTGTTTCCTAAACCACCATTGGTACATAGTCACATTGGCGTTACACCTATTCACACTATCCCCTTCCTATTCCCTCCCTCGGGCGTGGTAAGTTCCCCGGTTATGGCTACCCTTAGTCTCCCCGGTTTAACCTTGGGATTACCCGTGTGGTACATTCCCCCTCCCGTTCCACCTCCGACACCAAACATCATCCTCCAACCGGTACAACCTATTGTTACCACTACTCAACCTCCTCCTGGTGTCACAATCCCTTCAGCGTCAACGAAACCTCCTCCTGGTGTCACAATCCCTTCATCGTCAACGAATCCTCCTCCTCTCGTCAAGCCCACTGGGGGCAGAGGTCCACAACAATATACTGCTATACCACCTCCTAAGGCAGTTAAACCCCCACCCGTGTTTCGAGCCCCTCCTAAATGCTCTTTGTGCGATGAGATAGGCCATCCAACTCATCAATGCCCACAGTTACCAGCGCTCCAGGAGCATATGAATATGTTAGACGATGACATCAGCATCCCAGTAGTTATACTAGAGCCACCTCCTCAGCCTCGCGACAGATCACTACGCACCAACCATCCTTGTGCCATATGTAGTGTGTACGGCCACTACTCTCACCATTGTCCTGATCTCCCGGACTATAGAGCAGCATTGTACGAGTTAAACAACGTCGATTTGGAGATATCTCCTCCCCTCATCGAGGAGATCTACCCCCCGCCATCATCCTCGTCGGAAGAAGTCAATACAATCTATATGATTTCAACAACTTTCAAACCAGAACCCCTTGATTTATGGTCTGACTACTTCAATACTGATGAGCAAATTTTGGAGACACTCACTGCACCCGACTACCCTTGGGATGATATGCATCATCGCTCGTACTTCCTCCCGGAAGCATCCACATCCACTGCATCCAACCAGCTATCGGTCGAATCAAAAGATTTCATACCCACTAAGGTCGATTGGTTAAAGGACCCCATCCCAACACTGGATGCCTTCGAAGAAGGGAACATGTCCAACATTTCCCCCATTATACAAATAGATATTTCCACAACACCAGGGAAACCTGAGCTCATCTCGCTGGGCGCATCTTGCACTCAAGCAGAAACTCAGGCGTATAAAAATCTTTTTCAAGAATTCCGGGATGTTTTCGCCTGGTCCTATACCGAAATGCCTGGTCTTGACCCCGCCATTATAGAGCACCACATTGATACATGGCCTGAGGTACCCCCTGTTCGTCAGAAACAGCGACCCATTCATCCTTCCAAACTCCCCGCTATTAAAGCTGAGGTCGAGAAACTTCGCAAAGCAGGATTCATTTATCCTATTCCGTACACCACCTGGGTGTCGAACCCCGTTCCCGTAAACAAAAAGCAAGGAACCCTTAGAGTATGCACTGACTTCCGTGATTTAAACCACGCTTGTCCAAAAGACAATTTCCCCACGCCATTCATTGACCAACTCATTGATGAGTGTGCGGGCCATGAAGTCCTATCTTTCATGGACGGGTTTTCCGGATACAACCAAATTCACATCCGCAAGGAGGATCAGTACAAGACTGCCTTCACCACCCCATGGGGCACCTTTGCCTATCGCGTCATGCCATTCGGCCTTAAAAATGTTGGAGCCACTTTCCAGCGAGCCATGACATATTGCTTTCACGACTTGGTCCATATTCTGCGAGTCTATCTTGATGACCTTACAGCTCGTTCCCGAAAACGATCAGACCACCTTAACGACCTCTGGCAAGTTTTCCTGCGTTGTCGCAAATATAAAATCCGCTTGAACCCACACAAATGTGTCTTTTGCGTTCCGGCAGGCCAGCTGTTGGGTTTCATTGTTTCCCAAGATGAAATTACTGTTGATCCCCTAAAAGTCAAAGCCATCTTAGAACTTCCCCCTCCTCGCATGCTTCGGCAGCTCCAGAGTCTACAAGGGCGGTCCAATTTCCTTAGGCACTTCGTTCCTGATTACGCCACCAAAGTCCATGGATTCTTATGCTTACTTCGTACCCACATACCCTTTGTTTGGGATGAGCAAGCAGACACGGCATTTGAATCCCTCAAGAAAGCTCTCACACAAGCCCCCTTGATATCCCCTCCAGATTTCTCTAAGAACTTCACCCTTTATGTCTTGGCTTCTGAACATGCCTTGTCCGGAGTCTTGGTCCAAGAAGATGCCTCTCACCAAGAGCATGTGATATACTACGTCAGCCAGACCTTGTCTGGCCCACCCCTACGTTACCCATACGAGGAAAGATTAGCCGTAGCTGTAGTCTTTTCCGTACAAAAATTGCGGCACTACATTCTACTCAGTCGTACCACGGTTGTGGCCGATTCCAACCCTATGGTCTATCTCCTAACCCGGTGGCTCCTACAAGGTCGTGTTGCTAAATGGGTCATTATCCTCCAGGAATATGACCTTACTTTCAGAACTCCTAAAAGCACCAAAGCCCTCGCGCTTGCTCACCTCATCACTGACCTCCCGTCCTCTTCGTCATCACCCGCTATCCAAACGGATCTGATTGACGAACTAATCTTCATCATTTCGTCTGACGACCCATGGTACAGAGACATTTTGATTTACCTCTGCACGCAAAAATTTTGACCAAACATCGATCGTGACGGACGCCGTCGCATACGACACCATGCCCCCCGATACCTCTTGTTAGGGGATGTACTTTACTGATGCGGCGTTGATACCATCCTACGCCGCTGCCTATCCCATAGTGAGGCAGAACAAGTCCTCAATGATTGTCATAGCGGTGCCTGTGGAGGCCATTTCTCCGGCATGGCCACCGCCCAGAAGATAATTCGGGCAGGTTACTTTTGGCCATCGTTGTTTACTGATTGTATCACCGCAGTCAAGCATTGCCAGAACTGCCAACTCTTTGCTCCCAAATCAAGAACCCCCCCCGCCCCCCTTCATCCATTCATCACTGTTGGACCATTCTGCAAATGGGCCATCGACTTCCTCGACTGCAACCCCACGTCAGCCGACGGTCACAAACACATCGTTGTGGCCGTATATTATTTCACCAAGTGGGCGGAAGCCATGCCGACTTACAATTGCAAGGCCGACACTGCAGCACGATTTTTCTTCAACCACGTTATCACTCGTTTCAGAGTGCCGAAGCAACTAGTCTCTGACCACGGCTCTCACTTCGAGGATGCCGTCTGGAAAGAATTATCAACCATGTTGAAATTTGAACACCATTTCTCTTCCGCCTACTATCCCCAAGGAAACGGCCAAGTCGAAGCGATCAATAAAATTTTGAAGACCATTCTCCAACGCACTGTAGACAAACACAAATCCAATTGGCACCACATGCTTTTCCCAACACTATGGGCTTACCGCACCTCAACTAAAACCGCCACCGGTTTTACCCCTTTCCATTTAGTTCACGGTGTCGAATCCGTCCTCCCTATCGAGTGCCAGATTCCAGCCTTACATATCGTCGTTGAACTCTTACCAGACACTTCCCCGATTGAGCAACGTTTACTACTCCTAGAGCAGGCCGATGAAGATCGGCGCACAACTATTCAAAACATGGAAGCAGCCAAACAATGATCAAAACTAAGTTACGACAAACACGTCCACCCTAGAACCTTTTCTGAGGGAGACCTTGTCCTCGCTTACGATCAAGCCCACGACAAAACCGGAAAGGGAAAGTTTGTATCTATGTGGCAAGGCCCCTATGTTAGGTGAGTTATATGTCGTAATAATTACGTTGCAGTGCAGTTACCCAACTATTTACTTGTCAATCCGGGGTACGTAAACTGACGAAGCACGTGCACTGTTTGTGCAGGACTGAAGTAGATCTAACCTAACTTAATCTAATTTGCTGAAATCAAATTAATCTAGGAAAGCATGGAAACACTAATTAAGAAAACATTGAAATTGCGTAAGAGAGATACAACATGTGAAGAGTAAACAACAACAACATAAGTGAGCTCACATCCACAAATCAATAATCAAATGACAACAATGAAAGCATAACAATGAAAGGCTTGAATCACATTATGAATCTCAAATCAAGACTTAATCTAACAAATACAAAATCCAATCCAATCCACTCTCATTACAACCCTCTTACAAGCTTAATCTAACCTAATTCCAACCTACTGGAATGGAGAAGGAGAACTCTCCTTTATACATGAGAGTCCTTAAGAAAAAGATAAGAATGCATTAATTACAGATCCATTATTCTCTCAACTACTCTCAACCACTTTCCTATTATTACAAGATATGGTGCCTTCAAATCCTCCACATATCTCTCATGAATCCTAGATAAGATATGCCAACCAAATCTTCCATGATCTTCTCCTTAAGAATAGGCTTGAATAATTATCTCCTTTGGAATGGTGTAAGAGATATTAGAGAAGTCTCTTTGATTTGATCATTCACATATTCCTACACATTACAAAGCTCACACATAATTGAGATATATATATGAAAACATGTATATTTTCTAATATTTAATCATAAATTCACTCTTAATACTAAAATGAATAAAGTGGAAAATAATAATGTGAAACCCAAATGTATTTATGCAAATGATATGATGAAGGTTTAATAGGGCGATGAAATGTAAGGAATAGTGAAGGGAAAGGTGGATGAAAATACGACATTTCTGAGTCCTAACATCCTCCCCAACTGAAGGTGTTGCATGTCCTCATGCAACCATGCATGGATCTTCTGAAGAACCTTTGGCATTTAAACTTTGGCTTTGATTGATGATGTCTTTTTAATGATGAATGTTTCCAAGATATGTGGGAGACATGAGTAACAGCTCATGAGTAACAGCTGGCATTTTTCTATGGTTGGTTCTTGTGTAACAACCATGAATATAAGAATGTTGGTTCTTGTGTTAACAACATTCTCTTCTTCTTCTTCTTCTTTTTATTTTTTTATTTTTTATTTATTTTCGCTTGTTGTTATGATAATAATTGTAACCACACACTTCACTGGAAATCATAAGCTATCAATGTGCATAAGAGAGCATAACTGAGTATAAGAAATCCATTTCTCAATTTGGTATGAATCATGCCAGTGTATATCAATGCATTAAGTAAAGTGCATCAGGGGATTGTTGGAAAAGAAATTTTTGGGAATGGTAAATGGGATGAAAATGGAAAAGGAAAAATGTGGTGATTATGACAATAGTTCCCCCTCCCCAATTGAATCGGTTGCATGCCCTCATGCAACATAGTGTAGGTCATGGAAGGGAAAACGAAATGAAGTGTGGTGAGGGAATTTTCCAAAATATTCAAGTCAGCATAGAAGGGATTTCATGATCAAAGCTTAGAAAACAACATACCTCCACTTACCCAAAATGTAGATGAACTATGCAATAGGAATGTAGTTGTTGCAGCTGCTGGAGTAGAAAATCGTGACTAATACTGTAGCTGCAACTACTGTAATGGCTGGCAGAAAGAATATGGAACTGCGACGGCTGGAAGATGGAAGGTGTCACTGCTGTAGGATCATAAAAATGTAGTTGTGAATGGCGTCGTTGCTGTAACGTGAAAGACGGCACTGTTGTAGGAACATGTGAAAGGTGACTGCTACTGTAGCAGCACTACTGTAACAACAAGTGCTGGACGTGCTAAAACAACAACTGCCGGAACTGATGTAACTGCCGTAATAGCAACTGCTGTAACGATGACTGCTGTAACAGCAACGGCTGGAATTGTAGCGATGGTCACTACTGAATCGGAGCATGTGAAGTGGAGGGATCTGAACTGGTGCTGATGAATCATGAAAATGTGGAACTGTCAAACTCTCATAGATGGATTCAAGCTGCTGGAACTGCTGAGGGAACTGCTGTGGAAAGAGTGTATAGTCTTCACCCGCTACAAACCCAATGGTACAATTCTAAGCATGCGAATGGATGTGTCGATGTCGAGCATGAAGAGAAATCACTGGATTACCGACCATTGAAGAATGCCGTTAACCAGTGCGAGGCAACTCACCATTGATGTCAATGAGTGCCAAGGTACCCGAGTACATCTTGCGAAGTGCGAATGGATGTGCTGAGGTCGAGCCACTTGCAAGATCTGATGATTAAGGGACATTGATGTATTCCCATGATCGTCAGCGAGAGAACTTGCCATTAAGGCATGCAAGCCTCTAGGTACTCAAAATGGACTCTAGTCTATATCCCAGATAAGGTGCTGAAGTCGATGGGGCAAGACTGTTGAAAGGTGGACCTTAAGGAATCCCACATCAGTCAACGCGAGTTTTTACAAAAAGATTGGTAGGACTATAGAAAAGATCTCAGTAGCAACAATGCTTATGGCAAGGGAATGTAATTATGGAGAGGGAGCGGAATGGTTTTATTGGCGAGGAAAAAGATGAACTGAAAAATGGGGTAAACTGTATGCAATTCAGAAAAATAGGCATGTGTGAAGTCATGACAGATAAGGTAATGGAATATTGGACTCCAACAGGGATGACTAATGTGCTTTGAAGGAGAAATGGGGGTAAACAAATCATGACGCAATTGGTTTATGTGTAACTGCAAATGTCATGAAATGTGCGATGAGAAGCACCTCCTTCAAGCTATCAACAAATCATGTTTTCTCTCTTTTTTTTTTTAATCACTGCAGCATTAAAAATGATCGTCTGTGAATCTGAAAAGAAACTTAGTACCAATTCTGCATGAAAACTGTCAGAGTTTCAAAAATATAATATGCAAAAATAAGTATTAATGCGCCAGATTAAAAATAAAAGATATTGTTACCTGTTGCCGTTGCGCTTGCGCAGCTGTTCAACGCACAGCTACACTCAAATGGCCGTTTAGCGCGCATCTGTTCAATGCACAGCTGTTCAATACACAGCTGTTCAATACGCAGCTGTTCAATACGCAGCCGTTCAATGCGCAGCTATACAATGCGTAGCTGTTCAATATGCAGCTGTTCAATGCACAGCTGTTCAATGCGCAGCTGTTCAATGCGCAGCTGTTCAATACGCAGCTGTTCAATACGTAGCTGTTCAATACGCAGCCGTTCAATGCGCAGCTGTTCAACGTGCAGCTATTCAATACACAACTGTTCAATACGCAGCTGTTCAACGCGCAGCCGTTCAATGCGCAGCTGTTCAACGCGCAGCTAAACAATGCGCAGCTGTTCAATACGCAGCTGTTTAATGCGCAGCTGTTCAATGCGCAGCTGTTCAATACGCAGCTGTTCAATACGCAGCTGTTTAATGCGCAGCTGTTCAATGCGCAGCTGTTCAACCAAAGCATGTGTCTTTGAAATTTCTTTTGTGATTCTCGAAAATCATTTTGGCATGAAATGTGATTGTCTCCGAAACCTGAAAAATGTGAGTACTATTCCTCCTGCAAATTTTGTGTGAGAGCATCGAAAAATATAGAATACAGGAAAAATATGTGTTTAGAAAATCAAATTCAAATAAAATGAAATGCATTTTTACCTGGCGGTCGTGGCGAATCTAGTTTCTTCGTTGGTTCCTGTTTGAATTGTTTTTATTTTTCTCACATCAAAGGAAAACGCATAAAGAAATTTAAAAACAAGCAACAAGGTGTGTGTTTATCGATAGACTTCTTTCCTGGGAATTTTTGACAGAAAAAGATAGGCCGTTATTGTCAAATTGCACCATGCAAAGTGAAGCAGTAAAAATAACTATTGAAATCATGAAAATCATAGCAAACCGTGCATTTCTTCTTCTTTTCCTCTTTGATAGTTTTATGATTTTTATTGTTTTTGTTCTTCACACAAAAAGAAATTTAAAAATGATGCAAGATATCAAAAATACTCGAAATCAAAGAACTGATCTGCAGATCTGCATGCCCTCATATCTTTAAAGCTTCCAACAACACTGCTTGTCTCAGCTTCATCAAATATTCCCATGGGCATAAGTAACAGTTTGTTGATTCTCCTAGCAATTGTCTCATCCTTAAGCCTGTCAGTTTTGTGCATGTGAGTAATCGCCAAGATCGTGGGAGATTGGATCAGTCAACAAATATTTTGAGATCACGCGTGCTTCCTTCTTTCAACCTGCGGCCACATACCATTGTAAGAACAACATGATAAACGAAATACTGTTTCCGATCATAAAAAAAACACACACAAAACCAAAATGCAGAATGATAAAAATAGTTCATTAATACTCGTCTCCCTCATTTAATGGGTGTTTTGTGTTGCTGCAGACTTGGAAGAATACACCTTTTATCCCAATGGATGCATATATCAACGTGGTGTTCCTTTGGCTGTTGAGTATTCGGAGCTCCTTCCTTGAAACTTTCATCGTGTGATTGTATCATTGCGTCGAAACACACTATGTAATTCTCCATGTGTATCGGTCGATGTGTATCGGTCGATGTGTATCAGATGCATGTATTATTCCCCTGAGTAACTGAGTAGAAGGGACTTGTGACTGCTTCTATTCCAGAACAGCGGTGGTATTGGGATTTCATCCACAGCTTTTGGACTCTCCACGGTCGTACTTGGAACTACAGCTCCGTAGTAACTGTGCGTGATCTCATTGCCATAGCATCCACCAGCAAATACACGTTGGGGAACAATTTCTTGTTCCATTCCAAAGATCTTTGGTTAATTTTCCCTTTTGTAAAATTTAGATATCCTTGCTTTGTCTCCGTTGGGTGTTCTTTACAAACAACGAGCAGTAAAGCTTTGTCAGAATTTGTTCGCTGGCCGCGAATATCAACCATAAAATATTTGGCACAGGTGGAAGCCATTGAAATCTCATCAAGCGAGTGGACAAGATTATCGATCAGGCGTGCTATTAACCTTTGAAATATTTCTGTGCCTACCAGAACATTCGTGGTTCTCATCACACTGGCTCTATCACCACCATATCTCCACCATCTTTCTGTCAAGTTGTTAGATTTTATAGGGATATGAATTAATAATAAAGAGTATCCCGCTAAGATTCTGTTCGCTGTACATTAAATCGTTGAGGGTGCCCTAGATTTTCTAGATCCGCCACATGAATGCTAATCTTCTTTCGACTGGAGACCTTCAAGTATTCCAACCGTTCTAACTGACACCTAAGAGCTGTTAGGGTCGTCTCTGAACATGCAGTGGAGAAGATATAATTCATTCCTTTTTGCCTGTAGACTTCCTGTAGGCGTTGCAGGGAAATGAAATCTCTGCTGCCTAGTTGATCATATAAATTAGGCCCATATAAAAGCTGCTTTCCAAAGCGAATCATCAATTTAACCGTCCTACCCGTTTCTTGATCCTGTGAGCGCAGGAATTGAAGGCATGAAAGCAGCTTATTACCATAAGCTGAAAAGTCCCAGTACGAATGTAAGGCCGTTTCTGAAATAGATACATTATTCGAGAACTGGGAACACAGGCTATTCACATCATATTTAGATTTAAACTGCATTTGATCGCATACAGACCTCGCAGAGATCGACCCTTCCTCGCATATCGCTCCAGACTTGAAACAGAGACACGTTTGGTGGCTTACCGAAGACGTTTCTTCTGAAAACTCTTCAAAACAGATTTTGTCCACAGCTATGAGCGGCTGTGCAAGAGATTTGCAGAAACAGTTGATGAAAAAGTCAGGCTGGTATCCCTCGGTTTTGTCAATGATAGAGCGTACACGACGTTCAATGGCCCAGGCAACGCCATGTACAGCTTCCTCCGATTCATCGCATAGCCAGCCCATTCCTGACAAGCCTATATTTTGGCTCAAATTTCTTTACAGCTTCCAAGTTATCATAGATCAGACCAAACCCTGAGGACTTCCCACCTCCGAAATTTACACAAAAGCCGAACATAACCACTGTTTGAGGATCGCAAACGTTGTGTAATCTTGCCAGCTTCTCCTTCAGTTCAGCCTTTGAAACAATTGGCCGTCCAGGGTGGATAACATCAATGACAAATTGCTTTCTGGAGAGAAGCCTGTTGGTCATGAACTTTCGGGTGCGAATGGTAATCGCTTTTGCCTCTGTAGACGCCATCGATGCTTGCTAACTATACTTCTGCTGCCTGAATATTAATGGCAGCAGCGCCTCCTCTCATTCCCGCAGAAAGATATCTCATTCCTTTTGTCGAATCTCAAGTCTTATTTTGGGAATGGAGAGCAGTCACGGTGGAGCCTTCAACTGCCGGCAGGAAAATCGCATCCTTCAAATAATATTATTGATTTTATTTTCCAAATCTCGGAGAGATTGATTAACAAAAGAATGGAACTGGAGCATATCAGGAGAGGATTACGCCTAGCTTAAAATGGTAAGTTGTTGTGATTCAGCCCGAAAATTTTTGGTCAAATGAGATGGACGGTCCCCAACCCATCTTAACAGATACATGAAGAATTGCCACCAGTTGAAACCACCATGAAAAGGGTGAATCATACACAGATCACGTCTATCTTGGTTATTTATTAATAAAGGATAATGCGTTTTAAACAATTGATTTCCATCCCGTCCGATTTTTGGTGGACTATCAGCAACTATTTTTAGCAGATGCGGCCTACAAGGAGGATGCTTAAGATTGTAATGGTTTGGCAACGTCCATCATTCATTGCTCTGATATTATGACGAATCGACTAAAATGTTCTAAGGAAATATCCCAGGAGCAGATTACCGTGAAAAGATAAGGATAGACAAATTAAATCGACTGCGAAGACGCGTTGGATGATAGTGCATAGCATTTGAAGTCATAGAAATTTATGCTAGATTAGATTTGCTCATAATTTCCAGTTGGCTATCCCAGCTGGACTAAGAGTTTTGACGATCAGAAATTAATGTTTCATGTTTTGTTGCAGGCTTAGTTCCAGGCAAGCAAAAATATGGCATTGCTGTGACTCCAACCGACGAGAAGATTTTAGACGTGACACTATTTCAGCTGTTGTTTTATTGATTTTATTTGCAGATCCAAGGATGGAGGCGCAATTTTTTTTTTATATTTTTATGTTTTCAGAAAATCAAAAAGAATAGAAGAACTTAAAAATTTATTTCGCAAACGTATTGAAAATTTATGAGTGAATGGAAACAAATTGTAGACGAAAAATAGATTAGGCAGTTTTTGTGTCATCGTCGATAATTAAAATTCTTCCTAAAATCAATTTTAGTCATCCTACTTTCTGATCCTCGCGATCGCACGAAGCGCGGAGGAGAGCATACTTATTCTAAAAAAAACTTGAAAACAATTCCCTACCTACACTATGCTAATTGGAATTTAAAAATTTAATTACGTGTAAGCAAACTTCCAATGGAACCATGCACGTAACAGTAACAAAAATATGTTCTCTTTCAAGTTCGTAAATAATAATCGGAAATATGTATAAACATGCGAAATTTGCTGAAACACTAAATTAACAAAATAAAAACTAAATGCGTCTAACCTGGTGCGTCCTTGAAACCATTGTTCGATAAGACTTTCATAAGCGCAATTCTCCTCACTCAGATCATGTTGCAGCTCCTCATTATCTTCCTCAATTTCCTGTTCTGATGCATAGGAATTCTCATTTGTTGGTGGAGGAGTGATTAAGCTCTCGGCTGCTGTCAAGATCTCTTCCTCGTGAGAGGAGGAGATCCCAACTTTTGCAAGGATCTGAGTGAGTTGTTCCAAACTGATACTCATGGTTAAACCATATTGTAAAAGGGATTCTTACAGCACCCAAATCAAAATCTGAAAATCACTCTTGCTGAAAACAAAACACTCTTGCTGAAACACATGAAAACCTCTTCACAGTCGTAGAAATTGAAATTGCAAAAACATGCTTGCAGAAATTGAAATTTATGCTAAATTGCAGAAATTGAAATTTACTCTAATTTGCAGAAATTGAAACACACTTGCAGAAATTGGAATTTACTCTAAGTTGCAGAAATTGAAACACGCTTGCAGAAATTGAAACACACCCTTCATGCCCTTACCCATATGTCACCTCAGAGTTAGGAGCATGAATAATCACACCTGCATGAAAAAAAAGAAATTAATACCTCAATCCCTTGTGCTTCCCCGGCAACGGCGCCAAAATGTTAGGTGAGTTATATGTCGTAATAATTACGTTGCAGTGCAGTTACCCAACTATTTACTTGTCAATCCGGGGTACGTAAACTGACGAAGCACGTGCACTGTTTGTGCAGGACTGAAGTAGATCTAACCTAACTTAATCTAATTTGCTGAAATCAAATTAATCTAGGAAAGCATGGAAACACTAATTAAGAAAGCATTGAAACTGCGTAAGAGAGATACAACATGTGAAGAGTAAACAACAACAACATAAGTGAGCTCACATCCACAAATCAATAATCAAATGACAACAATGAAAGCATAACAATGAAAGGCTTGAATCACATTATGAATCTCAAATCAAGACTTAATCTAACAAATACAAAATCCAATCCAATCCACTCTCATTACAACCCTCTTACAAGCTTAATCTAACCTAATTCCAACCTACTGGAATGGAGAAGGAGAACTCTCCTTTATACATGAGAGTCCTTAAGAAAAAGATAAGAATGCATTAATTACAGATCCATTATTCTCTCAACTAATCTCAACCACTTTCCTATTATTACAAGATATGGTGCCTTCAAATCCTCCACATATCTCTCATGAATCCTAGATAAGATATGCCAACCAAATCTTCCATGATCTTCTCCTTAAGAATAGGCTTGAATAATTATCTCCTTTGGAATGGTGTAAGAGATATTAGAGAAGTCTCTTTGATTTGATCATTCACATATTCCTACACATTATAAAGCTCACACATAATTGAGATATATATATGAAAACATGTATATTTTCTAATATTTAATCATAAATTCACTCTTAATACTAAAATGAATAAAGTGGAAAATAATAATGTGAAACCCAAATGTATTTATGCAAATGATATGATGAAGGTTTAATAGGGCGATGAAATGTAAGGAATAGTGAAGGGAAAGGTGGATGAAAATACGACATTTCTGAGTCCTAACACCCTACATCGTACATACTTGCCTCGGGCAGGGGGCATACATTCTGACCGATTCAGAAGGCAATCCCCTACACAACCCACGCAACGGGTTGTACCTTAAATGATTTTACCCATAGAAAATCTGATGGACACCACCGTCCATTCTAGTATAGGCTTACTCTCTTTTTTCACAAAAAATTCAAAAAACCTAAATATTTGTTTTTCTCTGCATGACCACAGATGGATCCTCTTCCACTCTGCTATGTCGGTTTTGCTGATGGTGCAAGCCGTTGGTCTCCCAATCTCGCCTCCGCAGCTTGGGTAATATACTCCCCTTCATATGAGTTAATTCACATTGACGGAGTATGTTTAGGTGCCGCCACCAATAACCAAGCTGAATATGATGCCGTGACTGGTCTCCTGGCCGCAGCTCTCCAAATGAGCATCCGTCACCTCAACGTTTTCTTGGACTCACAGCTCCTGGTTTCCCAGCTCAACAATGATTACCAGATACGCGATCCCTGTCTTTTCAGAAAATTCCTGCGCACTAAACAAATGGTTAGACAGTTTGAATCCATTTCGTTCACACATGTCCCAAGACACCTCAATAGTGTAGCAGACCATATGGCCAACAATGTCCTCGACTGGCACACCAATCACATCATGTCATAACCAAAATGTGCATCCACGTGCATAACATGTGCCTCCACGAGCATATCCATAAACAAAATGCATCCACGTGCATAACATGTGCCTCCACGGGCATATCCATAAACAAAATGCATCCACGTGCATAACATGTGCCTCCACGGGCATATACAAATAACAAAATATTGCATCCACGTGCATAACATGTGCCTCCACAGGCATATACAAAAGACAAAATGTGCATCCATGTGCATACACGACAATATATCCAAATATATATACACATATATATATAAACCATAACAGTCAACATGTCATAGGTGCCCTCAGCACCCGATATACAAAAAATATCAGTCGTACAAAAATGCTTCCCCATATGCTCATCAGCATTTGGGGGCAGATACAATATCATCTACTCATCAGGATCCCTAGGCTCCTCTGGCTCCTCCTCCGCTGGCCCCGCCGGGTCATGGCGAGCCTGAACTCTCCTCTCCGCCGGCCCCGCTGGATCATCCCGTAGACGTATCCTCCTCTCAGCCGGCCCTGCCGGATCATCTCGTCTACCGTCCCTGTGCTTCGCCACAAACACCGCTGTCCTCAACAAAAGTGACCGCCACTCAGGCGGCCCGCCGAAGCAACGCTCCACAATATCTCGGTCCAGGTCTCTCCAACCATCCTCGGGGAGTCCAGCTAGGATCATGTCGAAGGTCTGTCTGACACCCTCTATGGCGTCATCTCGAGGGCCAACCCCTCGCCCACGAGCCGCAAATCCTCCACCGCGTGGAGGCGGGTACCGCTGCAACCACCAGCGCCCTCTCCCGACGAGCCACGTGGTCGGCTGGTGGCACTGGACCAACATCTGCACAAAGCAAGTAAGCCATCATATACTATCCAACTATAATCACAGATGATAAATCAAACAACACATGATATAGTATAAAATAAAACACAAAACATACCGTCTAAACTCTAGGCCTGTCCTGGGGCACGAGGCATCTCTGGGTCGCCTCGATAGTCCATGCCAACATAGGGGTAGTCCTCAATCAGCAGGGGCATCTGCTCCCACTGCTCATAAAAATCCTCCGTAAAGAAACCGCGGACACCACCACCGCCACGAGGCATCATCTGCCCCCACCGCATCATACGAGGCTGACTCACCAGACCAGCACGAATGGGTACCCGCGGTCGCAAGGTCGGAAACCGCTCGAAGAAAAAACAGCATAGAAAGGAGGCATAATAGAACTCTCCTCCCTCTCGACTGGCATTGTCCAGATCTCTCCGGACACCAGCCAGAAACATCTGCCCCCAGGAATAATAAGTCCCCCGAAGAACAGAGTCCACCAACATCGTTTGTCCCCCAGACAAACGATGTGGCGCAGCAGCACCCAATATCCGCAGAACACATGCCCCAACAGCCCGCATATCCCACTCACGTAGGGATCGCAGACTAATAGAGCTGTTTTGCAAAATGGCATCATCAACACAGAAGGTCTGTAACAAATCCTCCATATCTACACCCCGCGGGATCCTCGGCAAGAGATCACCCACCTCCCCCAAACGAGGCAACCTAGTCAGAAAATAGACATTCGTGAGAGCGATCTCTAACCTCTCACCCCCAATAATAAAAGCACCCTCTGCTGGCACCCACCAACTCACCAGCTTGTTTAGGAGCTGTCTCACTGAACGAATAGGTGGGATCTGAGCGAACTTCAAAAGTCCACTCACAGCCAGAGTCTGTCGCACCCTCGGATCAGTATGAATCTTCTCCATCAGATCATCATCGATCTCCCGCTCTCGCCATGAGGACAATGGTCTCCTCAACATCCTGCCAGAAAACAGAAGAAATTTTTAGCCCCAGAACAAAATTTTTTGAAAAAATCCCATCGTGGCTTTTCCACCAAAAGCCGCGATGACCATCGTGGCCTCCATGCTAAAACCCGCGATGACCATCGCGGCATCCATGCTAAAACCCGCAATGACCATCGCAGCCTCCATGCTAAAACCCGCGATGAACATCGCGGATATTGGCTAGACAGTCGCGATGAACATCGTGACTATCTCCCATGAACTCGCGATGAACATCGCGGGTTCCAACTTCACAGTCGCGATGAACATCGCGACTGTCAGCCTGAAACCCGCGCGGTTCATCGCGGGAATAGACCCAAAACCCGCGATATTCCACGTTGGAGGGTCAACATGGAATTTCGCGGCCTTCGGGGGCCCGCCGCCAAACAAAAAAGACATAATTGAAAAGGCTAAAGCAAATAGAGTTACCTAAAACTCGCAGAATCGAAAACCAACGGTGAAATCTCCCAGAAATCAAGAAATAGCTCTGACTGCTCTGCCAAACTCGCACGTAACAATGACACGTCATTTGGGCCCCACGCCCTATTTATAGAAATTCCACCATTTTTCAAACAACCATTGCGGTATCATACGAAGTCCATTTTTCAAACCGTTGGAATCAACACAGCGAGAACTTCATACAGGTTCCTTCCTTTTCCCATTTTTACGGGGTCCATTTTTCAACCATTTATTGGCCCCCCTCGTGGCCTCGATTTGCGTGCCACATCGACCATCGTCCATTTTTGACGTGTATTATATCGCCAAATTTAGTTTTTCGCGCTCGTGATGATGCTTGAGATCATTTCTCACTCTCACCTTTAGATTTTTCGGGCATTTTTCCCATGCCCCCTCGTCACCTCGGTTTGCGTGCCACATCGACCGTTCTCCATTTTCGACATGCCTTATATCACCGGATTCAGTTTTCCGTGCTCGTGGTGATGCTTGAGATCATTTCTCGCTCTCACCTTTTGATTTTTTTGGTCATTTTTTCCATGCCCTCTCATTACCTCGGTTTGCGTGCCACATCGGCCGTTCTCCATTTTCGAAGTGTCTTATATCGCCGGATTCAGTTTTCCGCGCTTGTGATGATGCTTGAGATCATTTCTCGCTCTCACCTTTAGATTTTTCGAGCATTTTTCCCACGCCCTCTCATTGCCTCGGTTTGCGCACCACATTGGTTGTAGCCTCCTTTTGACAATCTGTATGTCACCGGATCCAATATACCGCACACATGATGACACGTGAGACCTTTTCCTCGCTCCCATCAATCCCTCTTTGTTCGGTATAATTTTATCCCTTTTTCGGGCCGAGCAACCCCTTTTACGAAAAAGGCACTTAGGGAGTTTCTGTTAAGCTCTTTTCTGACTCCTAAAACAATGAAAAGATTGCCGAGCCCTTGCTTCCTTTCATGCTCGTTAAACGTATCCGAAAGGGCGTCTAACTGGTATAAGTTTACCCCTTTTCCGGACTTTGTAGACTAATTACGAAAAATGAATACTCTAGTCACATCGGCTAGAAGAGTTCTCCATCTGCATCATTTTATGCTTTTTCGGGCCTTGGAGACTAAACTACGAAAAAGAACACCAACAGAGTCCACTTACCGTTTTCAGACTCTCTAAACATGAAAGCAACCATGAGCATGAGCCGTCCTGGGCTCACAAAATCCACAGGACCGTACCATTTCAGAGCACACTTTTATCCCTTCTTGGAGCTCATTAAAACTACGAAGAAGGAATCAATGGTGCCTCTTGGCGCCACGACAGATCACATCTACTCATATGACAGCTTCCCCATGATTGGTCGCCTTTGTTCAGAGTATTCTGCAGTATGTCACCTTGAAAATCCCTCGACAACACCTATTAGCTCGTCCTCCCCCCCAGAGTCAATATATACCATTCAGTCAATAAAAGCAATGATCCCCACACCTACAAGTCAGTTCCCTACGCTGCCAGGTCAACCATGTCATCATGCTCTGAACAAAGGAAGTTTGAGTCTACCCACTTTTTGACCCAGTTATTTCCCATCCCCACAAGTATGTCAGTCCTACCATCAGTACTACAACACTTCAGTTCTACATCTCGTGCTCCTATCAAGAAAAAATCATTGCCTTGTTAGTGGCTGGTCTCCCTCTGTCGATGACAACCACATTTATTCCAGAGGATAGACCTAGAGGTCCCTGTGTCTTGGACTCATTACCATTTATGATGAGTGCCTACGAATCATTTCGAGAGGAATCCTCATTGCCTTTCCAAATGGTTGTTTCTCACATGCTCGACTTCAACACCTTGATCGCATCGTTGAGATTCACACAGGACATTGATCCTTTCAGTTATTAGTCGAAGACCCCGGATACCTCCTGACTCCTCCACATTTGAGAATCTTCCTATGGATAAAACCAGTTACACTTTTTCTATAGATATCCGGGTTGCGCATGGCGACAGTATTCAGATGTACCCCAGTTTCATACTCCCTTGAGTATACAGTTACATTAATTCTCAGAGATGACTCATAGTCTTTGAGTCCCTATAGATGTTGGACACCTTCAGTTTCAGCAGTTCATCAGTTATTTCAGTGTATCAGTTATTGAGATCAGTTATGATCAGGAGTATATCCCAAAATAATGTCCTCCGTGGACCATTATGATGTACCAGTAGATTCTTTATGTATTAGATCCCCCTTCTTGGGACTAATTGTTATGTATATGTCTTGATATGAGCATGGGAATGCCCGCCTCGTCCATTATCAGAGATTATACCTCATTCATATTGAGGCCATGTAATATTTTTTGTTTTTGTAGCTTCCAAGGGCCGTGGCTCTAGTCTCCAACCGGTCTCTTCTCTCCCCTAAAACCCCAGAAAAAGACAAAAGAACTATGATGTCTATCGGCCATACGATGAGCTCCTGCCCTCACACATCAGGGGGCAATCTGTTAACACCCAAAAAGTGCTCACTAGCTCATTTCCCTATTCACATGACCCATTTGTCCACTTTTTCACCATCTGAGCCTCTGAAACCAACAAAAGGTCACCAAAAGACCTGAGTACACCCCTTTTTCCACTAAAAAAGATTATTTTTCCTAAAAAATCATAAAAAACCCTCAAAAAGGGTCCAAAATTCCCAAAAATTAAAAAGGGAATAAAAATATTAATTTTATTCAAAAAAGGAAAAAGGAGGGAAAAGTACCTAAACCATGTTGGTCAATACCATTTGGTTTCCACAAAACCACAAATGGTATTCCCCACCACCAAAACCTATAAAAAGGTGGTAGGGGATCCTCATTTCCCATCCATCCATTATCTCATCCTCATGCTGCCGAAATATCCTTTGAGTATTTTGGCCATTGTAAGCAACCTTGGAGAAGGAGAACTCTTGGAGCTTGGAGCTACTTATCTTGGGAGTTGCTCTACATCAACCTTCACCATTGGAGGTATTACTATTGCAAGCATTAGCTTGCCCCATTTTTAAATACAAATTTATTCTTTCATATTTTCTTGTTCTTGTTTTTAAAATATTTCCATTATTTGCTTATATTCTTGCATAGATCCATGATTAGTTTTGTTTAGATTAGTTAGTTGTTTATTTCTATTGAAACTGCTGCTACTAGTTAGCAGGTGCCCATAGCACTAAGCTTGGTTGCAAAAGCAAGCCAACAGCAGTGATGGAGTCTGTGGATATGTTGATTCTAATTTTGCAGGTGACTTGGACAAGAGGAGATCCACTTCAGGTTATGTCTTTACTCTTGCAGGTGGATCTATTAGTTGGATGTCAAAGCTTCAGAACATTGTTGCTTTATCCACTACAGAGGTAGAGTATATATTTGCTTCACATGCTTGCAAAGAGGCAATATGGTTAAAAGGTTTACTGGGTGAGTTAGGAAAGTTTCAGAACACTATAATTTTTTTATGTGATAGTCAAAGTGTTATTCATTTGGCTAAAAATCTTGCTTATCACAATAAGACAAAACATATTCCTGTAAAATACCATTTTGTAAGACATGTTATTGATGAAGGTGGAGTGGTTCTTGAAAAGGTCCACACTCAAAAGAATTGTGCAGACATGTTCACGAAACCAGTTACTTTAGAGAAACTGCAATGGTGCTTAGATTCTCTTGGTTTGCAAGAAATGTGATGAAGAAAGCAATGAGCAAGGTATCGAGTAAATTGTTATCAAGGTGAGATTGTTGGAAAAGGGTGACAACCAGTTCTTCTGGTGATTATGTAATTGTCTAACCAAGTAACCAAATTAGTCAGTTATGAGTAATTGTGTAAGAAATATTATTTATTCTTGTATTCCCGTAGAAAGTAAAGATTGATGAGAGTGAGGAATGATTGTGAGCCCGCAAGGCTGTTGTAATCTTCATGTTTCTTGAACAATAAAAGAACCGATACCATTGCTTCGTGGATGTTTCCCTCTTGAGGGTTTTAACATGTAAATCTATGTGTATAATTGATGTGTTTTCCATTATTTTGCTTTCTCGTTTAATTTCTTCCGCTGCATATTATTTTTTGTGGTTTCTCGATCCAAGAATGATAAAATCTACCATTGTAACACAAGTCGGTCTCTAGCCGACTCAGTCGATGCCGAGTCGATAATTAATTTTTTTCAAGTCGAGTCAAGTCATTGTTGGTATTCCAATACTTTGCAGGCACATCCATAGAATTACAGAGCAGATCACGAACATTGAGTAGGCATAATAATACATTTGTAGGAATCATAAATCCTCACCACAACGATAGAAGAAGATGACATTCAAGAAAGAGACATCAAACAACACACACAATGATCCTAATGCATAGATGATGACTCAAGAACAATTTAATTGATTGAGCTCCCGGTGCAGAATTGCAGAGAAATATTTGGGTTGTGACCTCAGAGTCCAGAAGGTAGAGAAATGATAGGTGATCGAAGCAATATGCTCCCACTAACATGGTGGGGAAAGTGTTTGATGCGAGTGTTTTTCAATGGCAAGGAAGGTGAGTCGTAATGAAAACTCATCGGCTACACAAGAACCTATCAAATTGAACACGGAAGTTGAAGAGTAACATGTCACGGTGGAACCATGTACACATGTATCTTCCTATCTAGCTGGTGGTTGTTGTGTTTGAGTTACTGTCATGTCCCAAATTTGGCATTGGGTCACAATGGCCTAATCAAATTGGCCCTATTCATTAGAGTTTGTCAAATTGATGCTAAAGGTCAAATAATTGCCAAGGAGGAAAATTACTAGTTTCCTAGGTTTGGGGTGGAAGCTTTGGGATTTGGAATAATGGGGATAATAAATGATGTTGGAACATTAGGATGGAATAAATATTTAATAAAGGATATAAATAAATATATACAAGTGAAAATCAAATTGGCATTTGATGATGAAGACACATGGAGGAAGTGGGACCCACACAAGCTAGAATTTATGTGCCACATGGCATCCTCTTCTTGCAATTTCGAATCCATGGGAAGCCTAATGTTCTTGGGATGAGTTATAAGGTCAATAATACTTGGCATGATTCAATGAGGTCCAAATATAGAGGAAGAGTAACTCCCATGGAAGAGGAAGAGGAGGCAATTTGGAGCTAGTGAGACACTTTGGCTAGATTCCCTAGCTCTATGACAACAATGATGAAGATGCCATGACACCTATGACACAAATCAGACCTTAAGGCTGACATATGACATATATGACATATCAGGGCTAAAACTATACTCCAATAGGGCGCTCAAGGGTGTTAGGGCAGCTAAGATTCTTCCACATGTGATTTGGTGGAAGTGGGAGACTAGGAATTGTTGTACAAGTGGCATTCTTTGGAATCTCTTCCCAACTTGAGTTGGCATGAGTCTCTTGGAAGGAATTCGACCCATGGAGGACATTAGAGCTTTATAAATTTCAATAACAAAGAATGAAAATGACTTTTGATCATTTGTATAATTTGCAATTGCATTTGTGTAGAGGGAGAGCTACTGGATGACTAGTTTCTTGCCTTAGCCAATTTTGAGGGTGAAAGATTCCCATCCAAGTTGGTAATTGGAAAGGCCATTCAGCACTTTCATTTGGATCTTTAATGGAGTCTTTATTTGCAGGTGTAAGCTATAGGGAAGCTCATGGTTTCTTCTATTGCAACACATTCTCTCAACATTTCCAGTTTTGATGGCATATTCTTGATCCTTGAGGGAGGACGTTTTTGTTGAGCTATTGTACTCTTTGGGGGAGATTATCATGCCCCATTTTTTTTTTTTATATAAAGTAAATACTCTGTTCTTCATCTTCAGAAATTTTCAGGTCTAAATTCCAAGTAGAAATGTATAAATCTCATTTTTAATGAAAGAACAATGCCATTTCCCCACTACATTGATGTATAGCATGATAATGCTGATGATTTCGAATGAATGGATGGTTATCTAATAAATTTATGATTAATAGACTGCCATGGATGTATTTTACAAGTTTCATGTACTTTACTTGAGCATTTGAAGTATTTTTACTCAGTTTAATTGCATTGGGAGAAGAAATAGTGCCATTTCCCCAAGGGTCGAATTTGTGATTTTTGCAGCTGAATGGGAGAGGGTTGGAATAGAGATAATAATCAATTAATGATGCACATGATACCTTAATAAAATCCTTGAGACATACTCTACCTTTGTTTAGAAATGTGAGTGGGTTTGGAGGCATTTGGGAATCCATTTTCAATACTTACCCTAGGGGGTTTTAAACCCCAAATTACTAGTAAAATTGCATACTTGGTACATAATTTTAATAGAGTTTGCAGAGATATTTTGGTGGCCAAATCTCATCCCTGAACATCATATTCAATTCCTAATATCATTCACACACCCTCCTTGAATATTTGAAGGCATTTGGAGTCAATTTGAGACCTAGAGACCAATACTAGTCAAAGGGAAATTACTAGTAAAGTTCCCTACATTGGCTAGAGTTGAAAGAGTATTTAAAAAAGTATTTTAAAAGTCTATCCCTGAAACACATATTTATGTTCTAACACCATACATATACCTTCTTAGAAGATTTGGGATCAATTGGAGCAATTTTGGGACCTAGAGCTCAAAACTAGTCAAAGGTCTAACTAGGAAAAAAAAGTGAAAAATTGCCATTTTAATAAAATTCCTAACAAGGGACATTACAGTGGTATCAGAGCATGGTCCTTGCACCTGTGGATTAGGTACATACATTCAAGAATAATTTACAACCATGTCTTACTATTATGATGAATCCTATGAGTACAATTCTTATGAGGAATATGCAGATGCTTATGAGCAATATGAAGTAGAATGTGAATGGTATGAGGAAGACGTGCCATCATGCAAAACTTCTTACAATTTCAGGAGAAATGAATATTATTCTTATGAATTTAAATCTTATGAATATGAGTGTGTCACACCAACCAAGGATAATTCTAGGATAATTCTATGAATGAGTTCCAAAGATGGAAAGCAACATATAACACCTTTCCCCAACAACATAAAAAATATCAAGAATATCTTGCTTTGAGCAAAAATACACAAAATGTCATGTCTTTTGAATATTTTGCTGAAAATATTTTTGAAAATAGGCCCAAAAATGAAGATGTGGAGTTAGTAAAGAAAGGTTTATGCCCTTGTTGTAAAGAACCTTGGAGAGAAAATCATATATATGTGCAGGAAATGATGTCCTTCTTGAGGAGAGATTTTGGGAATTCTTCAAAGAGAGATTCCAAAGATATTGATCCTAAGGAAAAAAAGGGGCAAAATGCATCAGCTTGCTTGAAGGAGAAAAAGGAAGAGACATCACAAGAGCATGAAGAAGATTATATTGAGAATATGGAAGATCATTTCGAGACACCTTCTAGCTTAGACATGAACCAAAGAGCATCTACTGATGGATGCTTAAACTATGAAGGATTACCTACTGATGGGTGCTCACACCTCTATGTTGGTGATAGAGAGATCACTTTTGAAATTGTTGCTGCAAGCCCAATTTCCATTAAGCATGATAATGAAGACCTTGTAGCATTTGAAGAAGAACCAAGATCAACTTCACTATCACCGCTTGAGCTTCACGAAGTTGGTCCAAGCAAAAATGAAGAAGATGAGGAGGTTCATTTGCAAGAGCCTCATTTTCTTGAAGGATCATTAAATATGAATGAAAATAAGATCCAAGAGTCCCTCAGCATTCTCCATGACACACAAGCATTGGTGTCAAATTCTTGTTGGAGAGCTACTTCATTGGAGGAAACATCCTTCCTTGAAGACATGGAGAAGATTCAAAGAGCAATGTGACACATCAAAGGTAATTTCATGTCTTTGCTTTTTGATAGAAACCATTTGTTTGAGCTTAATGAATTGTTACATGATGCATACTTGAAGAACAATGAGGATAATCATAAGCTCACAATTCCAAATAAGCAACTTCTTGAAAAGTTGCAAGATACTTATTTTTCCTCCTATATTTCAGATTGTCAAATGGTAGATTGTTTGGAGGATTATCATGACATGGTGGATCATGATAAATGTGGAAATTTGAATGTGCTTAATGTGTTTGAAGATGAACTTGAAGAGATCCAAACACTTGATGTGGTGGAATAGGAACTTGAATTGTCTCTTGATGAAGGTTATGCAATTTTTAAAGAAGAGCATGATTCCTCTACATTGGAACTAATCTACAACAAAGGTTTCACACTTTTGAAGAATTTGCATGATATCAACCATATGAATCCTTTCTATGATGAAACTTCTTCACTTTTTGATCATTTGGGTGAGTTAGTTAATTCTCCTACATCCTACAATTCCATGTTTTGCAGCATTAGTCTCAATGAAGAATGGGTGAAAGGGTTCTTTTTGATGGTTCCACATGAGGAGTATGGAAATCCTATATTTACTTTTTATGATGATATGGTCGTAGCACATTCTTATTCACATTTGCAGCAGCATCCTTTGTTACTTTATGATGATGCACATCTACATGGATGCACCTATGATATGCATTTGAGTCACTTGAAGACTCATGGTTTTTCTTTCTCAACACTTGATTCATTTGATGTTGGAGGAACTTCGTCCAACACTTAGGTGAATAGATTTATGCTTGGAGAACATTTTTGTTGGCAGCCACATACCTTGTTATATCTTTATGATTCTCACATTCAGGGATGTATGGGTGAGACTTCTTTGAGTCATTTGAAGTCTCCTTGTTTTTTCTGCTCATTATTTGGTTCAGATTTTAGTGGAGATTCTTCATTCACTTCTTGGATGAAAGAATACATGGCTGAATATTTTGATGCATATCAAATACTTTTGGAGCAGCATTATAGAACATGGGATCCTCACCTATGTCATTGGAGTAGATTTGATTGGTCACTTGAAGCTTGTATGCACTCGGAAAATGGTGGTCTACTTGCTTGGAGGTATAAGCACTTTCATGATTCTTTGATGAAGCACCTCCTTGATATACATTTTCATTATGTTGTTATGTACTTTGATGATATATATTTTGTACTCATGATGTTTGGAAGAATGCATACAAGAAAATGGGATCCAAGAATCCTCTTATCTAATGGTGTGGGTTGGAGAGCACTCTTAATTGTTGGGGTGCAATACAAGCAATGGGACCATGGAATAATTTTTGTCTCATTGGTTTCAATTTTTTGGGGGAAACAAGAAGTATGGGAGATGGATTTCCCACTTAATAAAGTGATTTTTATCAGAGTAGTGCAGTAGCAAGCATGGTGGTTCCTCTCTAAAATATTCATGGAAACTCAAAGACTCAAGGTTGGGCAATTCAATGGCAACTTCAAAGAATTATACAGAAAACAGGTTCTTCAACACCCATGTTTGAAATTGCTTGAGGAAAATCAATATTGGGAAGGGAGGATTTGTCATGTCCCAAATTTGGCATTGGGTCACAATGGCCTAATAATATTGGCCCTATTCCTTAGAGTTTGTCAAATTGATGATAAAGGTCAAATAATTGCCAAGGAGGAAAATTACTAGTTTCCTAGGTTTGGGGTGGAAGCTTTGGGATTTGGAATAATGGGGATAATAAATGATGTTGGAACATTAGGATGGAATAAATATTTAATAAAGGATAAAAATAAATATATAGAAGTTAAAAACAACGTGGCATTTGATCATGAGGACACATGGAGGAAGTGGGACCCACACAAGCTAGAATTTATGTGCCACATGGCATGCTCTTCTTGCAATTTTGAATCCATGGGAAGCCTAATGTTCTTGGGATGAGTTATAAGGTCGATAATACTTGGAATGAGTCAATGAGGTCTAAATATAGAGGAAGAGTAATTCCCATGGAAGATGAAGAGGCAATTTGGAGCTAGTGAGACACTTGGGCTAGATTCCCTAGCTCTATGACAACAATGATGAAGATGCTATGACACCTATGACACAAATCAGACCTGAAGGATGACATATGACATATATGACATGTCAGGGATAAAACTAGACTCCAAGAGGGTTCTCAAGGGTGTTAGGGCATCTAATATGCTTCCACATGTGATTTGGTGGAAGTGGGAGACTAGGAATTGTTGTACAAGTGGCATCCTTTGGAATCTCTTCCCAACTTGAGTTGGCATGAGTCTCTTGGAAGGAATTCGACCCATGGAGGACATTAGAAATTTATAAATTTCAATAACAAAGAATGGAACTGGCTTTTGATCATTTGTAGAATTTTCAATTGCATTTGTGTAGAGGGAGAGCAAGTGGATGACTAGTTTCTTGCCTTAGCCAATTTTGAGGGTGAAAGATTTCCATCCAAGTTGGTAATTGGAAAGGCCATTCAAACCTTTCATTTGGAGATTTAATGGAGTCTTTATTTGCAGGTGTAAGCTACAGGGCAGCTCATGGTTTCTTCTATTGCAACACATTCTCTCAACCATTTCCAGTTTTGATGGCATATTCTTGATCCTTGAGGGAGGGTGTTTTTGGAGAGATATTGTACTCTTTGGGGGAGCTTCTCATGCCCCATTTATTTTTTAATATGAATTAAATACTCTGTTATTCATCTTCAAAAATTGTCAGGTCTAAATTCCAAGTAGAAATGTATAAATCACATTTTTAATGAAAGAACAGTGCCATTTCCCCACTACATTGATGTATATAATGATAATGCTGATGATTTCGAATGAATGGATGGTTATATGATACATTTATGATTAATAGACTTCCATGGATGTATTTTAAAAGTTTCATGTATTGTACTTTAGCATTTGAAGTATTTTTACTCAGTTTAATTGCATTGGGAGAAGAAATAGTGCCATTTCCCCAAGGGTCGAATTGGTGATTTTTGCAGCTAAATGGGAGAGGGTTGGAACAGAGATAATAATCAATTAATGATGCAAATGATACCTTAATAGCATCCTTGAGACATCCCGTACATATTTTCAGAAATTTGAGTGGTTTTGGAGGCATTTGGGAAGCCATTTTCAATACTTACCCTAGGGGGATTTGAACCCCAAATTACTAGTAAAATTGCATACTTGGTATAGAATATTAATAGAGTTTACAAAGGTATTTTTGCGGCCATATCTCATCCCTGAAAATAATATTCAAGTCCTAATATCATTCATACACCCTCCTTGAATATTTGAAGGCATTTGGAGTCAATTTGAGACCTAGAGACCAATAGTAGTTAAAGGGAAATTACTAGTAAAGTTCCCTACATTGGCCAGAAATGAAAGAGGATTTGCAGAAGTATTTTAAAGGTCTAAAAGCATCCATGAAACAAATATTTATGTTCTAACATAATCCATATACCTTCTCATAATATTTGGGAGCAATTGGAGCAATTTGGGGACCTAGAGCTTAAAACTAGTCAAAGGTCTAACTAGGAACAAAAAGTGAAAACTTGCCATTTTAATAAAATTCCTAACAAGGGACATTACTGTTACTTATGCAGTTTTATATACATGGTCGATGCACAGTAAGGACCATTTCAACATGTGTAGAGACCTAGTATGTTGTTGCATAGTCTCTTTGAGATGAAGAAGAGTTTTGGATGGGGGAGATGTTGAGGGGACCTTTTAGGCCTTGTAAATGTCATTACATTAATGTAATAGATAAAGCATATGAAAACTCTAATATTAGATTAGTTGGAGTGGGTGTATCTACTCCAACTGTTTCTCTCTTGTATAAATACCTATTCAAGAATGAATACAAGTGGTTGAACGTTCATCCCAATACTTTATCTGGATGGTTATGCATGTGTGCTTGGTTTCAATGTTGTCTATTTGCTTGAATGTTGTGTTGAATCTGAGGCTTCCAACATTACCCAATGTATTTAAATAACAAGACTAGGATTATGCATCACATGAACTAGATGGGAACTTTGTGATGAAGTATTTTATGTGGTGTATATGACTGTGGGTCCCATTGAGCTCAAATTTCTAAAAAATTCAAAATCTCCTCTAGACATCTTTCCAGTATTTCATAATTCATATCCATCAAGAGGTTGGCTAGTTGCGCCGAAAGGTTCTTTCTACAACCTAGTATGGTGGAGATGTGTAATTTTTCATGCTTCCCTGTGGTGACCAAATGACTTGCTGATTAATCGCCGACCACAAGAGTGGTCAGTGACCCATGCAGACTCAATGAGAATGGATCCCATGACTTGACATATCTTCTCCTAGAGAATTCCGACTAGTCAACCAGTCATGGTGGAGATGTGTAATTTTTCACGCTTCCCTGTGGTGACTAAATGACTCGCTGATTAATCTCCGACCACAAGAGTGGTCGGTGACCGATGCAGACTCAATGAGAATGGATCCCATGACTTGACATGTCTTCTCCTAGAGAATTCCGACTAGTCGACCAGTCGAGCTATCCGCTTGGGATTATATATATATATATATATATATATATAAGATGTATGTTGCTGAAGAGTATTTGTGATTTCCAGAATATCAATGTAGATCAATCTTAACTCTAGATCTCTCATATGCCGAGAGGGATCAAACACCTTAAGGTGCAAACCTTTCCTCAAATATTTGCATTCTAAAAATGGTTTGCATCTCAAGGGTACTCTCCCATATGTGAAAATAATCACAAAGGCTCTCTCTAAAATGAATTCTATTATAAATAAGGTGGTCTTGTACCCGCGTTGATGAATCAAACCTCATTCTTGTGTCGGAACTTTCCTTACGATCATAACTTCTTGAGAAAATTCTCAGGTATAAAAAACATTTCAATTGGAGAAGATGATAGGGGCATCTTGACCATGCAACATGCAAATTAATTGGAAACAATATCAACAACTAAGGTAAACCTACTTTAATGGTTAAATTTTGAAACCATTTTCAACCAATTCCTTGGACACAGTGCCCAACATATTGTGTTTTTCTTGAAGAATGGCACTTGTACACAAATGTGCCATGCCAATTATGTTCTAATAAGTTGAAAGAGTTTCTATATCAATATATGAGTTTCAGAAAGGTGGAATGAAACTTTAAAGACGAGGTTCACTCGAGGCAAATCGCATGCCAATTTATGTTCTAATAAGTTGAAAGAGTTTCTATATCAATATATGAGTTTCAAAAAGGTGCAATGAAACTTTAATGACGAGGTTAAATCGAGGCAAATCACATGTGGTTGTATTATTGGAGGCTTGGTTGGTTGTTTAATAAGGGGTAGTGTTATTCTCCTCATCATGGTTCAATTTTTCTTACAAATGTGGTATGTTTCATCTTGTGAAATGACAATATTGTCATGACCATTAAATCATGTTAAGGATAACATTTTGTATATAATGTGATATGACATCCAACCCTTTGATAAGTGGTGAATGCTCGACACTGCTTGTATTAGTTCCTAAAATACACATAGGTAAAAAGATAAATATTGATTGAGGTGAATTGCTAAGTCGTCCTAGAGTAAGATATTGGGGAGGTGTAAGTATCTAGCTATTGACCACCACATAAGATGGAAACCATTGATTGTGATTCCATCAAATTAAAGCAATAAAGGAAAACCTAGATTGAGAATATTTCCATCTAGATTATCACTGGTCAAGGTAATGACCTAGGTTGATCAAGATAGATGTTAAGGTGTCATGATTTACGACATTATAGAGGTATCATTTAAAGGTATTATTTAATCGTTGTTTAAGCAAACATTAAGCTTTGATCATTAGAAAATGATTGATTGAGATTTTTAGTGAGGTACTTGATCGAGGCCTCATCATCCAATGATATCTTGGTGTAGATGTTATTTTTTGATACATGATAAACGATGGTTTATTGAATAAGGTAGATCTCAATTGAAGGTTTTGTGCATTGATTTAGTTTTTTTTGATTAAGTATTATTTAAAAAAAAATCTTTAACTACTTTGTGGGTAAGAGGTTAAACTACAATTAGGGGTGTTATCTAGTCTTACATATGGGACTAAGTCTAAATGCTATTAGAAAGCACATGAGCTCATTAGATATAGCCTCAATGATGATCACCAGGGATACATGATTTCTTGTAGATACTATTTAGGTTGAAATTGCCTTTTGGCCCTAGAGTAAGGCCTAAAATTGCTTTTGATTGGCTAAGAGCTCATATTCCTTAGGCATAAGGAAACATGGTAATGGCCCAAGTCCTAGGAGCATTTGGTAGGAGTGGAATTCTGCCCCCTTACGAACCACGATTGGGTCATTTAAGATGGCATGGTTTTCCTTGATTAATGATGATGAGTTAGCTGACATCTGTGGATAACAACCAATGATAGTTGTCCTCATTGCTGATTGACAATTGAGTTTTGATAAGCTTTACCACCTTCGAAAAAAATAGTGTAAAAAAAAATTCAATCATGCATTCACTTAAAATGAAATCAAATAAAATTTGGATTGTTTAACAACCAAACATATTCTTAACAACAAAATTAGGCTATTGGGTACAAGACAAACAATCAAAGTATCCATATAATAAAGACCAATAAATAAAGTTCCAATGATTAAGCCCAAATTCCACATATGATACTATATAAGAGTAGACATATCAATCAAGCAGGGGTTGACGAAGCCTAGGCTAAGGGATGACATGATATTTGGGGGTTGTCTATGAAAATAGAATGGAGTAAGTTAAAAGGTTGATAAACTCAATCATTTTTTTGTTGAATTTTTTCTCCGATTTCAATAGGAATTTTGTTGGAAGAGTTCCATTTGATTGAAAGGAACTTTAATCATGAAACTTTGTCCTTGGAGATTTTAACCCATTTTGAGAAGATCCAATTATTGTCGATAAAAAATGAGCAGAATAGGCCAAAACGTTGTCTCATTGAAAAAGGAAAACAACAACAATGACTTTTCCAAGAAGGTTAAGTTTGTCCACTTTTTAATTCACTCCAAATATATTAAGGGGTTCCCAACCTGACAGCCATCATACATGTTTGAATTTGAGAGGATTTTCTAGCACTAATATAGCGAGAATGCGCATGATAAACATGTCATTCTATTGAATAGAAGGAAGGGGGCAATTATCGTTAAACCTTTTAGAGAGTAACCTACAATAAATGGAGAATAATTTAACCTACGAAAATATTCAATATAAAAATGAAATTCAAAAGAATAGAACAACCATAACAATTATAGCATTGTTGCTTGCATTCTTGAACAACATATTCAACTCTGTGATTTTGATTGCTTAGTCGACAAAGGTGTACATATTTACTCATTCCAAATTCAAACATGTGACCTCCAAGGAGGGACCTCACTCCTTTTCAAATATAGAGATATTAAAATAAAGTAATTTAACAAATGGACAGACTTAGTGTTTCTAATGAATTCATTTTTTTTTTGGAAAAGGTAATTTTTTTATTATCTTAACCGATTCATTTTTTACATCCAAGGAGGGACCTCACTCCTTTTCAAATATAGAGATATTGAAATAAGATAGCGGGGATAGCTCAGTTGGGAGTGCATTAGACTTAAGATTTGAAGGTCGCATGTTCGATCCATGCTCACTGCATTTCACTAGATATATTTGTTTGTCCATTGGATGTAGCTTGGGTGGAATGATTGTTACCCTCCCCACCTAGGTTCAATTCTTGTAAGTGACATGATGCTCTTGTTGAGCCTCTGTGTATTGACTATGTAATGATTGGATGGATTATGTAATTTTGTTCATACTTTGATTCTCCGGAATATCGGGCATTGGCATTTCTCCCAGTGGATATAGCACTTGACAACAATGAACCACAAGTTAAAATAGAGATAGTGAAATAAAGTAATTTACTAAATGAACCAACTTAATATTTCTAATGAATTCAGTTTTTTGAAAAAAATAAAATAAAATTGATCCATTCATTTTTTTTTAAATAAAGTTTTATTTTGATCCATTCATTTTTTTTAAAAATAAAGTTTTATTTTGATCCATTCATTTTTTTTCGAAATTTCAACGATCCAAGCAAATGTATATTCGATCCAAGAAAATGCATATTCACTATACATAATAAAACATTATTTTTTTACGATCCAAAACAAATATATATTCGAAAATGCATATTAGCTATACATATTAAAACATTATTTTTTTTACGCTCCAAAACAAATATATATTCGGCAAATGCATATTTGCTATACATAATAAAACATTATTTTTTATGATCCAAAACAAATATATATTCACTATACACACTGAAACAATCAAATTTTTGGGCTATATATAACTCACAAGCCATATTAATATTAATAATATGGCTTATATACGCCGATCAACTTATATCAATAGTGGTTGATATACGTCGATCGGCGTATATAAGCCATATTATTAATATTAATATGGCTTGCTAGTTGACGGTCGGCGTGCGGGGAAGGATTGATGAGTTATTATTATTATAATAGTTGTTATTATAAAAAATAAATGAATTAAAAATAATAATAAGGATTGTTGAATTTTTATTATTATAATAATAATTATAATATTAATTAGCAAGCCATATTAATTATTATTATTAACCAATTGTCAACCAATAGTCAACCATGATCAACCATTGGTCAACCAATTGGTTGGAATTAGTTGACCTTTGGTGAACCAATGGTCAACAAATGGTCAACCATGGTAAAGCAATGGTCAACCATAATCTACCATATTCAAGCAATGGTCAACCATAATTGACCATAGCTAACCAATGGTTGACCATTTCGTTGACCTTTGGTTAACATTGGTTGACCAATGGTTAACCATTGGTTGACTATGGCTGACATTGGTTTACCATTGCAAGACTATTGGTTGACCATGGTTGACTATTGGTTGACCATTGATTGACCATTGGTTTATTATTGGTTGAATATTAGTTGGCCACGGTTGATTAATCGTTGACCATGGTTGACTATAGGTAGACCATTGGATGACTATTAGTAGACTATGGTTGACCATTGGTCAACCATTTGTTGACTATTGTGTACTATTGGTTGATTATTAGTTGACCATGGTTGATTATGGTTGAGTTCGGTTCACAATGGTTTACTATGGTTGACATTAGTTGACCATGGTTGACCATGTTTTACAGTCTAACTATGGTTTACCATGGTTAAGTTTAGTTGACAATGGTAGACACAAGTTGACTTTGGCTTACTTCGGTTGACTTTGGCTAACTTTTGTTGACTATGGTTGACCTAGTTGACTTTGTTTGAGCATGGTTTACCATCGTTGAATTTTGTTGAACTTTAGTTAACAATGGTTGACCATGGTAAACTTTGGTTGACTATGCTTGACCATAGTTGACTTTGGTTGACCATGGTTGACTATGCTTTACCCTAGTTGACTTTGGTTGACTTTAGTTTACTATGGTTGAATTTGGTTGACTTTTTGTTTGACCGTGGTTGACTTTTGGTTTACCATGGTTAATTTTGGTTAACCATGGTTGACTTTGGTTTACTCTAGTCCACCATGTTTGACTTTGTTCAGCTATGGTTGTCTTTTGGTTGACCATGGTTAACCTTAATTAATAATGGTAGACCATGGTTGCCTATGGTAGGCCACGGTTGACCATGGTTGACTTTGGATTAACTTTTGGTTTACCATGGTTGAGCATGGTTGAATTTTGGTTGCCTTTTGGTTGACTTTAGTTGACTATGGTTGATGATGGTTAACTTTGGTTGAGCATGGTTGACTTTTGGTTGGATTTGGTTGACTATGGTTAACCATGGTTGATTTTCATTGACTTTGGTTGACCATGGTTGACTATGGTTGACTTTCATTGACTTTGGTTTACCATGGCTTACTTCGGTTGGCCATGGTTGACTTTGGTTGACTATGGTTAACCATCGTTGATTGTTAAAATCATATGGTTGATTACAATTCCATTATTGTTTCACAATTGTTCAATTTGGTTGAATATAGTTTACTATGGTTGGCTTTGTTTTACTATGGTTGACTATAGTTGACCATGGTTACCCATGGTTGATTATGGTTGACCATGGTTGACTTTGGTTGACAATGGTCGACTTTGGCTTTCTTTGGTTTACCAGGGTTGGCTTTGGTTGACCATGGTCGTCTTTGGTTTAATTTGGTTATTCGTTGTAGACTTTGGTTGACCATGGTTGGCTTTGGTTGACTAAGGTTGACATTGGTTGACTATGGTTGAATACTGTTGACTTTGGTTGACCTTGGCTGAATTTTGCTTCACATTTGCTTGACCATGGTTGAATTTGATTGAGTTTGGTTGCCTTTTGGTTAATTGTGGGTGGATTTGGTTTACTTTTGGTTGATTATGGTTTACTTTGTTTGACCATGGTTGAATTTTAATTGACTTTGCTATACCATGGTTGAATTTTTGTATACTTTTTATTGATCATGCTTAACATTAGTTTACAATTGGTTGACTTTGTTTGAACTTGGTTGACTTTTGGATAATTGTGTTTATCCTTGCTTAACCACAGTAGACCATGGTTAACCATGTTTGACTTTGGATGGCCATGGTTGACTATTGTTGACCTTGGTTGACCATGGTTGAATTTGGATTAAATTTTTGTTGAATTTTGGATGACCATGGTTGACTTTTGGTTAACTTTGGCTTGACTTTTGTTGACTTTTGGATGACCATGGTTGAATTTTAGCTAACTTTGGTTGACTTGTCGTTGGCTATGGTTGACCATGGTTGACTTTTGGTTGGATTTGGTTGACTATGGTTGACCATGGTTGACATTTGGTTGGATTTAGTTTACTATGGTTGACAACGGTTGGTTATGGCTAAATCAGAGCCATGTATGAGTATAGGCCAAATACTCATTTTGACTATGGTTGACATTTTGTTCTTATGATAAATCGAAGCCATGCATGAGTATCAGTAATGAGGACTTGGATTAGCAGTATAACGAAGAGTTGGATACGATGTAATCAGTGGAATGTCAGTGTCATCCTTCATCAACACATTCAGAGGTTCCTTATGATTTGGAGCAGCTTGGGGATTATACTTTCTCAGAAATGTACTATCAGAAGAGCCTTCAGATCAATATGATGAGGTAGTTAGTCCGCCTTATCATTCGGAGTTTTTTGTCATCCCTATCCAGTCATGGGTAGAAGAGGCCTGCATGAGGACTTACCATTTGGGCAAGCACTTCAAAGATGTATCATATACCTATGATCACCCATCCAATCCTCTAATCTAGAATTGTCATGCAGGTTTGCATTTTCCAAATAAGGTAACTTTGTTTTGGCTGGTAACTAAACACAAGATAAAAAGTTTTTATATTGATCAAATGTTAAGATGGTTGCATTGGATTTATCATTTTATTATGTTATGCTTAGAGTAGGAGAATAAGCTCATCAAAGTGAGCATTTACTTTCAACATTTCTTTTTCAGTACTTTCCTTTTATGTATTTAGAATTTTTCATTAGTCAGTTTTTCTTTTTGAATAATACAACTTATGGTTCATTTGCCTCTTGTGAGAACTTGTGCTACTGAAAGGTTTTCTTGTCAAGCTGAGATATTTTTACAAGTCATAGAAACCGGAGATTATAGTATTCTCGTATGCTCTCCTTGCTTGAAGACCAAATCGAGCACACATCCCACAGTTGGAGCCAGATGTTACCAGCTAAGTTGTACTTAGTTGGAATATCAAGTGAGTGGGAAAAGTTGAACATGTCACATGTTCATTTTCGATGATTTGATGTCCATCGGGCCTTTATAAGGGCCCATTTTTTAATTTTTTTCTTCACATGTCCATGCCCTGTAGGGTTTGTAATAAAATGTTCTAGCATGGTATTTTTGTAAAGAACTTGGCTCCCTAGGACTTGTAGACCAAGTCAGGTATTCCAAGGAGTTTTTTTTCACTTATTAATTATTTTTATTAGACAATCTACTCGAGTGGACGTGAGCCATATCTCCCTAGTTCAATGTGAATCTAGAACAAATAAGACAGAACATAGGATTGCTTTCCTAGATCTAGTTAGAGATCGAGTGATAGAATTCTTATCTTCAAATCGTAGATCTTCTTCTTCTTCTTCTTGCTCCGAATCCCGTGGTCGTCAGACATTTAGCTGCAAGACCTGCCAAGACATATGGAAACAATACAAGCAGTAAAATATGTCTAAACAATAACTGATCTAAGTAAACAGTTAAGGAAGTAAAATACAAACATTAACAGCACGATAATGTTTGCGGAAAGAGTTTATATTACTATATAAAAGAGGGAAAATACAATATAGAGGTATGATCACAACCCAAGCCTTAACGTCGCAATTCTCCTCCAACAAGCCAAGCCAATGCCTCCAAAGAAATTATGAGTCTCCCAAAACATGAGTAGGGATCTCTTAAGCTAATTTCACCAGCATGTAAGTGCTATAGACTTCCTCCCTTTGGAATGGAGAGGGGCCTTGTATTTATAGGACCAAGTGGATAGAGTAGGTTGAGGATCATGGGGAGAGGGCTAAGGGATCCTCCCTTGAGGTTAGGGAACCACAGGAGAGCTCACCTAGGAGTTAGGTATAAGGATCCACCTCATCCAACTTCTAGAAATTGCTCGAAAGCTCCCTTTATCCCATTTAACCAACCCCGGTGTAGGTTGCATGAAGAAAACAAGCCCCTGAGAAGGAAAAAGCAGGTTGAACAAAGGAGTTCTACGCCGCTGGCACAGGATGGAAGAAAACATCCTACATTGGCCCTAGTTGGGTGCTACTTGCTCAAGGACATAATGCACCAACCCAACTAGAAATGTGGACAAAGGCATCAACTTGCTCTAGCTAACTTACTTGATCTCAGGGAAATCTGGGAATCAAAGCATTGAGTTAACAAGGGTGTCATGGTGACGAGATTTAGGTGTAACAAAATGCCCCCCAAAGCATGAAGCTGGAAAAACAAGACAGGTGAAGTGCTTTGAAAGGTAAAAGAAAAGGACTTGCTGGCTGGAGGATGCTGCTGTAGTACAAATGACTCTGATATACAAGTCTCACATGACTCACAACATGGATGTCGACCAATACAATGCAGATCCATGGTAGTAAAGATCGTCTGAACACAATCATGGCTACTAGACACAATCGTAGATCCATGATGAGATGATAACAAAACCACGACCAATACAAAGTGGATCCGTGTAATATGACTCAAACAATCTTCATCTCAACCTGGGTAGAATATGACTTCCCCAGGGTCTTCAAGCCGGACCCGCAATGATACGAATCTAACCATGTGATTACAATGTTTTGGAGTCGAACATGGTAGAAACCACTTGATTACCAGTCATTGATGTATACCGTTAAAAAGTGCAAGGGAAATCACCATTGATGTCAGTGATCCCCAAGGTACCATAGTACATGTCACCAAGCTTGAATAAATGAGTTGAAGTCGAATGCCTGATGAAATATTTCAATCAAGAGCCAATGATGTAAACACATGTTGAAAGCGAGGTAACCTTCCATTGAGGCATGCAGGCCCAAGGTACTCGATTGGTTTCTAGATTCAATCCTCGGATGATGTGTTGAAGTCGACAAGGATGAATCCATCGAAGGAGAGCCATGATGAATCCCCCATCAATGACACGAAACTCGATAACAGTTGTTTGGAGTAGATTGGATGGTAGAGTAATGTGTAAGACTAGCTCAAGGTAGACTGGTAGAAGGTGTACTGACTGCAGATGAAGAGCAATGAACATCTCTTGAACATGGGAATGGCATGACTTGGTAGTATTAACGTGACGAGAATGATACCAACTCCCAATGTGACTGATAGTGGAAGCATTTCTTCGGATGACCCAAAGGAGTGACATGACTCATGAAATCAGTATAACTCGAAGACAAACAGATTACCCAAGTACTGAATGCAAATGCAGATGAGTGCCATGTTCAAGAGCGACGATGCAATTCCGTAAATAAAGTGTAACACAAAATATTTCCTTTTTCCCCATCATGACTGGTGAGTGCCTCACTTGTTTTTTAACGAGCTTGAGGAGGGTAACCAGATGCTCGGTATAGCTCATCTCATAGATGACTCCAATCCCAAATGTTTTACGAACCTGGGAAAGGAGGGGTTTGTCCCATGGAAGGCCCTTCAATGTTGAATTTTAACGAGTCCATAGAAGGTAAACTCGATGTCATTTCATGTTTAGAGAGTCTGAAAAGAACTAAAGAAGACTCCAAAGGTCCTTTTTCGTAAGGTTAGCCTCTTCGCCCGGAAAAGGGTAAAACAACGCAAGAGAGGACTCTTCCAGTCATGATTGGCTGGAGTATTCCTTTTTCGTAAGTAGTGCCCCCTGGTCCAAAAAAGGGGTAAACTATCACTAGGAAGACGATCATTCAAATACTTTAGAAGCGTGAACGCATCAAGTTCGCTTGGCGTTCTTTTCATATTTAGAGAGCCTGAAAAAGAGCTTAAAGAAAAGACTCCGGGGGGTTCCTTTTTCATGGGAGTTTAACGAGCCCGAAAAAGCGATAAACTATAACTCGGTGACTTATTCTCATTGTTTTACGAGCACGAGAAAGAACAAAAAGTTAGCTCGGTGTCATTAATAATTGAATTTAATGAGCAAAATAATGACAAAAAGAAGCTCGATGAGTTGTTCATACCTGAGAATATGCGTGAAAAGATCAAAACCGCAAAAAACAGGGTCAAAGCGGTACTTAACTTCACCTGCCAGCTTAAAAACTAGGTCAAAAACAATTAACTGGGTATAAATGAATCCAACTATAGAAAAATAACCCACATTAGAATAAATTAAAAAGGGAATATTCTCTTTTTCAATATAAATAGGGGTAAATAGTAAAAATAATTAATATTTGTTTTTTACCAAGTTGGAGAGGTGAATAGTGCCATTTGGAGCCGTTCTTCTTTTGTTGATTTCGGGAGCCGTGATCCATCACTTCAGGTGCCGTCAGTAATAGGTAACCCTAAAATTGTCCCTTTAAATTTCTAGTGGACTAGAATTTTATTTTTCTTGCATTTAGGTAGGTTTTGGGCATGTTAGGTTGGGGGATTTGCACTCACGAGTCAGCGCAGGTTTCCCTTTCAAGATCTACGCCGACGGTGCACTGTCCAAATGGACATTTTGTGTTGGTGCAAACGACCAACTCAACCCCAAAACCTAGCCAAATAGAATATTTTTTGATGTTTGGGAAAAGTTCTAAAGGTGTTAAAATGTCATTGTTGACAGGTTTGGAGTGAGCACGATTTTCCTTGAGTGGCGAGAACGCGAGCATGAGCTCGAAAACATACAAGAGGAAAATGATCCGCAATGCGTTACATCCTTGAGGAATTGTGGGCTACTCAAGTACTTTCGAGTGCCGGGGATGAGGTCCCAAGTATCACTACTAACACACCTGGTCCAATGCTGGGACCCTATACAACAACATTTCCAGATTGGTGAGCAGACACTGACCATAGATGTCGAGGACATCTACTTTTTGACAGGGTTATCCCAGCGAGGAAGCCCTGTGTCCTTGACTGGGTCACGAGGTGGTGATCGCTTAGTAGAGGACATGATTATGCAGTGGTGTACTCCAGGTACGCCGATGACAGGTGGGAAAATTCCCATCAAGGATGTCAGGGATCGGGTTCTCTGGATGGTACTCTTTACCATCGTGCGGGTGGCTAGAAGCCGATCCGCTCATCTTGCAAGCAAATCGCAAATGATGTATGGTGAGAAGTGCATGGTTCCTACTGTGTTCAACTGGTGCCTAGGGATCCTCATCAGTCTCAGAGATCAGTTGACCAAATGCCAGCGCGAGGCGCTGAAGCAGTTTGGGTATGGTTCAGTGGTAGTGTCCTTTATGTTGGAGCGGGTGCCCCACTTGCACCCGCAAGTAGACCTTGAGGATCAGGATGGACGTGATCCTCACATGAACAGGTGGGTAGAGGTGATGGCTCGCCATGGTGGCAGGGGCCCATCATCAGTTTTGGTACAGGGTTCTTCACATGGTTGCAGGGATAGATCCTCATGGTGGGGGATTACCCATACCATGGTACAGACTTCCGAGGAGACCCAAACTTGGTGCTTCCAGAGGGAGCGCAGTGGGATGACATTGGTAAGAACAACTGCTTGTGTTTTTTCATTTTATGCATGTTATGTTTTTTTTTTTGGAGTAGTGTTGATAACTCTTACATGTTTCTTGCAAACGTGTGTCCAGAGCGACCACTTGGAGTTTCTCGCCTTGTGCGGAGAGGAGTAGCACCGGAGGTGGTCCCTGCGGTCCATGACGCTCTAGAGGAGATGGAGGCGGTTGAGTACAACCTCCAGAGGATTACCTTGGACATCGCAGAGCCGGGTGTCCATGACCTGCCCCGTCACTATCAGAAGCTAACGGTTAAGGTATCAGTTCATTTCGGCACGCTGCTCTGAAAGGTGGCGAGGGCCGTAGTCTGCTTCCGTGCGCAGCAGCCTGGGGCTTCGAGGCCTAGGGATGCACAACCTAGGGCTTAGGCGCATGTTTAACTTATGTATATACTGAAAGCTTATGAGCTTTGGAATTTTGTAGAGATGACTCTTACTGAAAGCTAGCATGCTTCATATTTTTGTATCAGCACTACCATTTTTGTATCGATTTATATATATACAGAAATTATCGGTGGTTTTATACATCTTGTGTTCTATGGATGATTAATGAGATCTTGTTTACATATTTTCTTATACAATGGATGATTTGCATGTTATGTATGCCTTTATATTTTATGAATATGTTTATGTGTGTGCAATGTACCAATCTAAAATGAAGTTGGCCATCGAGTCAGCAACTGTATTCATGTCTCGTGGAATATGTAGGTATTGAATAGATTCAAATGACCTTTCCAGAAGACGAACTCGTCGAAAGATATGGAGTAGAGTAGGGTCGCGAATAACATAGATCCAGTTAAGATGAGAAATTACTAGTTGTGAATCCAGGTGGATAATAACGTGGCTCATACCCAAGGAAATAATGTCAGTTACGGTTCCAATCACTGCCTGATATTCTGCGGCGTTATTGGTTGCGTATCCTAGACAACTTCCTCCTGAGCTGATAAGCTAGCCAGTGGGAGAGTAAAGTACCCAAGATGCCGAAGCAAGGTTATGGGTATGTTGGTTGGCGCTGTCCGTGAATCCATAGCAAGTTTCCATCTGCACATGTAGACAGAACATGGTATATGTAGCGAAACAAGATCTAGACACACTAAAACAAAGTTTCACACCACACAAAACACACGCCATGTACAGTATATACAAGATACCTATGCGTGAAAGACTCAGGAATAGTACCTCTTCAGGTGGAGCCAATTGTGGGGCTCACCTAAAGATATCCCATCATAGTCCTTTAGTTCATAGGCTCCCTTCTCTAGAACACATTTCACTATGTACGGTCCGTGCCACATGGAATCGAACTTACCTGCCCCCCGCTTATTGTGTTTTTGGTCATATGTGAGGACCAAATCACCCTCATTAAAGACACGAGGTTTAACTGACATATCGTATTGTGCTTTGATACGTTTCTTGTGTGCCTCGTTTGAAAGAGAAGCATCACAGTGGGTCTCATCAAGTTTCACGAGGTAAAGGAAGCGTTCTTCCTCGGTAGTGGTGTTCAGAAGAAGTTCAACTGCGAGTTTGAGAGATGGAATCTCACACTCTATAGGTAGGACTTCCTCCAATCTGTAAACTAGTTGGAATGGTGTAAATCCGATGGCAATCTTGACGGAGGTCTGGTATGCCCATAGTGCGAAAAAGAGCATGTTATGCCATTTAGACTTGTGCATACCCACCATGCGTTGAATCATGATTTTCAAGACCTTGTTGATGGCCTCTACTTTTCCGTTGGATTGTGGGTAGTAAGGGGTTGAGTTTTCGTGACAAAAACCCAATTTGGCGCTCAATTCATCTACCATATGGTTATGAAAGTGAGATCCATGGTCGGTGACTATGGTTTGTGGAACTTCGAACCATGCAATAACATGATTGAACATGAAGAGTGCAGCAATTTTGTCGTCTTTGTTGTATGTAGGCATAGCCTCGGGCCATTTAGTAAAATAATCCACGGCTACTATGACGTAACCATGCCCCCTGACCGAGGTAGGCTTACAGTGCATGAAATCTATGCCCCATTTTGCAAAGGGACCAACGGAAATAATTGGGTGTAACGAGGCTAGGTGGGTGCGTTTTTCCGTTTGGAAATGATGGCATGGGGGACATTTCTTAATGGCCTTGATGCAATCTTTAAAGATGGATGGCTAGTAATATCCTGCATGTAGTATCTTCTGGCCTGTATACATCCCAGAGAGATGACCGCCACAAGCCCCAGAGTGATAGTCATTCAACATGTGTTCAGCCTCCTTGTTGACTAACGCGACCTCGGTCGACAAGGGTTCGCCTCACTGTCGACACATACCGCAGTCTCCCTGGGCACCGGCTCGGGCAGGTTTGAGCCCACCCAGCAACACCCACAGAGCGGATGAGGTCTCACCCGAGGAATCCAGGAAGAGTAGACGGAACCATGTTTCCGCCGAGGGAGGAGGAGAGTTGTGGCTATGCAGACTAGCTCTATTGTAGTACTTAACCAGGCATTTTAAACATTCGATATGGAGCTATAACATTTACTTAATCGCAGGATTTATCATCACAGTAACAATAAGCAGACATTGCATCAATAAAATATAACAACATTCATATATCGCAACATTGCACAAAGATAGTACCAAAACATCATCATTGTATTGTTGTCAACCGTATACCAGAAGCAAAACCATAGATCTCCGTATACATTCACCTTCTTCTTTCTCGCCAACTACTATCTCTGTCTCATCTCTATCTATCATCTCCGCATAAGTGTGTGTGTGTAACACTTACAATATTTGTCCACTTACAAACGACTTCCTAACCGACACTATGGACAAATGAACAAATATCTAATTGAATTGGTCCAAATGACCCAAAAACCCGCATACCGCGGTACAATTGATTCAACATTACATGACATATGGTCCAAGTGACCCAAACACCCACCAACTATGGTATACTTTAACACAAAATAATCCTTTCGCGCCCTCATCCAATGTGTCGCAGCGTCGGCGGTATCGCGACATTTCCTCATCGAAACGCCTACCAACAGGCACCCAACACAATCTTGTGGCTCGCCCTCGAGCCACATCAACTGCTGGACATAGTGCATGCTATGGTCTTTACCTTGAAGTCTACATATGTCTGTTCGACATTCCGCACCAGCTCCTCGGCATCCGTAGCCGTTGCGTGACTACTGATCACATTGTCAGCCGATGGGTGATCGGTAAGCTTGTCCATGACCTGCTGTCGATACTTCTAAACTGCTTGTAGAGCTTCACTGGCCAACAACATTAGTTTCCTGCCAATGTCCTGGAATTCTTCCAACTAGGCCGCATGTATCTTTTGTCGTTCATCTGCCTTGGCAACCCGTTGTTGCAAGTCCTTCAGCTCGTGCGACTTAGCAACTTGCTCCATTGGTGGCAGGGTTCTCATCACAGCCTTTAATGTGGCCACCTGGACCTCCGCTTCTTGCCAGATAGTGAGCTATTCAACTTGCTCATTGTGAACGATGCAGCCCCAAAATTGTACCATCTCGGTGGTGAGCCGAGTTTCCTGTGTTTCTAGCTCCTCCATCTGGGTGGAAAATTCCTCAAGTGCCCTTCTTCATTCATCCACCTCGGCCTGAGGCGTACCTAGTTTCAACTGAGCCTTCAACATGTTGTTCTCCTGTTGCAACTGAACAATGACAGTTCCCAGTCGCTGCATCCATTGGAGCACGTGGATTTCAGGAATGGGCTCTGGCGTATGCTAGCATGCATCACAAATCGCCGTCTCTAACTTCTCACTGTAATCCCACAGACGGGTCTTTTCTATGATAAGAAAATCCTGATCCTTTTTAAGTGCTTCAAGTGCACGAACCTTCTCGGCTCGCTCCTTCTTAATGTCGGCTTCAAGGTCATCCACTACTTTTTGCGCTGTAGCAGCCCTATTGGTAAGCTCATTAATAGCGATGGTTGCAATTGCCTCACTTGCGTGCAATTGTTGATAGCTCTTGCTGATTTCATGCATTCTATTCACCATTTCTTGGGAGGCGACCCTCTGCATTATCGCCAGCGCCATTGCCGGTAGTTCATTAACATTGACAGTCACTTGGGAAACCGTCTACAACTCAGTTTGCAAAGCCTCGTTGTTGGTCACAATCGTAGTCGGGGGAATGTTGATATTCTGGACCTGGGCCGTGGTGCGGCTTGTGATCGTTTCTTGCATGGGTACATTACCGGGTTCCTTTTGTAAAACTGCGTGACACAAAGAATCCATACGAGCAGCAATTGTATAGAATCCCTCCTCCGCCTTGATGGACATCTTGTCGACAGCCGCTGTGGCTGCATGGTTGAGGGATGTCATTAACCGGCCCAACTGTGCCTCCACTGGTAAAGACATCCCACTGATCGTCGTGTGCTCGTGGTGCTATTTTGACCGATTTTCTTCAAGAGCGCGGTCGCTATCATCTTCCATTGGTGTTCTAGTCGACTCATGATCTGAATCATGATGAATCTACTGATCTTGCGTTGGTTCAGGACCCAATGGCGGACCTCCAGCGTCAATCTCTACTGAACTCATTGGATGCCGCTAGGCCTCCGGCCACTCATTCACAATAACCTCCAAATCTTCCGCTGTCACCTTATACTTTGGCTGCAACCACTGTTGATTAGTATCCCGACGAGCTTAGATATGTATGACACTGGGCCATATGGAAAATGCCATGACGGGTTTGAATCGTGCCATAGTATCTTTAGATATTCGTGGGACCTGTGTCGCTGCGTCACAAAGCATTTCCGAATACAACCAAAACTGCAATTGGCACTCCCGGGTTCGCTCAGGATCTCGTACATACCATAGATTCTGATAACGTGCCCCTCGTCGTTCCATTGCAGCTGGGAAGTCCATGCCCTGGTAAGTGTCGGGCTCTTTCCATGCAACTAGATAAATTAGCAGCAACAACCAACTATATGAAAAATTGTCTCTACCCACTTGGACTGCTGCGATGTCCTCCATTAGTTGATTCAAGAGATATAGGGACCAGTTCATTTGGACTCCTTCCGCACATTGCTCGGCACAAGCAACTATTCCCGAATTACATTGGTTAGGGCGACCTCCCCTAATCACCTTACAGGATAGGATCTTGATGCCTGTGAGTACCACCTGATCGTTGCAGCTAGTGGTGTGATACCCACGCCCATCTGATTCCAAGCCATACTTCTATGCCAATTGACGCGCCCGCTTTTTCTCATTTTCCTTCCCTTGAATAAACTGTGATGGATCAACGTCATTCTTAGGCAAGCCGGTAATGAAAGAAATCAAGTCAACAATGACCGGGACCTCTCTGTCCAACCACAACGAACCCCCATGGAAGCACGACAAGAGATGCTTTACACAAGCACCAACTTCCTCTAGTCACCCAAAATGCGGCATGTTAATTAGTCCTAACAAGCCGACCTGCCGCAGTCCTCGTGCCCAGTCATGTATCTTTGGAACCGGTGAATGGCGTGTTTCAGGCACATATGGTGCTGATGCAATTTCGGGGTGGGCCACCATGTCATGGTCCTCGTAGCGCAGACGCATCAGCGTCGACCCAATATCCACAGAGCACTCCATCCCAGCTAGGAGGGTGGGCATCTTCACACTGTATTTTTGTTTTGGGTTTAGCTTACGTGGGGTGGCATCCAGTCGAACAGGAGGGATGTAACCAAGAATATTACTAGCTGACTATCCCTGCCATTGGGAAGATGGATGAATGGATCGACTGGATTGCCCCACCTGCTCCGGAGCTTCGCCAGCCGTCGCAGACCGTAGAAACCTCTTACTCTGCGGGGATTCAGAAGGATGACCTCCTCGGTGCTTCTTAGCAACACTTGATGCTCCCATCGGCATGTTGGCAACTTCGGCTCCAAGATCAACAGTGTCCGAGGACACGGCTTCTCGTTCGACAGCAACTGGAATGAATGGAGACTCCACTTCACTGCTAATGTCCACTGTTTCCAGTTCACTTGGCACACCTCACCACTCCTCATTATATACTTAACAACAACTGGCTCAAATCACTACAACACTCCACAATAACACTTCTTATTAATTCCTCGGTGTCTTCCGATCGACGCTAGGCCATACTTATAGTATTTACCCAAATCCACCGTAATCATGACTAAATCATGCATTAACTCAACCAAATCCTGTATTAATGATGCAAATCCGCCGTCGATCCTGTCCACTGATTGACCGGATCCGCCATTAATTCCCATCATTCGAACATCGCCGTTAATTAACTATCTAAACTTTTGGAATTTAATGCTGATTTGATCGGGTCGCAACGTTGCCATGTGTCTCCGACTGCTTCAAACTTGCGGCACAAGCCTCCCTGCTTATGCATTCCTGCTTCTGTTGGTGTGTCATCGGCCACCAAACAACCTGCAACACACTTTTTTTTTTGCCAATGCGACTCAAGAATTGCACTGCTCCAAGCCCGACCGATAGGGCTTCAACCTGTGACCATTTACCATCTTGGGGAGTATCGACCCATCCAACTGCTGCAACTGAACCGCTCCTCCTGAAGTAATACTGCTAATGCGATATGGTCCCAGCCAATGCATCTGCAATTTTCCTGAATGTTTCATAAACTTGCTATCATACAATAGCACCAAGTCGCCTTGCTGAAATTGTTTACTTTTGATGTGGCGATCATGCCATGCCTTCTGGCGATCCTTCTCCACCCCTTGGTGAAAGCCAACGATAAATCGATCCTCTTCCAACTGCACCAATTGCGCTAGAAGTTCATCTAATGCTGCAACATCATCCATTCCCATAACAGTCACAATTCGTAGACTCGAAACAATGTACTCCATTGGCATAATCACGTCTTTCCCATATACCAACCTAAAAGGTGTCTGACCAGTCAACCTTTTACATGTGGTGCAATAGGCCCACAACACTGCTGGGATTTTCAGATCCCAGTCATCACGGTTCGCATTGCACACCTTTGTCAGCGTATGCTCCAATACCTTGTTAAATGCCTCCACCATTCCATTCTCCTGTGGGTGATAGGGTGTACTCTTCTTATGCTGTATCTGCAACTCCTCCGTTAATGCGCTGATGGTGCGATTAAGAAAGTGGCTGCCTTGATCACTTAGCAATATCTTGGGGCAGCCGAAGCGAGTGATAATATGATCAAACAAAAATTGAGTGGCCGTCGCTGCGGAACAATCCACTACGGGTGCTGCCTCGGCCCATCGGGTCAAATACTCTGTCACTGTGACGATGTACCGCACACCCGTACGTTTCCCTGGTGGAGTGATCGGCCCAACAAAATACACAACCCATTTTTCGAACGGTTGCAATGTCACTTGAGGTAGCAGCGGCATCTCGTCGCATCTGGACGGTTTGCTAGTTCGCTGACAAACATCGCAAGACCACGCATAGTCTGTCGCATCATTATGTAATGTGGGACACCAAAGCCCTGCACACAGTATCTTCCTGGCAGTCACCCGACCGCTATAGTGTCCTCCCGCTACTCCATTATGTGCCTCAGCCAATATCTGCGCTTTTTCATGCGGCAAGACACATCTGCGCTATATCTCATCAACACCTAATTTATACAACTCTCCTGCAATTAGCTGGAAGTCAGCAACCTTGACGACCAACTGCTTCTTCTGAGTAGTGGTAAAGTCATTGGGTGTGGTACCGGTCACCAAAAACTGAAGGATGTCATCAAAATATTGATCAGCGACGGCAACTTGAAATAGTTGGGCATCCGACAATCCATCTTCGATATTAGTCAGTTCCTCCCCTGTGTCAATTCGTGACAAATGATCTGGTCCAGCATTCAACCCCCCCGGTTTCACAATGATTTCAAAATCAAACTCCTGAAACAAAAGTAGCCAACGGTAGATCTTCCCCCCCAACACAGGCTTATTGACCAAGTATTTCAATGCAGAATGATCAGTGAACATTTTAAAGTGGCCACCCAACAAATAATGCCTGAATTTTTGCAGCACGTAAACCATGGCCAGACCTTCCCGCTCCGTGGTAGTGTAGTTTTGTTCTGCAGAGGACAGCTTCTGACTGGAAAAAGCAATGGGATGATCAAGGTCTCCTTCTCCAGGTTGAGCCAACACAACACCTAATGCAGTCGATGAAGCATCAACATGGACATGGAATTGCTTACTCCATTCCAGAAAGACCAAGATCCGTGCCAACGCCATCTTCGCCTTGAGCGTTTCGAAACTATCCTGACATTCCGGGCTCCACTGGAATGCCACATCCTTCTTCAATAACTTTTCCATAGGGGTAGTAATCGCAGCATAACCCCTAATAAACTTGCGATAATATCCCATATGACCCAAGGTTGCACGCGATTGCTTAACGGTGGTTGGAGGTTGCAATCCCAGAATGAGTGCAATTTTGGCTGGATCAACCAACAATCCCTGTTTACACATGATATGACCTAGCAATATCCCAAACGGTGCACAGAAAATACATTTCTTCAAATTCAACGATATCTGGTGCTATCAGCATCGCTCAAGCATTAACCGTAGATTGGCCAGATGATCACGAATCAATCCATAAGATCCAATCATCCATATATACCTGCAAAAACTTCTGAATAAAATCTTTGAATGCAGCAACAACGACCCGGGATAATATCTGTTAACACCCAAAAAGTGTTCACTACCTCATCTACCACATTATATGGCTCATTTGTCCATTTTCCTACCATATTTCCCTTAAAAATCCCAAAAAATCTCGTTAAAAAGCCTCCAAAAGGCCTAAAATGCCTCCAAAAGGCCACAAAACCCTCAAAATAGCCTAAAAAAGGCTAAAAAAACCCCTTTTTCCTCCAAAAATAGCAAAAATCCCCTAAAAAGGGAATAAAAAATATAAAATAATGAGGAAAAAACCCTATACAGCTGCACAAAACCATGTGTTTCCCAAAACCATGGGTCAGCACTCCACCACCAAAAAACTATAAATAGGTGATGGAGATCCCTTATTCCATATCCACAATCACAAGCACCCTTACTCTGCCAAAATCTCTCTCGAAACCCTAGTTCACCATTGAACTACTTTCACTTTGAGAGCCACCTTTGGCCCATTCCCACCATTGGAGAAAGAGAAGGAGCATATTGGAGCTTGGAGCATCCTCTTGGACATTGCAAAGAGCTTCACCAAACCTTCACATTGAAGGTAATATCAATACAAAAAGCCATTCTTTAAATTTGATGTTTATGTTTCATGCATGTTTTAGAATTAATTTAATTTCTGTTTTAGCTTAATTATTTACATTTATTGAACTGCTACTAAGGAGTCCATTCTCGTTAGTAGGTGCTCATTTGCACAAGCTAGGGGTAAAACCCTAGCTACAATATCGCAGGTGCATTCTTCAAACCAAACGACATTACTATGTACTGAAAGCAACCCCATTCAGTAATGAAAGTTGTCTTATGGCGATCTTCCTTAGCAATGCGAATCTGATGGTAGCCAGAGAATCCGTCAGTGAATGAGTACATCTCTTGGCTGCCCACCCCTTCAAGTACTTCATTAGTAAACATGGTCGGAAAAGGGTCGTGCAAGCAGACATCGTTTAGCTTCCGTAAGTCAACGCAAGTGCGTACTTCACCTGTTTTCTTGTCCTGCACCACCATAGGACTGATCCATTTGGACTCTTCCACAGGTTCAATAATACCAACATCCAACATGCAATCAAGTTCCGCCTTGACCTTTTCCTTATGTCACGGATTCAGTAGATAAGGTCGTTGTCGGACTGGCTTAGCATCTAGTTTTAATGGAATCTTCATCTCTCCTAAAGCACCCGGGATTCCCTTCATTTCAAAAAAATTCATGGGAAACACGTCTTGAAACTCATGAAGTAGCTCGGTAACTTTACTTATCATCTCATCATCCCAATAATCCCCAACATTAGCAAACTTGGGAGTAGCCTTTGTGCCGATATTCATCTTGCGAAGCTGCAATGGTTGACCAAACGGAGTACTTGGCACGACAGGCGGTACCACATCGCGGGTCCCTTCAGATTCAGGAATGTTAACATTCCGGGGATCATCATCATCCTCTGGCCCACCGCTGATGTTGAAGCACTCCATGAGAGACTGCATTTGACAATATGTGTGCGGGTCGACAGGGTAGGCCACCGGAACAACCTGAAGTACCATGTCGCGGATGAGCTATAGGGCGTTATGGACATTAGGGTTGGCATCCACAAAAGTGAACGTATGAGTGAAACAGACCGTCAACTCCCCCCCATGTTGTAATGTCTCACCGCAACTCGGCTGTAGTGTACCATGAGCGCAACATTTCATCCAAGGTGTGGATAAAAGCATGGACCCACTCATCTCTGGGTCACGCAACCCATAACCGTTGGCATTCCATCACATGATCAATGGGATTATTCCGGCCATCATACTTACCAGTGTGATAAACCTCAGTATCGCCAAACTGAACCATCATCAACCTCTGACATTGTGACCAACCATTAATAAATTTCTTATGTGTTGCCCACCAACGTCCTGGAGCAGCCTTCAGTGCTTCCTCCAATGCCAGCAATCGCTGTGGTTATGAGATCCGGTCTTCAAATTCTGTCAAAAAGGTGGTTAGGCTAGGAAACCCCTCATAGACAGGAAATGTGATCGTTTCTGTCGCAACACGACATAAGGATTGCGTAACTAAACCACATTTCTGGAATGGTACTTCATGCAAGCCAATGTTCCAAGGCATCATCAGAGTCAGAAGACGCAGAGCTCTCGCTGCGCCACTCCAACTTACCGTGGATAGTAGGATGAATATAATCTTCAGAAATATTGAATGCATGGTCTCATCCAGCGGTATCATCATCTCTTATAGGTTCAATGTATCGACATCCTTCAGCTGGATCCAACGGGGCTATGACTCTAAAATCGCAATTCTCAAAGGTCATCATGCGCTTCTTGAAGTTGATTACAACTCCACTATCGTTATCCCATCCAATCCCCAATAGCGTCGGGTAAGAGCTTCCTCCCTCAATGACTTCGATGACATCGAAGTCCGCATAAGTCTTCATGCCCTCAATATTGATTGTAAGCTATGGAAGTTTCCCAATGGGTGTTACCTTCGCATGGTTAGCCAACTAGAGCTGCATAGGAGATCAGCTCAATGGGGGACTTCCCATCTTCTGCCACTCTTGCTTGGTTAAGATGTTAACATCTGAACCAAGGTCAAGGATAACATAGTCAACATCATATTCTCCGATATGAATATTCATTCGCATCTCTTTGCCAGTCTTCCATTGTTGTAGGGAATTTATTGCCGACTCCTGTCGTCCTTTCAGAAATAGCTGCAACCATCCCTCAATCTCAACCAGGGAAGCCGGGTCGCGAGCCAATAACATACAGCTTTCAAGAAACTTTTGCAATGTCCCCGGTGGTGGCGGTCGATCAACGTTTGATGTAGTATCAAAGATAGGTGGCATATCGCAAACAACAGCCTTACCGCGGTCTTTCTCCAGGGTGCGACCTGCCTCCAGGAATGTCTCCCGCTCCGTATCGATGCCGAAAGGTACCATTTTTTGACCAGCTAACCGAATCAGTGGTCGTGAACTATCTTCCCGAGTCATCTTTCCTCCATGAGTGACAACAGCCACTGAAGTATCTTGTGGTCACGACTCTGTAGAAATGGTCGCAATATTTGCACCCTGCATTTGGTTCTGCTGCATATTCGCTAGTTTATTGACATTTGGATTGGCGTTCGATGGTGGTCACGGGGGCTGGTTCTGTACTGGTTGCTGTGGCTAGGACTAATTATGTATTTGCGGAGCGTTCCCAGCCTGCCATCGTGCAATCAATTGTGGACAATTCTCAACCATGTGATCATTACCAAAACAGAACGTACATTGATTCTGTAGCAGTGGGCAGTCGCGCTGATAATGCCCCCATATCGCACAGTTGTAACATTGAACAGGTCCACGATCACCTCGGCCTCCTCCTCCACGACCAAATCCACCACTGCGTCCGACCCTGTATCCTCCTTGTTAGCCGCCCTGCTGCTGGTACTGAGGTTGGTTAAACTGTTGCTGCATCGGTGCTGGTGGTACCCCTTGCCCCTGTGGTGCATACTGCAGTTGCTGTACATATTGTGGTTGAGGGGGAGTCATCTGCATCGGAGTATATTGTGGCATGAACTGCTGCGGTTGCTGCTGCTATGGTGCAAACTGCATCTGTGGTTGCAGTAGCGGCTGCGCTACCTGCGGTTGTTGCATGGCACGCTGATCGTCCTTGACGTAGAATGCATCACACATCCTCTCTTGTAGCAACCCATATGCATGAAAATCCTTGTCATCGTGACCCACTGACTTGCAGAATGTGCAATAAATATTTCGTGGGGTTGTGACCATTTTCTGCATATACGGGCAATTATCGTGGTTGTGCCCAAACACCTAGAAGACACGAAACCATGGCATACTGCCTCCATTTAACGGGTTTGGCGCACCTGACACCAAATAATTACGGAAATCCGAACAATTATCCTTCGTATTCCCTTCTCCTCGGCATCGCGTACACCATACTTCATTGCGCTATTCCTTGTTCTTCTTCAGATCTTGCAATTGTATAGTCAGGTTAGTGAGTTGTGTCTGTATCTGCGACATCCCAGCTGCATTATCTCCAATCAGTGACACCTCCAATCGCATTGTAATCTCTAGAGCTTCGCTAGGCGTCAATATGTTTTGTTGCATCAGCGGCAGCCAAATGTGGGGTAGCAATGCCACAATGAACCATTCTTTATGTTGGACGACGCTCATATCGAAACTAACCTTTGCCATTAGCATCTTGAATCACTGGTCGAAATCCCATACCGTTTCATTGGGATACTGCTTAATTTCCTTCAATTCAGTAATATATTGAGCCTCCGACTTAGGCCATCTAAATTCAGCAATCATCCCATCCCAAATCTCATCCAGTGACTTTTTTGGGGCCCCCGGAGGGACTAGAATAAACTTCATGAACCAATCTAATGCACGACCTCGTAGAGTTGTTGCTAACTGTCCTTTCTTAACATCGACATCAGTGATTTGTTTCATGGTCCAGACCGCTTCACATAAAAACCAATACTGTTATGGGTTGTCTGTCGCACTTCCGTGGAACAATAGTAACTTATCATCATCACCCGCCATTCTAGGCTTCCTTCCTCCTATCGCTGTGCTACTACCAATTGACGAGCTTGGCGGTGTCGAAGTGGTATTTCTTGCTGTTTGTGAGTCAGTGAGCGGAGGTGTGGGTACGTTGGGGTCGGGGTTTGGTCCTGCCTCTATCCTAGGCGTAGCTTGGTCATCCCTATTAGGACTGTGAGGTCGCTTCGTCCCGTGTGGTCTTCCTTCGCGGTTTTGTGGTCCGATCACAGCAGGACCTTCTCCCGTCCTCTGCCTCTTCTCCTGTCGAAACCTTTCTACTCCCCTCGTAAGAACACTTTCTTCCTTAGCTTCGCTCACAGTCTCCTCATGCTCTGCACCCATCTACCCCTTACCATTCCATGTACTGTTCCCCAGCAGTTGCGGTACCCACGGCCTCCACCCACCAGGATGTCTACTGATCAAGGTGAATCTTTAATATACCCTTTTCGCAAATTAGCATCTTAATCGACAATTGGAGCGACAACAGAAACCTTTCCCTTGGTCCTCGGAAGAAGTATCTTTCAGCTTCACTATAGGATTTCTTTGTGTCAACCGCAAATTTAGTGATATATCCCTCCAAGATGCTATCAAGCCAAACTTCGACAGTTCGCAATGCCTTGTTATCGATTTCCTGCAGCTCCTGAATCAACTCCGGGGTCCAAGACGTCGGCTCACCACCCTAGAAGTTCCTCTTCTGGAAGGTCAGCTTTGACAACCACTCGTACAGAATGACCGAGAATTCACAGAAAAACTATTCATGCGGACCGTCATGAATGTACCTTCCCAGCCAGTGATCTACTGTCAGTCACGTGTTTCGGCTTTCTTCTTCAACAAAGTCCCGCAATTTCTGATCGAACCAGCTCTGTATCTCCGGCTTCGTCGCGTGCCACAACATGGCCTCCTTTCACTCTGCACACGGTCCCGGCAACGGAACCATTTGTTGACCAACGCGACCTCGGTCGACAGGGGTTTGCCTCATTTTCGATACATACCGTAGTCTCCTTGGGAACCGGCCTGGGCAGGTTTGAGCCCACCTAGCAACACCTGCAGAGCGGATGAGGTCTCACCCGAGGTGTCCAGGAAGAGCAGATGGAACCATGTTTCCAACGAGGGAGGAGGAGAGTTGTGGCTGTGTAGACTAGCTCTATTGCAGTACTTAACCACGCATTTTAAACATTCGATATGGAGCTATAACATTTACTTAATCGCAGCATTTATCATCACAGTAACAGTAAGCAGACATTGCATCAATAAAATATAACAACATTCATATATCACAACATTGCACAAAGATAGTACCAAAACATCATCATTGTATTGCTGTCAGCCGTATACCAGAAGAAAAACCATAGATCTCCGTATACATTCACCTTCTTCTTGCTTGCCAACTACTGTCTCTGTGTCATCTCTGCATAAGTGTGTGTGTGTAACACTTACAATTCTTATCTATTTATAGTCTTCTACCATTACAATATTTGTCCACTTACAAACGACTTCCTAACCGACATTATGGAAAAATGACCAAATATCTAACTGACTTGGTCCAAATGACCCAAAAACCCGCATACCGCGGTACAATTGACTCAACATCACATGACATATGGTCCAAGTGACCCAAAAACCTGCCAACTGTGGTATACTTTAACACAAAATACTCCTTTCGCGCCCTCATCTGATGTGTCGTAGCGTCGACGATACCGCGGATTTCCTCTTCGAACTGCCTGCCAACACTCCTCGTGTGTTAGACAACGTCGAAGAATAAAATCAACACCACGACGATATAGGGTATCGCTAACAATCAAGTAATACTTGGCGTGGTGACTTAGATGACGACGATTGTCACGAGACAGTTAGGGGTTGAAACATTGGGTTTGAATATATAAGGTAATATCTCCATACCATGGGCCGAACGTGCTGATGAGGAACAACGACTCATCTGGTAGAGAATCGTTGGACTCAGATCCTACATCAACACGGGGAAGATCACAAATGAGCTCGACAAACACCAAAGAATTCTTAGACTTGGCTTTTTCGAAGAGGAGATCAAATTCGTGAAGTATCACAATCCAGTGTGAATACTTGCCCCCAAGTACTTGGCGTGTCAGAACGTGGTACATGGGATTCGAGTCGGCGATAATGGTGGTGGTGTGGAGCAATATGTAATGACAAAAATTTTGGATGGAAATGAATGCCGCGAGAGCGAGCTTCTCGACATGTGAATAACGAGGTTCAGAGTCAATAAGACCCGATCACATGTTCCTGGGCATTGTTGTGCTCCTGCACCAAGACCATTGTGATCATGGTGGCAGAAGCAACAAGATAAAGGATGTAATCCTTGTATTAATTGGGCGGTTGGAGCATAGGGGCATGCGTAATGGCATGTTTCAGACTATCAAAGGATTATTGCGCTTAATTGTCCCATATGAATGGGATGTCCTTCTTGAGTAGTCTCATATAACCCTATGTCTTCTGAGCGAAATTACAGACAAAACGCCGCAGATAAGTTTCCTTCCCTTGCAAAATTTGTAGTTTCGTAATGTCAGTAGGAGGTCGGAGGGTGACAATGGCTTCCACCTTCAAGGGATCAATGTGGATCCCATCCTTCGAAACGATAAAACCTAGGAGGTGTCCAGACTCGATGCAGAAAATACACTTGTGAGGGTTCAGGTTGATGTTGTATCGCTTGCATATGAGGAATACAGCCGTCAGATGATCGATGTGGAACTCACGCTACCGTGAATGAGCAGGTATATCGTCAAGATAGGGTTCCATAAATTCCTTCACATCATGAAAATTATACGACATGGCCCGCTGAAATGTGGCACCAACATTTTTGAGACCAAAAGGGAGCTTGCAATAAGAAAACGTACCCCAAGGGTAGATGAAAGCTGTTTTATGTTGGTTAGCTGGGTGGATCTCAATCTGGTTGTAACCGAAAAATCCATCCATGAATGAAAAGATGACACTTCCGGCACAATTGTGTATGATCTGATCGATAAAGGGAGTGGGGTAATTGTCCTTACGACAAGCCTTGTTCAACCTCGATAATCGACACAAGAACGAATGGTGCCCTGCTTCTTAGCCACAAGGACGGCTTTTGAGACCCATTATGTTAATGGAACATGGTAGATAAAGCCAGCCTTTAAGAGCTTTTCAATTTTTTCCTTAAGCCACAATTTTTTGAGGGTGTACCGGTTGTAAATTTTGACGGACAGGTTTAGCATCGGGATAGGTTTTAATCTCATGTGAAACAATAGAAGGGTCTATCCCAGGAATTTCCTCGTAGGTCCAAGCAAAAACGTCTCGAAATTGCTTGAATAAGGCCATAAAAGTAGTAATCTCTTCAGGGGAACATTTCTGTCCTAAACGAATATGTTCCACTACACCAAGGGTAACCAAGATGTCAATCAGAGTGGTTGGTTCAATGTTTTCCAGGTTTCCCTCAGTGTCCGTATGACATGTAACTATTGGGGATTGGGGGCAAGGGTAGACATCCGGTGTGAAAATGGTGGTGATGTGGTTCTCTACAAAATCCAATGGGGGTAGGAAAGACGAGTGATGATGGAGGTATTTCCACGGACGGTCATCCGCACTCATAATCTCCATGATGGACTCGTTAGAATGAAAAGTCCAGAGCAGAGGATCCGATAGGGATGATGTCCGTTGTAGAGAATAGGGTGTAGAGGTCACAACCAAGTGGTCATCTGGTTCTTACTGGATAGCCTCATAAGTGAGTTCAGTGGGTAAAAGAGGCATGGTATCTCCAATCATATGCATAGTGGCTTCATCGGGTATGAGCCATGGATCGGTGGAGTTGGGAAAAGAGAATATCATGTTCATCGTAGCAACATGGTTAGGGGGATACGAGGTTGGAAAAACACCCATAAGAGATGATTCTTTTATGAGGCCTACCCCCATGCTCTCATATGATTGTGAAGACTGCCCGAGTAACGGGATGTTATTGTCGAGATGAGTAGCGGTGTCCGATGTACAGAAATCCAGTTGGTCAACTGTGACAATTCGACCTTGGAGGGGGAATTGCACAATGCAGAAGACAGATGACGCGGCCGCAATCATCGCATAAAACCAATTACAACCAAGTAAAATATTATAATCCAAAGGGGCTGTGACTACTTCCACATTAATGGTTGCGGTATTACCCCCCAACTCTACTGCCAAGGCTTGTAATAGCCCATGGGGTTGAAAGCTACGACCATCGAATGCTTTCAGGGTAGTGGGAGAATGATTTAACTCAGGAGAACCAATGGCTCTCCAACATGATATCTACATTACCGAGGTAGAAGCGCCTTCATCCAATACAGTACGATGGATCATCTTGCCAACAATCTTCGTGGAGACTTGAAATGCCAATTGGCGGGAAAGCCTCGGTTTAAAGTACTTGAGTTGGAACATGATTGTATTAGAGGAATTAGGATCAACCGCGCCAATGGAAAAGAGATGAGTCTTGAGATGGTTAGGAAAGTTCTACAAGACCTCTAGCGTCGACATAGCACAAGGATCTTGTGCCAAGTCCTCTGCAATGTTGTATTTTTGAGCTGCCCGAGCATTAGGATTGAAAACTGCTTTTCGAATCATGCTCTTAAGCGGACGCAATACTGACTCTAAAGAAGGCTTCTCATACGAGCATGAACATGTGTCCAAGTTAACCATCTCACTACGCATCATGAGAACATGCGCGGTGGAGGACATGTCTGCATGTGAAGGAGAAGGTTGAGCAATAATTTGCTAGTTCTGAGTGGGGAAGGGATCGTTGAGAATTGTGGGAGTAGGGTTTCTATTGAGAAACATTTTCACTTCATTTCGGCGGGGACATTCCTTTGAGAAATGGTCACCACCACACAGTAAACAAGGATACTTCAACTTCCTATTCTATTTGGTGTCTTCAGGGGTAGTATTGGGCTCCTCTTGATTAGAATATTTCTTAGGTTTACCTTTGTTCTTCTTCTTACCACCGGACTTCGAAGGTGAAGCTGATTGAATAGAGGTCACCTCTTTGGTGGAGGCAGGAGTGGGTGACATGGCGGTGCTGCTGCCAGCCTGTGGTGGGGATGGGGAGGAACCCTGGGGGTTCGACGGTCCACCAGTTTGAGCAGAAGGCTGGGAGTTAAGGTAACTAATGATTCCATTGGCCTGAGGTCCCTTAGGTGGTTTTGTAGGGTCGTACGTAGGACGGGGTGCATCAGGAACAATTTCATACAATGTGCCAGATTAAGCATAGACCAGGTCTAAGTAATGGGCACGGGAAATAGCCTGTTCCTCAGTGAGGGCCCCTCCAATGGACACATCTCGAGCTACGACAGGTAAACGGGACTTCATGAACCAGTCAGCTAAGAGTTGATTTGGAAAGGAGCCTTAATGAGACGTTGTATCCTCCGCCACTCATGGATATGGTCAGAGATGTGAGTTGCGGTGGTTTGACAGAGCGAAGTTAAAAGGTCCGTACCAGTTTCGTAGCATATGGGTAACTGGAAATGAGTAAAAAAAGACATAGCAAGAGAGCGAAAATCGGGAAAGGAGTGCAGTGGCAATTCGATATACCACTTGGAAGATGGGCTGGTGAGGGTCCTTTGAAACAGCCTTAAATGGATCGATTCATCCATCAAGGAATTATATGAGCATGATAGATGGTAGGTCATCACATGGTTTTTCGGGTCCTCACCGGGTTTGCCATAAAATTTGGGAATATCAGAGGGTAACTTGACCGGAATGGGTGGCCAATTATGACCATGGAAGATGGGATTGTTGGTTAGGAGAGACAGGTTGGGTAGGTCCAAAGTAGCAAAAAATGGCAATTGTTGGTTTGGTTGCGGATACTGATAGTATTGATATGGCATATATGGACCAATGGGACCTTGAATCGACTGATTGTAAGGTGTCCCTAATGAAAATTTGCCATAAGGGTGTGGTCCTCTGGGTGGTGGACCATAGGTAGGTCTGCCACCATAATAAGGTGGTCTGATGCCAGAAGGTGGGGGTCCTCCACTGCCGTAATAAGGTGGACCTCCAGGTGGGGGTCCTCCGCCTCCGTCGCCAGAATAGGGTGGGCCACCGCCTCCACCACCATAATAGGGTGGGCCACCGCCTTCGCCACCAGAATAAGGTGGGATACCGCCTACAAGATAAGGTGGGCCTCCTCCATAGGGTGGGGGTCTGTTGTTACTAGAAGGTGGTGGTCCTCCGCCAACGCTGGAAGGTGGGGGTCCTCCGCCTTTGGAATGAGGTGGGACTCCTCCATAAGGTAGGGGCCCACCACTACCAAAAGGTGGTGGGCCTCTAGGTCCGCCGGAATAAGGTGGAACTCTGCCACCAGAATGGGGTGGGTCTTCGCCTTCACCAGAAGGTGGAGGTCCGCCCCCTCCAGAAGGAGGTGGACCATACGGCGGTGGGGGTGGTGGGGCATGAGGAAAAGTTGGTGGGGGTCCAAATGGTGAAACATTAAAATGTCCCCATGGAGTATATGAGTTTTCGGGATAAGGTATCCTGTGGAGTACATTTATGGGATTAAGTTGTCCCGAGACAGGGTTAAGATAACCTGGATACGCTTGAATCCATGCAGGTTGGGTTAGGTTGGATGGACCCCCACCAAGGGGTAATCCTAAGGTGGATCCCACAACTAGTAAAGAGCTTCCAAGGGACTGACCAATTGGCAGTCCTCCACTCGAATTATGGATAAAAAGTGAGGGTTTCCCCCCAATGACAACGTGTTGAACGCTAGTGTGTGGTTGAATCATAATGGGTTGTTGACTACTTACATTGGGAGGAACATTACGCATGATAAAACTAGGAGGTAAGGAGAATCCTCCCCACGAGTTTTGGGGTGGGGGAGGGGAAGGTAATGTTCCGGTTGTAGTAGTGGCTGGGGTGTTGGACATTTTTCCTTCAACATTGTGAGTCATTTGAGGTGTGGAATCGGTCCCCTGACTGAGAGGTGTGCTCGCAAGAAATGAAGGTTGACTAGGTTCGTAAGTGGTCACGTTGTGAATGGGTGTCTCCGGTGAAGTAAGTGATAAAGATCGAATGGGAGTGTATCAAAGCATGGGTGTCTCTGGGATGTGTCTTCTCCGTGATAGGCTCTAGCGACGAAGTTCATCACCATGCTGGTGTAGTTCATCCATGAGTTCATAGACGAGAGCCATATGCTGGACATGGGAATCCCAAAGAGGGGAAGTGTCAGTGTTCGGATCGATAGCCAAGTGGGCCCATTGTTTCTTGAGAGAGGTGTCCCAAAAGGATGGAGATGGACCAAATGCTGCGGACACAGGGTCATCCTGGGATGTATTTAACCATTCTATGGATCCAGGTTCGCCCGACATCACATGGTCGAAAGGTATGTCTTGTGAAGTGGAAGGTTCTTCCTCTTCTTCCCTTGACGGGTTAGAGGTGGGTGAATCAGGAGGAAACATGTTCACTCTGGACTCCATAGTGGAGTTTTCTACTTCATGCAACACAACTGTAACTTGTGTGGCCATGCTTACCCTTGAAATTACCTCCTAATTAAGGGAGTATTCGGGTGGTAAGTTCAAAATTCTGCGGGACCTTCTCAAAGGCTGTTCAGCCAGAATGACCGAACCAAAATTTCTCCTAAGGGTATACTAAACAAAAGAAAAGTAGTCCACAAAAATCTGCACAAACTAAGGCCGCAAGCAAACTTATGTGATAGGTGTGGATTCAAAAATATGGAACCGCACGGGATTGTCAAGGCTTTGCAACTCGCAATATACTACAGGGTCCAACAATTATACTTGGCCCAATTTTTAAGAGCACTAACCAGGGAGGATTAGGCCCATACCCCTGACCATATAACCCGACTACCTGATAGTACGTGCGTAGTAGCTCCCCGAGTGCCGTTCTCGGTGTATTTCTCCCCCAAGATGGCCAAATGGTTAGATCAGTTGGTTTCAGGAATCCTAAGAATGTCTCCCGATATACGCAAGGTACGTGGGATCTCAAATTCGTGTTGGTGTTGTCTAATGCACAACCGTATGAAAAGAGCCTTCCGATATACTACCGAGTACGTGAAACACCTTTCGATATACACCGAGTACGTGAAGTGCCTTTCGATATACCCTAAGGTACGTGAAAGATCCTTCGATATACTGGTTGGTACGTGAAAGAGCTTCGATATACCGGTTGGTACATGGAAGAACTACAATACCCCCAGGATGCAGTGCAGGAAAATAACGATAGCTGCTAGGTTTTAAGACGCCGGAACACGTCTTTAACTTAACACACAAGTTACTAAATATTTTAACCTATTTCTACCATTAATTTTATTTAGACGGTTAGGTGAATGCATCAGGTGAGTACATAAACGTAAACATAATGAAATCCCTAACTACATGAAAAATGCACTCTTTCTTTTGATGAAATCTATGTACGGGAAGGAGAAATCTTTTTCCAATGGTCTCACACAACAGTAAATTTCAATAACACTCTCAATCTACCAAAAATGATAAGGAAAAGCACTCTTTTCGTTTTTTCAAGCAAAAGATAAAAACCCAAAACACATCAAATCCAAATCAAAGCATTTCTTTTTGTCTTTTCAATTAGAATGAACTCAAATGACGAAAAGGGAGAATCTCTATCTAGAGCACACTAGCTTTTCATGTTTCACAATGATAACCTAAAAGCATAAAAAATCAAGAAATGCAAATAATGTCTTCAAGCATGGAATCACTTTTGCAAAAAATTTGACTACACTTGGATTTTTCAAGAAAATGAATGGCTCATAATTTGAGAAAAATACAAACGATTAACTTTTTTTCAAACTTTCCAAAAGATCTATGACGAACTCCAATGCATGAACCAATTTTTACAACAATTCTCAAATGCACTTGAAAATGGTAAAAATGAAGCACTCTTTAATTTTTCCAATGATATGCCAAGACTAAACTTGATAACAATGATGCTTTTAAGTGTAAATCGATGAAAATAAAGACTACTTGTAGCAATCTAAGTACACAAAAATTCTCAAAGAAATGACAAGCACTCCAATGACCTAAAAAACAAAAAAAATCACTAAAAAAAAATCAAATGCAAGCCAACAAAAGATAGCCAAGTTCAACAAAGGTTTCGAAGCGGATCTAGCATGCTGGATAGATCCAATGAGGTAATCAGGGAGAACAAGCTAGAGTGGATGATCGTGGGGGATTGAAATTTCCCATCACTTCAATCAAACTCACTTGATAAAAAAGACCCAAAATCCAACGCAAGCAAACCAAACAAAACACAATTGAATAAAAGAGTCCCTGCCTAAAAGATACAGTGCAGAGATGTCTATAGATAAACCCAAAAAATCACAAGTTTGGAGTAAAAGACCCAAGCATAAAGTTTGAAAAATCGGCGTAGGTTATGTTTGGGCACAGAGCGCCCGACACGGGTTGCACACAAAGGAAGAGTACCGACGATGCATAATTTCAAATCGGGAAAAGTGCCGATGGCGCAGTATGACCAAAGGAAAAATGCGCTCCTGGGTGGACAGGTGCCCTAGATGTACTGCCCAGGTGTGTCGGGCGAATAAATCAAAGCAAACAAGATAAAAACTCCAACCAATGATTAAATAGCTGGACTGCGAATGGCTCAACAGACCCAGAGAAAGTCAACAAACTATTAGAAGAAAGAAACTAATGGTGAAAATAGGATTAAGAGGAAAAGCAATGGCTCATTAGGAAATCAACGAATAACACACTCAAACTTGAAATCAAAACTAATGTAATTCCCTAGAATGGTCGCCAGATTTGTAATTGGACAATCTACTTGAGCGGAAGCGGGCCAGATCTCCCTAGTTCAATGTGAATCTAGAACAAATAAGACCAAACATAGGACTGCTTTCCTAGATCTAGTTAGAGATCAAGTGATAGAATTCTTACCTTCAGATCGTAGATCTTCTTCTTCTTCTTGTTGCTCTGAATCCCGCGGTCGTCATATCTTTAGCTGCAAGACCTTCCAAGACATATGGAAAAAATACAAGCAGTAAAATATGTCTAAACAATAATTGATCTAAGTAAACGGTTAAGGAATTAAAATACAAACATTAACAACACGATAATATTTGAGTTTATATTACTGTATAAAAGAGGGAAAATACAATATAGAGGTATGATCACAACCCAAGCCTTAACGTCGTAATCCTCCTCCAAAAAGCCAATCCAATGCATCCAAAGGAAGTATGAGTCTCCCAAAAGATGAGTAGGGATCTCCTAAGCTAATTTCACCAGCATGTAAGTGCTATAGACTTCCTGCCTTTGGAATGGAGAGGGGCCTTGTATTTATAGGACCAAGTGGATAGAGTAGGTTTAGGATCATGGGGAGAGGGCTAAGGGATCCTCCCTTGAGGTTAGGGAACCGTAGGACAACTCACCTAGGAGTTAGGGATAGGGATCCACCTCATCCAACTTCTAGAACTAGCTCGAAAGCTCCCTTTATCCCATTTAACCAACCCAGACGTAGGTTGCATGAAGACAACAAGTGCCTGAGAAGGAAAGCGTGGGTTGAACAAAGGAGTTCCGCGCCACCGGCATAGGATGGAAGAATACATTCTGCGCCGGCCCTAGTTGGGCGCTACTTGCTCAAGGACATAATGCGCCGACCCAACTAGAAATGTGGAAAAAGGCATCAAATTTCTCTAGCTAACTTACTTGATCTCAGGGAACTTTGGGAATCAAAGCATTGAGTTAACAAGGGTGCCATGGTGACGATATTTTGGTGTAACAATTATGTCTTGCATTTTTGTATAACATAAGTTTTGAGTTTTTCTCTTGCTCCTCCAAAGCTGGAATGCCTAATGAGGTTTATGGGCCTTAGGGGGTTATTAAAGTCCACGAGTAAATGTATATCAACATGCTAGAAATTATTTTTGGTCATATGGACATGTGCTAACTCCACCTAGGTTTTTTTTTTTTTAATTCCGGCGAAAAAGGTGGTTTTTTTTTCCCGTAAAATTAAGCCATTTTTTAATGGTTTAATTAAAATATTTGTAAGTGGTGTAAAAGTGTGGTCTAGGGGTCTTTTTTTTCATGGGGGTGCTCGTTTTCTAACTCAGAGCACCCACCATACCCCAAAACCCACTTTCAATAGTTTTCTAGTCATTTATTTTTCACTTATGTCAAAATTTCCAAAAAAAAGTGAAAAAGTTGAGAAAAAATAAAAAAAATAAAAAAATCATGAAAAATCAATTTCCAATTTTTGGGGGATTGGAAGTTAGAATTATTTAAGATATTTTTTAGGAGTTGTAAGAGATGATTTGTAGTGAATTTGGGGTAGCATAATAGGTGGAGTTAACTCCCAGTTAGGGAGGGCGCATTTCCCAAGATAGTGGGCCCTCTCTTTAGGGAAGCGTGCAACTATATTTATGGGCTGTCACTTGGCTGATTTCTAGATGATTTGCAGTTGCATTTTGGAAGCCAAGAGTGAGGATATGGCAGCCCCTTTCATGCCACCATCTACTCCACTCACTCCACCATCTCCTCCTTCAACTAATGCACCTAGCTCTCTTGCTCATCCTATTTATACATGTCTGCCCACTCTCATTTGCTCTAGTTAGAGTTGGAGCAGACCACATTGTAATTTGTTTATCTTTTTCTATTGAATAAAGAAGACTTTGGAGGTCCACATGTGTGATGATTTTTGAGTGGCTTCATGATCACATGGCATGAGGTGATATTTAGCTATGGAAATTTATGTGCAAGTAATTTTCTGCCATCTACTAGCCTACTTGAAGGATTGGTAACGATTTTGTAGGGAAGACTAATTAATCTTGCTTGTTTTAATTATTTCTTTTATTTGTCATCTTGATTAGAGATTTAAAATTTATATGTTCATTTGTTTATGCTCATATTATTTTGATTTCTAACCACGTGCATTTCTAGTTTGATAGTTTCTTTGTGAGTGTTTTTGTTAGCTACAGGTTGACAGGTTGAAGAAGAAGATAGCTTGTTTTCTCTCATTTTCATCATCTGTGCACGCTTTGGTGGATCTTGCCCTTGGTGTCCCACTTCCAAGCCTTCAAAGTTTTCTGGTTTCAAAGGCTATTCTGCTTCTTTTTTCTTTCTCAGCATATAAAAATTTCAAATATTCTTGGTTACCTCGGTTTTCGTATCTCATATCTTACTCTTTTGCAAATATCATAGGTAGATCTGATTAATTTATTAGATCTTAAGTTGTTTCTCAAAGTAAAATTTTTAATCTAGATCTAGTAAAGTCATATTTCTTGTTACATGTTGAATTTTTACATGTTTAAAGGCTTGAGCAAGTAGTATGTTTCATTGAGTTTTAAATAAGTTTATTTGGCTGATTTAAAGAGCTTAAAATTTGCAGCTATTTGAGTGTGCAAAGATCCTAAGGAGACAAGCCTTACAACTTGTCTCACTTAGTTCATTTTTTGGCATTTTACTTAGTTATTTCCCTTAGAATTTTTGGGGTATTTTTTGGGTGACCCAAATACATTCTTAAAGTGTTTTTGAGCATATTTTACTAACATTAGATTTCTAGTTTGCAGTAATTGATGAACAAGTAGGAGGAGATGCTGGCAAAATTTTGATAGATCAGGCCATCTAGAGCACCCAGAACCATATTTTCTTAAACTAGATACTTTTTCCTTCTATTGTTGTAAGCCACTGAGTCATTTTACAAGACTAGGGCACTTCTAAATTACATTGTAACAAAATATTAAATGAGAGCAAGTGGGATAACCAACGCCCACACCCCATCCCCCCAGGGGGGAACTGTGTCGATTCATTTTTCTTAGCTTGCAATTTTTAGTTTAGTTTTTCTTTTTCAATAATTTATTAAAATCAACTAGGGCTAAAATAAATCTCATTGGTCTGTTCCATTGGCGGGCCAGGAGTTCACTCAGGACCCAGTTTTCTTCATTTTTTTACAATTTTTCACTTTTTTACTACAATCCGAAACACCCCTTGCTTTCCCGAAGTAAGGTTTCCAGATAAGGTCTTTCCTGAGTACTAACCTGAAAAGAGACTCTTGGGGCTTTAAAAAAGTAAAATATTTTTTCAACAATACTTAAAATTTAACAAGGCTTTTCCCCGTATGCTCTGGGATCACTGCAGTTCAGTTTGAACATGTTGATCACACCAGAAAGGGAATACGTGACTAGTAATAAGATTAACACATCCCAATAAACCACCTATTTGTGAAATTTCGATTTAAACTCTTATTTGATTGTGGTGGGAAAATTTCTCAAAATACGCGGGAACCACTGGGTAGTGACCTCGGGAAACCGTTAGACTATAATCTCATTTGGTATAGTGTTGAACACCTCCCAGAGACTCTGATCCAGCCCACATGTCTAAGTGAGAAGCCACCTGGTTAAATTCCAGACATATTCCCAGTACCTTGTGGTATATTGGGAATCTCCTAGACATAATAAAAAAGATTCATTACCACATTAATAATAAAATTAACCAAGAACAATTGCACAACATTGTCGTTTCTGTTTCAAGCACTTTATTTCTAACTCCATTTATCAGCACTGGTCTAGTTATTTATTTTTCATAATGATGGATGTTTATATTTCAAATGACAATGATGATATGGAACAATGAATGATGATATCTTTATGTTGCATTGCTCTTGTGTAATTTTTTCTAACTCCTAGATTAGTTTCTTTGTCTTTCTTAGATTAAACACCTTACTTTTATTTTTACTTTTTAGGGTCCACCCCCCTTGGATTCATTGGGAGTAATCCTAGATGGAGGAGTTGAGTTTCAGGTGACAACACTTGATTCTGGCTTGCCCCCAAGTCCACACTAGTGGCTTGAATATTTTTGTTGCTTTTTCCTAGGTGTGATTCCAGGTAGAAACACTTATCGATATCAGGTTTCAATCCAAACCTAGGATATGTAGTACTCCTGGAAGTGTTCCTCTTCTTCCATCTTTCAGTTTCAGTCGAACTTTACCTTGTACAATTATCCTGGTTGGTTAATCATCTCCCAGTAGGAAATCACCACCATCGAACTTATCATACTCACAGAACCATTGTCTACTAGGTGTCATATGATATGATGCACTGGATTTGATCATCCAAGAATCATGATCCAACTATGTACTTGTGGAGGAAAAATACACATCACATTTCTCTTCTTGCAAAGACTTACCATCGGTTGACTGACCTTTCTTGGACCCTTTTCTTTTCTTGACTTCCGTCAACTTGCAATTTCATCTATAATGCCTGACTTTACTGCATCACCGATATGTTTTCATCGCTAGACCAGGGGATTTGGTCTTAGATCTACCCCTTGAATTCAATCTTCTACTAGAGTTTTTGTCTTTTCCTCGGTTTATCGGTTGATCTCTTACAGTTAAGGTTTCGTGTGTCAAACTTTCCATGTCCTTTCATATAATCTCTTCTTACAATATATATGTGACCACATCATTGATCTTCAATGTGGCACTATTGCTACCAATAGCCATGACCAGGCTGTCCTAGGAATCTGGCAAAGAACAAAATAGAATGACACATTTTAAAAAATTTCTCCTTAGTGATTTTAATATCCATATACAACAACTCAATAATAACAATGTGGAACGCATTCAGGTGCTCCGTAATTGGGTCACCTTCACCCATCCTCAGAAGATCTAACTTCTTCTGAAGAAACAACTTATTAACCAAATATTTCGACTGGTACAAGTTCCACAACTTTTCACATAGCTTCTTTGCAGTGTCTTCTTCCGAGACATTCAACAATACAAAATCTCTTAAACAAAGTTGGATTGTACTCCTTTCCTTTCTGTCGATTTTCTGCTATTTTTCCTTCAACACACCATCTGGATTCATTTGTGGGTTGACTACAACCCATTGTTCTTGATCCATAAGGAGATCCTCTAATTTAAGCTTCCAAAGCTCAAAATTTTTCCCATTAAAATTTTCAATTTCTATCCTTGATGCGTTAGCCATTCTAACTAAATGTTTCCAAAAATATTATACTACAACAGGCATTCACCAAATCCAGGACCAACCCAAATCCTTAGCAACAAATCTGCCCCCCTAAAGAAAAATACAAATTTGATACCAAATGTTGGTTCTAATACTGATTACCGTAGGATTCCAAATTGATTCATATATTTAAATACAATTAAACATAAAATAATGGCACACCACATCAATTATGGCAGGTGAAGACCTATGGCCCTTTTGGCCAATAAGTTTCCTTCCATTTGGTAACATGACTAGATCCCACGTTTCATTCTTCTTCAAGGAATCCATTTCTTCTTCCTTGGCCCTTTTCCAAAGTTTACTCTCTGTCAAGTCAATTTCTTCATTTACCGACTTAGGATCATCTTCTATGGTAGATAACACAAAAGCAGAGAAAAATTTAGGTGGACTATACATTTCTAGTTGTTGTCTTGCTCGACCATACCTCCTAACATTCAGAGTTTATTGTTCCAGCTCTTCGTTAGATTCATTTGACTCACCTGAATCTAGAATTTCGTTGTTCATTTCAAACTCTTGCTGTTTTGGTTCATTTTGTATTTTAACCTCTTCATCCCTGGAAGTGCCTCCAACTTCTCTAAAGATCACATCTCTACTATAAAATTCCTTCCTCGTGACTAGATTCCACATATTATACCATTTCACTCCATCCTTGTACCCAATGAGCATTGCTCTCACTCGCATTTCTCTTAGAATGATATGTCATTTAGTGGGTAAATCTATGGGTGAACACCCTTGTAACCCTTGTTGGAACCCCTTCAAGTAGTACCACATCAAAAAACACATGTATATGGAATTTCACTTCCACATACCCTTGGGTATATCGAAAGTTCAATAGGACACCTAAAACCATTTTTTTAAAATCCTTTCGACTATCTTGATGTTATAGTAAAACAAGCACAACATTTGGGAAGATTAGTGTCTAGTACCTGGGTATTCATGTAGTATGGATAAGGGTATGAGAGACCCAATCAAATACTATTATTAGACCCTTGTTTTCGGAAAATCTACCTAAGCGGACTTAAAGGATATATCTCCCTAGTCCAAGTAGATCTAGAACAAATAAACATAGAATAAAACCAACTTCCCTAGATCAATAGGAATGCAAATAGATAAATGGATCTCTTACTTGAGATTTGCAAGTCCTCTTTCTCTTTGTTTGATCCAATGCTCCATCACCTTCAGATCTGCAACTGTAAATTCTTGTTGAACAAGTGGAAACGACCAAATAGTAAAAGCATATATCACAAATGATTGATCTAAGCTAATAGATAAGGAAGTAAACTCTACAAATCAACAACACGATGATATATATGGGAAGAGATTGAATTAACTATATAAAAGGAGAGTAAAAAAGAAGAGAACGTTACAACCTATGCCTTAACATCGCAACATTCCTTCCAACAAGACAAACCAAGCCAAGCCTCCAAAGATGAAGTAAGTCTCTCAAGGATGAGTGAGAGTCACCTAAGATAATTTCACCAGCATGAGAGTACTATATACTTTCCTCCCTTTGGAATGGAGAGGAGCTTCATATTTATAAGACCAAGTGGATAGAGTGGGTTGAATATTATAGGGATAAGGTTAAGGGATCATTCCATGAGGTTAGGGAACCGAAGGATAGCTCACCTATAAGTTAGGGATGACCATCCACCTCATCATGCTTTGAGAAGTCGCTCAAAGGCTTCATTTATCCATTTAAACCAACTCATGCACATGCTGTATGAGGAAAATTGGCACTAGGAAGGGGCAAGCGAAGGTTGAATGAAGGCAACCTGAGCCACCGACGCAGGCTGCCAGATGTCCATCTGCACCGGGCCTAGTCAGGCGCTTCCTGCTAGAAGGAAAAATGCGCTGAGATAACTAGAACTTGTGGGAAAAGGTCAACAACTTGCTCTAGTTGACTTTCTAGTCAGGGAGACTTCAGGGATCAAGGAATTGAGTTAACATAGGACTCATGATGACGAGATTTAGGTGTTACAGAATGCCCCCCAAAGCATGAAGCGGGTAAACTAAAACAGGTGATATGCTTTGAAAGATAGATGGCAAGGACTTGTTGGTTGGAAGGTGTTGTTGTAGTATAATTGACTCTGAGATACAAGTCTCACACGACTCACAACATGGATACCAAACAATACATTGCAGATCCATGGTAGTAAAGACTGACTGAACACAATCATGGCTACTGGACACAATCATAGATCCATGATGAGATGATAACACAACCACGACCAATACAAAGTGGATCCATGTAATATAACTCGAACAATCTCCATCGCAACCTGGGTGAAATGTGAGAACAAACCAGGGTCTTCAAGTTGAACCCACAGTGATACGAACATATCCATGTGATTACAATGTCTTGGAGGTGAACATGGTAGAAACCACTTGATTAACGGTCATTGATGTATACCGTTAACAAGCGTGAGGTAAATCACCATTGATGCCAATGATTCCCAAGGTATCATAGTACATACCATCGAGCGTGAATTAATGAGTTGAGGTCGAACACTCGACGAGATCTTTCGATCAAGAGCTAAAGATGTAAACTCATGTCAAAAGCGAGGTAGCATTTCTCCCCTGAACTATAGGTGCATTTTTCCCCACAACAGAATGGCGACTCCACTGGGGAAAGCCTAACTGCTTAGGGGTATCCAAGGTCATTTCTTCAGTCTTGTTTGATGTTCTTTGTTCATTTTCTTGATTAGGATCAGTTAGTAGGCTCTGTTTGACCCTCCTGGGCTTTTTACAGACCCTTCCCAGCCATTGCAAACCTTTGTGGACCCAGTTTGGGGGTTTTAACCCCATTTTTTTAGACTTTTTTTTCTTGTACGCTACTGTTTGTACCACACAGTAGCGCCCATACGCTACTTTTCCTTTGCACAGTAGCGCCCATACTGCTATGAGCGCTAGTTTCCTTCATACACAGTAGCGCTCAAAATCTGGGTTTGATTTTTTGAGTTTTTGGGTTGTGGACCCAAATCTGGGGGCTGTGGCTGCATTGTTTGGGGTCCCTGATGACCCTAGGTCTGAGTTAAACCCCTGTAAGTGGTCTCCCATCCTTGTACTGATCTTACATTCATGATTTGAACCTCTTTTGATCAATTTGGGCTTGTTTGGAAAGTTTTGGGGTTTGTTGACCTAAGTTGGGGGGTTGTGGACCCGTTTGGTGTTTTGTACCCTAATTTGAGTCTGACTGAACTTGCTTGCCTCATTTTCCACTGGATTTGAAACCTTTTGAGTCTTCTTGACCCTGTTTGTATCTATTTGAGTGAATTTTCTCTTTTAGGTTGGTTTCTTATCCTCCCTTATGCTTTTAGTTTTTCTTTTGTAGTGAAAGCTCAAGTGTTTTGGCTGTTGTTCAAGACCTTGTTTGCATTGTTTATGTATAGACCTGACTTTACCAAATCATACTTCTTAGTAGGTCATTTGCTTCGTTTGGGTCTAAAAGCATTTTTTGTACTCTTTTCCCAATGTTTGGCATGCTTACATCAATAAGAATTTGAAAGTCATATTTGGTAGCTTTTACTGTTTCATAAAGAGAACTTGAAAGTTTCTTTGCTTTGCTTTGATAATAGGTTAGTTTAAGTTTTGTTTCTTACCTTTGAAAGCATAAAGAATTTTGATTCATTTTCTAAATAGAGTACCTTGCAAGTGGTTTAAAAGATTTTAGAGTGCTTTGCATAAAAAAGAACAAGTTTTCTTTTGCATACCTAGTTGCTTGAGTAGCTGCATTCTTAGGTTTTGAGTTTATTTTTCTTTATTTTTACCTTTTTTGCATTCGAAATATTAAAAACTGCATTTGCACATGCATTCTAGATCAGAATTTTAAGACTTGCATTGAAAAGAAAAAAAATTATTTTTCATTTTCAGTACTCTATCTCTACTATAATCACTCTCACACACCCACTACCTTTCTGAGTAATCAAGTAACCTTTAAAATGAACCCTAATAAAATGAACTAGCAACATTTTCTTTTCTAGGTTACACTACACCAACTAGTTTTGGTTAGGGTCTTGGGTTTAAATCACCTTAAACCACCCAAGATCACACATTGCGCAAAAATCGTAGTGAGACTATCATAGGTAAACCCACCTCACTCAAAATTTGCCTGGGATCTATGCAGTAGGTCATTGCGAGATCAGTTTGTGGGAATACTCCTCCTACTTGCTGTTCGAGCATACGCCAGGATCAGATTGCGTATTGGGGACTCTTTCGAGTTTCGGGCTTAGCTACCCTGCCCACGCTTTCTGATTCGACCGGTGACTGTTCCCCCAGGAGTTTTCGGTGTTGTGGTATCCATAGTATCAGACTCTAGGTTCATACACAGGTGACAGCAGAGGGTATATCTGCTATACCTAAGACAGACGTGGGAGGAAATCCCTTGCAGGTCTTTGGGAGGGTGGTTGGGTGATTCCACCGCTTGCACCCTTAGTCATTGTATTGTGGACCCCGGGTAACTGTCTTTCTTCCTTCGTTGATCTGTTCTGGGCCCTCATCATCCCAGACTCTTCTCCGAAAGGCATCTGTTTTCCTGGTTTGATTTACTTAGGACCTTTTTTAGTGGTGTGCTCTTTGTGCTACTTGTTTTAGTTTGCCTTAGAGAACTTCTTGTTCATTTGAGCAGGAAACTATGTCTAGCATTCCGACGAGTGCCAATCAAGGTACCCTTGTTCTGGGGGATCCTTGTGCTGTTCCATCCATTGGAAACATTGGTGCTCCCTTAATGGCTACTCTGAATCTTCTTGGATTCACTATTGGGCTGCCGGTTTGGTTGTTTTTCACTCCGAATGCCTTGCATGCTCCTGACGCTCCTTTTGTGAGCACCTCAAATCAAGAGCATCAGAACGCTAGGCCTTCTTTGCCAGTAACATCTTCTCCTCCTCCTTCTACCTCATGTGGCGAAAGTAGCAATACTAGTAGCCAGCAGTCTAAAAGGAATAGACAGGGGAAGAATAGAAAGAAGATGCCAAAACAAGGGGGCAGCAACCCAGCCTCTATAAGTCATGCTGGGGGAAAGCACCCTGCCTCTGTAAGTCATGCAGGGGGCACCTACCCAGCCTCTGGAGGTCATGCTGGGAGAAAAATTTTAGTCACTGAAAATCACACTGAAAGTTTGTCTTCAACCACTGTCAGTCATGTTGAGGACACGTCATTGATCACTGCTAGTCATATTAATGACAAGTCACCAGTTCCTGTGAGTCATACTGGAGACACCAGATCAGCCACTGCAAGTCATGCTGAGGGAGTTGACATTGTCGACAAACCCAACAAACAGAAGCTTAAGTTCCCTTGTAAGTTTTGCGAGGGAGATCACCTTACTTACTTGTGCCCTGTACTTCCAGAAGTGCAAAAAGTGTGGTCCTTAGTTCAAAAGTCTTCTGCTTCTGAGCAACCAGCCTCTGTGAATCATGCTGGGGGCAAGTTGTCAGCCAAAGCTAGTCATGCTGAGAGTACTGACATTGTAAAGGAGTCTAAACCTATAGGACGGAAATCAAAGTTCCCTTGTAAACTTTGTAAGGGAGATCACCTTACTCACCGATGCCCTGCCATTCCAGAGGCAAGAAGAGTGTGGTCCATGTCTGAAGGAACCTCTGTTCCTGAGTTGTCTATAGATTCCCTATAGTCAGATCAACCTTTGGTTGATAAAGTGGTTGAACCAATGCAATCTTTGGTCGACCCCACTCTTCCTTCGGAGAGTGAAGTGATCGAATCAATGCAATCTTCGACCGATCCCATCAGTCCTTCAGAGATTGATGCACCTACTGCTAAAGTCTTCTGCATTACCAGTTTGGATATTCCTGAAAAAGGGGGCACTTCATCTGTGCCATGTGAACCCCTACCAAGCCCTAGGATTGTTTCCTTTGATTGGAATAGTCTAGCCGAGCCTCGTCTTCCTTCTTCGACACCTTTTCAGATAAAGGTTGATATCGGGAACCATACGGTTGATCGATGTATTGTTGATGAAGGTGCTTCTGTTAGTATCTTATCCGCTTATGCTTGGAGAGATTTGGGTTTCCCTAATGTTATTCCAGCTGTTAATTGGCCGTTGACCTTCGATAGAAGACCTAGTGAAACGATCGGATTCCTCCGTCAGGCACCTGTTACCTTGGGTGGGAAAACAGTCTTAGTTTATTTTATGGTTCTAAAGGACCCTGTGAACTTTGATATGATCCTTGGGCGTGATTACATTTATGCTATGCATGTTGTGGTGTCTACGCTTTTTTGTGTGATGCATTTCCCTCATAATGAAAACATTGTCACCATCGACCAGCTTGCATTCGTTGATCCTCCTTATTACCCAACTGAAGACCAGTCTGATCCCTCGTCATTAGGCACTACTATGTCACATGAGCCTTATGTGGCATATTGTTCCTTGAGTTCAAATTCTACTAAGAAGAAGTCTCCGAATTCATGCTTACCTTCTCGGGACTAGGTCCCAGCTTTTGACCAAGTGACACCTCCATCTGAATGTTTAGATATGTGTTCTATCTGGGATGATATACTTCTTTTTGATGAAGTTTTCCTAGAGTCCATAGTACAGTCTGCCATTCATTTGGATGTTTATCCAGTCGCAGTTATGTCCAGCCCCGGTTTGACCTTAAAGTCTGATATTCCTACTGTTGAGTCTTTGGACTCTCCTATAGATCCGCAAATCGGTGTTCCTGCTGAGTTTGATTATGCTTCTAGAATTTTCAACTCCCGTGATGATGAATTTGTTCCTGCAGATTCCATCATGTCCTTCAACTTTGATCTTCATCCTGAATTTGATCTTGTTGATTATAAGTCCTCGGGCTTGGGTACCACAGAGTCTTCATTCGAAAACTCTGCCTTGTTTATGCCTATTGTTGACTATAGTGAAGTTGAAAGTATTTCTACCACAGTGACCTGTATCGGGTCTTTCTTTACATATGTTTTAGATATGATCTTGGTACTGATGTTTCTTGGAGACAAGATTCTTAGCTGGATGTATACTTGCTTATTGGTCCTTTTCGACACCTTGTGCGACCATGTCAGGTATATTCAGAACCTTGCATATAGGTTTAGGCTTCCCTGCTGTTATGTTGCATTTGAACCTTTTGCCATCCGAATTCGCCATAGGGTCGAACCTGTTGGATATTGGTGTGTTAGCCATTTCTTTATGCATCGTGCACCAGTCCGACAGCAGAGCCTACCTAACATGGGTCACCCTAGTCAGCACCCTTATGCCATTCTGGTGCCCATGCTGAGTTTTCCTCATAGGTTCGGGAGCCTTTTTAGATTTACCATGACTTTGAGAAGAAGCCTCATATCTTTCTTCCTCATCTATTTCTGGCCATCCCTGATAAGGCTCCCATCTTTGTGTTCAAATTGCATATGCATTTATTATGATCCTGCTTGCGCTAATGAGCCAGAAGCCGACTTCCACGCTTTTAGCCCGTTGTATAAGCCTCCATCTCTGATCTCGTTTCCGCTAAGCCTTGTATCATTTTGCCCTCACAATTTGACATCTTTTACCTGGAGGAGACACACCCTGAGTGTACTTATCTTGCTCATGTTCCTTGCATTAGGCATAGCTTTGTTCCATGCGCTTGGAGCTAGTTTTGCATGTCCTTGACACTCGTTTCCTCCCAAATCGAGCATTCTTCTACCTTTACTTCGAGCTCGTTAAAAACAGTAAGTAGGTTTCGAGCATTCTTCTTTTACTTCGAGCTCGTTAAAAACAGTAAGTAGGTTATGAGCATTTCTTCCACCTTTCCTTCGAGCTCGTTAAAAACAGTAAGGAGGGTACGAGCATTTCTTTCACCTTCCCTTCGAGCTCGTTAAAAACAGTAAGGAAGTTATGAGCATTTTCCTATCTCCTTTGAGCTCGTTAAAAACAGTAAGGAGGTCATGAGTTTACTTTTCCAGACTCGTTAAACCTTTATGGAAAAGATCCCTATGGAGTTCTTTTAAGCCCTTTTCAGACTCCTTAAATAGGAAAAGTTTGCCGAGCATAGTTGTCTTTTCGGGCTCGTTAAAATAACTGAACCGACATCCACTTAGGTATAGAATTACCCCTTTTCCAGGCCTTGGTGGATAATTTACGGAAAAGGTATACTCTAGGTATACTCTTTTATGTGCTAGAAGAGTTCTTCTTCCATCATTTTACACTTTTTCGGGGAAGGAGACTAACTTTACGAAAAAGGACCTTTGGAGTCATCTTTAGGGTTTTCAGACTCTCGAAATGTGAAAACACCAAGCGAGCATTCACCTACTCGGGCTCGATGTGAAATCCACGAGATAGGTGTATAGAGGACTGTTTAAGTTTTTCAACTCTATAAGCAAGAAAACACCGTCGAGCACAGACCAATCCGGGCTCGATATAAAATCCACGGATAGGTGTATGGAGTTTTCTTCTAGGTTTTTCAGACTCCTTAAATATGAAAATACCGTCGAGCATGCTTTAGTTCTTTGTCGAGCTCGTTAAAAAATGAAAAAGGAAAGGGAAGGGAAGAATGTCAAAATATCTTTCAATATGATGGCAGCAAGTCAACTATCTCCTTGAACAAAGCACTTGTTTTGAGTCTCTCAAACAAGTTGGGTTCTAGCGTTGGCCTTTAGGGTAAACCTGATCTCAGAGTTCCTACTCCTCCGTTTGGTTAGTCTTCCAATCATTTGGAGAATCTGTTAATGTCTCCTACATTGCAGATTTGTATCATGGTCTCTTTGTGTTAAAAGCTGCCTAAGTCACTCTTGTGTCGTGCTCACTGTTCAAGGATATAACCTGTGTCGGCCATTCTGCAGTTTCCTTGACCTCATGTGTTGGCCATTCCTTGGTGTCAGTATGTTTCATCATGTGTTCAGTCCTACTCCAAATCAGCTCATACCTGTTGTGTGTTCCTCGTGTTGGATGATGGAGGATGCATTAAGGCCTCCCTTCCAACAGACTTCTTCCCATCGACTTCAGCTCATTGTGCTCTGGGAATGAAGTTTAGAGTTTCGGTTAGTACCTTGGGGATTGCAGTCATTAGTGGCAGTTTCCCTCGCTATTGGATAGATGGGAATACATCAATGTCTCCTATCCGATGGATTCTTCAAGTGTTCGACGGCAAGACCACTTATTCGCACTTGTTTGAATGTACTAGGTACCTTGGGTTCCATTTTCATTATTGGTGGACACCCTCGCGTTTGTTAACGGTATACATCAATGACCGGTAATCAAACGATACCTCCCATGTTCGACATCAACTCATTTATTCACATGGATAGGTTTGTACCTTGGGTTGTTTTTGGATGAAGACCTTGGGATCCTTGATAGCATCACCTCATTTATGTTATCGCCCAAGTTGCACAAGACTGAGCCACACTCTTTTTGGGCTCTTGATGAGACATAGATCCAGCTTGTTCTCTATGGCTATGTTCTCCAGTTTTGAGATAGATCCACCTGGTATTTATGTGGCTATGTTTACACTTATGTTCTTCATGGATCCACGCTTGTATTTTAGTGGCTATGATATATGCATCAGTATTTGGATCATTTTTGTATCCTCTTGGAGGTCATGTTCCACCATTTGAACATGGACAGTTACCCCAAGGATGAGTTTGTCTGACATTGCCTTTGCTTTCAGGTAATTCATTTGAGCCTATGATTCTTGGTTTCTCCGTTCCTCCACGATTCAACTCTTTATTATTTAAAATGTATTTCGGCCATCGTTTCCCGTATTCCCTCTGACCTCATACATTAGGGGGCATCTGTTATAGCTTGAAATGACACCTCTCCGTCCGTGACGACACTTGCTTCCCTTGGTCGCATGACGACACTTCTTGAGAACAAGTTCAGTCACACAACAGGACATTTGTGGATGGAGGAGTCATTTGGGACACTAAAAATGGTTGAAATTACCTCATTCTTGACCCATTGATGTATATGACCCTTAGGAACATTTTTCCAGACCAAACCATCTCCTGAAAATGAGCAGAAAAGCCTGTTTTTGGCCATTTTTCAACATGAGCGCGACTCCACTGTTATAATAGTAGCGTGTGTACACGACTTTACCTCATTCAAAGTAGCGCCCATTGCCATGTGTACGCGACTTTGTCTACTATAGAGTAGAGTACACACCTGTTTTGGTCAAAATCTCAAAATTTGAGTAAGTTAAGTTGGTTTGGAAACCTCTTGAGTGGTTGTAACTTCTTTTCCTCTTCCTCACTGACTATATAAAGAGGGTAGAAGGGTCATGTGAGGGGACCAAGCCCAATTACAAAGTTATGCTGGAGGAATGGAGACCCTCATCCCCCTCTCTTGTGCTTCAGTTTTGGTAAACCCTAGTACAATTGCTTAGAGGCTGGGATCTTTGGAGAACAGAAGCAAGAGACCTTGAATCTAGGTTTCGTGAAGTGCCAATCTTGAAGGAAGGTATAAATTTATGTACTTTCTTTCATTCATTAATAAAGATCAGACGTTCTTCTCTTTCCAAATATGACCTATTAATGTGTATCAGATTTGATTACTGTTTGATTATAGTTTGATGTCTCTTCATATTATGGATATCAATATTATATATGTAGTCAAATGTATTTGAGAAAGGTATCAAGTTGTTTTGCAGGTCTGGGCATTGCAACAGTGAATAGCATTGAAGAGTGAGAGAGGCAAAGCTAGGATCAACCTTCTGAATAAGGTGCCTACATTTCTAAACCCTAATCTCTTCATTTATTTATTGTACTTGCAGAATTCTTGTAAGTCTATCTTTATCACCGTAAGTTGGTAGTTTCTCCCCTGAACTATAGGTGCATTTTTCCCCACAACACTGCCATTGCTACATGCAGGCCCACGGTACTTGATTGGTTTATAGATTCAATCCCCGGATGATGTGTTGAAGTCGACAAGGATGAATCCGTTGAAGGAGGGCCATGATTAATCCCCCATCATCGACACGAAACACGATCAAAGATGTTTGGAGCAAATCAAACGACAGAGTGATGTGCAAGGTTGACTCAGAGTAGACCGACATGATGGAAGGTACATTGACTACAGATAATGAATAACGAACATATCTTGAACATGGGCATGGCATGAATTGGAAGTATTGACATGACGAGAATGATACCAACCCCCAATGCAACTGATGATGGAAACATTCTTTGGATGACTCAAAGGAGTGACGTGACGCATGGGATCAATAAGATTCGAAGACAAATGGATTAACCAAGTAATGAATGCAAATGCAAACGAGCGCCATGTTCAAGAGTGAATAAGAACTGCCATTATAACAATGAACATAATCTCATCCCTATTCCCCACCATGATTGATGAGTACCTCTTTTGTTTTTTAATGAGCTCGAGGAGGGTAACAGATGCTCGGTATAGCTCATCCTTAGTACAAGTCTAATCCCAAATATTTTACAAACCTAGGAGAGGATGCGTTCGTCCCATGAAGGGTCCTTCGATGTTAAATTTTAACGAGTCCATAGAAGGTAAACTCGGCGTCATTTCATTTTTAGAGATTCTGAAAAGAACTAAAGAAGACTCCAAAGGTCCTTTTTCGTAAAGTTAGTCTCTTCGCCTGGAAAAGGGTAAAAGAACGCGCGAGAGAACTCTTCTAGTCATGATTGGTTGGAGTATTACTTTTTCGTAAATAGTGCCTCCTGGCCCAAAAAAAAGGTAAACTATCACCAGAAAGACGATCATTCAAATACTTTTACAAGCGTGAATGCATCAAGTTCGCTTGGCAATCTTTTCATATTTCGAGAGCGTGAATAGAGTTTAAAGAAAGACTCTGAGGGGTTCCTTTTTCATAGAAGTTTAACGAACCCAAAAAAGTGATAAGCTATAACTCGGTGACTTATTCTCATTGTTTTACGAGCACGAGAAAGAACAAAGAGTTAGCTCGACGTCATTAATGATCGAATTTAATGAGCGAAATAACGACAAAAACGCTCAGCGAGTTGTTCATACATGATAATAAGCGCAAGATGACCACAATTGTGAAAAACAGTATTAACATGGTACATTACTTCACCTGCAAGCTTCAAACTAGGTTAGAACGATCAGTTGAGCATTCAAACATAGAAATAATCCAAACTATAGAAAAATAACCCATAAAGGAATAAATTAAAAAAGGAATATACCCTTTTTTGACATAAAATGGGGTAAATAGTGAAAACTAAACACTATTCGTTTTTACCAAGTTGAAGAGGTGAAAAATACTGTTTGGAGCTATTTTTCCAGTTCTGATTCCGGGAGCTATGATAAGCCATTTGTTGCGTTGAGAGTGTCAGGTAACCCTAAATTCAACCCTCTTCCTTTTCAGGGGATTACTTTTTTGTTTTTCTTTCATTGTGTTGGATTTTGGATTTGCTAAGTGGGGGATATTACGCCCATAGAATGGCGCAGTCCCCCTTTTCGGGAACTGCACCGAGGGTGTGCCGATGCAAACCCACATGGCATGCTCACAATTCAACCAAATAAAAACATTTTTTATGGATTGGGAAGGTTCTAATAGTGTTTTTATGGGATTTTGGACAGGGTTCAAGTGATCAAAATGATCGAATGGCGTGAACGGGAGCATGAGCTCGACGATGCCCAAGCGAAAAATGACCCTCAATGCATGGCTGTATTGAGGAATTATGGATTACTAAAGTACTTTGAGGTTCCGGGCATGAGGGCCCAAGTTCCATTACTGGAGTACCTGATCCAATGCTGGGATACGGTGCAACAACATTTTCAGATAGGCGTGCACACTTTGACCATAGATATCGTGGATATCTATTTCTTGACGGGGCTGTCTCGACGGGGGAATCCCGTATCGCTATCTGGATCACAAGGAGGTGGTCGTACTGTGGAGGATCTCATAGATCAGTGGTGCCATGACGACACACAAATGGTAGGTGGGAAAATTCCCATCAAAGAGGTTAGAGATCGACCTCTTCAGACTCTCCTATTTACCATTGTGAGAGTGGCTGGAAGTAGGTCTGCTCACTTGGAGAGCAAGTCACAAATGATGTATGCTGAGGAGAGCATGGCCTCGACAATGTTCAACTGGTGTGAGGGAATTCTCACTAGTTTGCGAGATTAGCCTACCAAATGCCGACGCGAGGCACTGAAGCAATTTGGTTATGGTTCTGTGGTAATCTCGTTCTTCCTGGAGCGGGTACCGCATCTACATCCACATGTTGAGCTCGATGATCCGGATCCACGAGATCCTCACATGAGCTGATGGTAGGAGGTGATGGCCCGCCATGGTGGTGGGGGTCCTTTTATCATCTTCGGTCTAGGTTTCTTCAGATGGTTGGGGGGTCATCTCCTCATGGTCGAGGATTACCCCTATGACGGGACCGACTTTAGAGGAGATCTTGACCTAGTGCTTCTTGAGGGGGCGCAGTGGGGTGATATAGGTAAGAAAAACAACTTGACTGTGTTTTTCATTTTATATATTTTAGATTTTTTTGAATCAGTACTGATAATTGACACATGTTTGATGTAGATGTGGGCCCATTGCGACCGGTTGGAGTCTCTCTGATTGCACGGAGAGGAGGAGTGCGGGAGATATATCTTGTAGCAGATGATGCTATCGAGGAGATATAGGAGGCAGAGGAGAACCTCAGCCAACTGACACTGGACATTCCAGAGACAGGAGTCCATGACCTACCCCATAACTATCAGTGACACACAGTTGGCGTGTCTGGGTGCTTTGGATCGCTGCTTAGAAAAGTAGCAAGGGTGGTGATCTGCTACCACGAGCGTCATGGAGACTAGAATCGTGTATATGTATATGTACTGAAAGCCATGAGCTTCAGATTTTGTATCGGGGGATATTTAGTAAAACCTTTTATGCTTCAGATTTTGTATCAACAGTACATTTTGTATGTTGTACTGACTTGATATATACAAACTCTTTTGACGGATTTATACATATTGTGGTCTTATGGATGATTGTGGGATCTTAGCTATGTGTTTGTTTTTATGAATTATGTACATGTCGTGCCATTTTTTATGATTTATGATTGTCTCATGTATGTGCAGTATACCAATATAATATGAAATTGGCCATAGAGTCAGCAATGGTGTTCATGTCTCTTGAAATGTGCAGGTATTGAACAGATTCAAAGGACCTCTCCAAGAGACATACTCATCTGAAAAGACGGAGTAGCATGGGATCATGGATGGCATAGACTCAGTTGAGATGGTAGACCACTAACTGTGAGTCAAGGTGGACGATAATGTGGTCCATACCCATGGAAAGAGCGTCGATTAATACTCCAATCACCGTGTGATACTCAATGACATTGTTGGCTGCGTACCCTAGACAACTCCCTCCTAAACTGATGAGATTGCTGGTAGGGAAATAAAGTACCCAGGCTGTTGAGGCGAGGCTGTGGGTATGCCGGCTGGCGCCATCTGTGAATCCAAAGCAGGTTGTCATCTGCACGTGTAGGCAGGACATGACGTAAGCATAAATCCAAGATCCTAACATACTAAAGCAAAGTGTCACACCACACAAAACACACACCATGTACAATATATACAAGATACTAGTGCATGAAAAACTCAGGAACAATACCTCTTTAGGTAGAGCCCATTGCAAGGATCCCCTAGAGATATTCCATCATAATCTTCAAGCTTGTAGGCTCCCTTCTCCAAGACACGTTTTACAACATATGGCCCGTGCCACATGGACTAAAACTTGCCTGCCCCCAGCTTATCATGTTTTTAGTCGTAGGTGAGGACCAAATTCCCCTCGTTAAAGATACAAGGTTTGAATGACTTATCGTACTCGGATTTAATGCGTTTCTTATGCGTTTCGTTGGCTAGAGAAGCATCACGCCGGGTTTCGTCGAGTTTTTCCAAGTGAAGGAAACGTTCTTCCTCGACAGTAGTGTTTGGGAGAAGTTTGACTGCAAGTTTCAGTGATGGAATCTCACACTCTATCGATAGAACTACCTCCAATCCGTAAACTAGTTGGAAAGGTGTGAACCCCATGGTAGTCTTAATAGAGGTCCTATATGCCCTTAGGGAAGAAAAGAGCATGTTGTTCCAGTTTGATTTGTGTGTACCCACCATGCGCTGAATCATGGTTTTGAAGACCTTATTTATGGCCTCTACTTGTCCGTTGGATTGTGGATAGTAAGGGGTTGAGTTCTCATGGCAAAAACCCAGTCTGGTGCTCAATTCTTCTACCACCTGGTTTTGAAAATGATATCCATGATCGGTAACGATCGATTGCGGGACTCTGAATTGCACAATGACATGGTTAAACATGAATAGTGAAATGGTTTTGTTGTCTTCATTGTACGTGGAAATAGCCTTGACCCATTTAGTAAAATAGTCAACGGCTACAATGACGTAACCATGCCCCCCGACCGAGGTAGGATTACAGTGCGTGAAATCAATGCCCCACTTAGCAAAAGGGCCGATGGCAATAACCAGATGTAAAGGGGTTGGATGTGAGAGCTTTTTGAATTGAAAAAGCTGGCATGGGGGACACTTCTTAACAGCCTCAACACAGTCTTTGAATATCGAAGGCTAGTAGTATCTCGCGTGTAGAATTTTCTGGGCTGTAGCCATCCCAGAAAGATGACTGCCACAAGCCCCGGAGTGACAGTCACTTAGTACGTGTTTAACCTCTTTGTGTTTTAAACATCGTCGAAGGATGGAGTCGATGCCACGACGATATAGGGTATCACTGATGATCAAGTAGTACTTGGTGTGGTGGCGTATACGACAACAGTCGTCACGAGATAGTTGAGGGTTGAACTGTTGGGTTTGGAGATATAATGTGATATATCCATACCATGGGTCAGACATGCTAATGAGAAACAACAAATCGTTTGGAAGAGAGTCATTGGGATCAGTTTCTGAATCAACACGGGGAAGATTGCAAATGAGCTCCGCAAAGACCAAAGATTTCTTTGACTTGGCCTTCTCAAAGAGGAGATCAAATTCCTGAAGTATCATGATCCAACGTGAATAATTCCCCCTGAGCACTTGAAGTCTCAAAACCTGGTACATGGGGTTCGAATCGACAATAATAGTATTGGTGTGGAGTAATATGTAGTGACAGAACTTTTGGACAACAATAACTGTTACGAGAGTGAGTTTCTCAACATGTGAATAACGGGTTTCAGAGTCAATAAGACCCTTACCGTGGTAGTAGATCACATGTTCCTGGGAGTTATCGTCTTCCTGGACCAAGACCATGACGATCATGGTGGAAGAAGTGACAAGATAAAGGATATAATCCTTATAGTAATTGGGCAGTTGGAGCACAGGGGTGTGAGTAATGGCAGAATTCAAATTGTTGAAGGATTGTTGGGCTTGGTCGTCCTAGATGAAATGCACGTCCTTCTTCAACAAATGCATATATCCCTGTGTCTTCTGAATGAAATTACATATAAAATGCCGTAGGTAGGTTTCCTTCCCTTGCAAACTCTGTAGTTCCGTGATATCAATAGGAGGTGGTAGAGCAACAATGGCTTCCACCTTCAACGGATCAATGTGGATCCCATCTTTTGAGACTATGAAACCTAGGAGGCATCCTGATTCAATGCAGAAAATGCACTTGTGAGGATTCAGACTATATTGGAGAAAACTCTCTATGGCTTGGGGGACCACTACACACAACTGACTACCAGAAATTAACTCAATTCTCAGAACTATGCTATTATAAATGACAATGCTAAGATAATGGAGAATGTAACCAACCTCGATCCAAACGTTTGATGTAGATCCCCGTTGGAGCTTTTCTAATCCGTGCAATTGAATATGCAAATTAGTCTTGACAGCCAATATACAACAAGTACATATAATATATAAACAATATTAACATCATCAATAGCAATGGTCCATGATATAACAAGTAAATGCAACCCAATGTAAGATAAACAACATTTACAACATTAATGGACGAGAATATAAGTATTTCTATTAATAAACAAGAAGAAGTACAATGTGATATGACCTCTTGTCGGCAACCAATCTGAACCAAGATCTTGATCAATCCACTTGTGCCTCCACCACTTCAATCCTCCATGAATGGCAAACTCAAACTATGGTAGGAGTTTGGAAGGTGAACATAAGGAGTTCACAACTACAAGGATCAATGAATGTAGACTCAAGATAGGGAAAAAATCCACTAGAGTTATCTTGCTCTTCTTTCTCCTCCCATCCATAAGCCATATGTGCTCAATATATAGTCCTCTCAAAGGTAAGTGAAAGGACACATCGAGACATTTCTTGGGCAGATGGAGAGTCAAAGGTCACCCAATAACCGCTTTTTGGGAGTAAAAAGTAATAAACTAGTGATTTTTACCATTTTACATGCTACCCGTGGGCTATAGTGATGCAACTCGCGGGTACGCTGGCTATAGTGATGCAGCTAGTGTACAAGGGAAAAAATAGGGAAAAATAGTGTCTGAAGGATATAAAATGGTTCTGAGTCAGTGAAATGGATGCTCTAGGCCAAAGAGTGCTGATTCTCACAAGGTGGAATATTATGTTGTAACAGATGCCCCCTAATGTGTGAGGTTAGAGACTGATGCTACGATGGCCGAAATACATTATAAATCTCAGAAGTGGAGTGATGGAGACATAAGTGGAAAGAGCAGCTCACTCGTCATAGTACAATAGTATCTCTGAATACATGTTGGTATAGTACAACAATATGATACAATGGCTATGAATAGGCAGTACATAATGGATATATGTCATAAGCAGTCATAGCCATGATCCCTCTACAGTAAGATATGGTCTCCTGCTGAAAAGGAAACAACTGGTGCAAACTGGAGGTACAAACTGTTGATATATGAGAGGTGATATCTTAGATGTAAAGTCAAAGTCATAGGTAGCATACTGAATGCCACTATCACCTGGGGTCTTCTACACAAGTCTTTGACGGTGCAAGTCCCATCAATTGAATAAAGGAGTTGGGGTCGAACCTGATGTGACATCGTTTGATTACCGGTCAATGATGTATACCGTTAACAGACGTGAGATGACCCACCAATAATGAAAATGGGCATCAAGGCATAGAGCACAATCATCGGAGTGTGAATAAATGAGTTGAAGTCGAACACTAGGATGAATCCATCGATCAGGGGACATTGATGTATTCCCAAAACTGTCGATGGTGAGAGAACCTGCCACTAATGACTACAAGCCTCAAGGTACTCAACCGAAATCTAAGCCTTAAGTCCCAGAATAAATGGGTTGAAGTCGACGGAACGAGACTCACTGGAAGGAGGGAATTAAGGCATCCCCCATCAACCAGCACGAGGTACTAGCTACGCTGAAAGATTTGGTAGAACTCAGGTGAAACGAACCGACTCAATAAGGATGGACGACATGCAATAGTCAAGAGATCTGAGGAGTGGCCAACTCTGGGTTCGGGACTTCTTTTGAACAAGAGCATGAGCAGATGGATAGACTCAGGCGGCATAGACTCTAATGTAGGAGGCATTACAAAGGGCTCCATAATGACTGGAAGCTTAACCAATTGGTGGAGTAAACTGAGAAACAAGTACAGCTCCTAAGGTCCAATTATAGTCCCGACTCATAATGTATGGAGTGGAATGAATGCTCTGTTCAAAGGCGACACAACAACTGCCAACAAGAAGTAGTAACCATAATCTCGTCCGGCTTTTTGGAATATTTTATTTTTTGTTTTTTTTCATATTTGGTGAAAGCTTGAAAAAGAATAAAATTTCTTATAGTACAACTAGTGAGGGAACGAGTGTCAAATAGCGAGCAAACTAGTCCCAAGCAGTGGAACATACCTATGATCAATGCAAGGAAGCATGTGCAGGATTGTGGACAATCGGGGGAATGTTCCCTCACGGTAAAGGGTCATCAAGCTTCAAAAGATAAATTAAGGCTCTGCTTGGCTCGGAAGGTAAAGTGCTCAGGCACATGGCTAATAAGTGAGTAAGCGGGAACCGAAACAAGGCTCAAGCGACAAGCAGGATAATGAAATGCAATCACAACTCGACATAAAAGGGGATTCCTTTTTCGTAAAGTTAGTCTCCTCACCCGAAAAAGTGTAAAATAATGAGAGAAGAACTTTTCTAATCACGTATGACTAGAGTATACCTTTTTCATAATTAATCCACAAAGGTCCAGAAAATGGGTAAACTTATACCTAAGTGGATGTCACTTCAAATCCTTTAACGAGTCTGAAATAACAAGTATACTCGACAATCTTGTTTGATTTTGAAAAAGTCTAGCAAGGGCTTAAAAAAGACTTTATAAAAATATTTTTCGTAAAGGTTTAACAAGCCCGAATAAGTAAACTCGTGACCTCCTTACTATTTTTAACGAGCTCAAAGGAGAGATGGAAGAATGCTTGTAATGGGGGTAGACGAGTGTTAGGGACATGCGAGACTAGTTCCAAGCGCATGGAACAAAGCTATGCATAATGCAAGGAACATGAGCAAGATAAGGACACTCAGGGGGTGTCTGTGAAATCGGATAACAAAAGTTTCAAATACATCATACCAATGGGGAGGCCTAAACCTATATGCAAGGTTCCGAATATGCCTGCCATGACCGAAGCAAATGTCGAAAAGAACTAGTAAACAAGTAGAATTCCAGCTAAGAATCCTGTCTCCAAGAAACATAAGTACCAAGATCATCTCTAAAACGCATGTAAAGAAAAATATGATACAAGTCACTGCGGTAGAAACATTTTCGACTTCACTATTGTTAACCTCAGACATAACGCAGGTAGAGCTAACCACTGAAGGTGCCATAGTACCAATACCTGAGGGATCAAAATGATCATCTTCAAAATGAGGAGAAAAGCTGAAGGATGTGAAGGAATCTGCAAGAGAAAATTGATCATCACGGGAGTTGGAAATTCTATAAATAGAATCAAACTCTTCAGGAGCACCGATTTGCGGATCTATAGGAGAGATCAAAGACTCATCACTAGGGAAATAAGACTTTAATGTCAAATCGGGGCTAGAAAAAACTATGCTTGGATCAAAATGTATGGCAGACTGTATTCTAGACTCATCTTGTTCAATAAGATTAAGGGTAGGAGGGGAATGAGATCTATGATAAATATCCCCCCACGGCTTGTCATCACCACTCATGGCCTCAATAAAAACTTCATCTGAAGGTAAAATACCATTGAGGAAACCATGCGAACAAGATAGGTCGACTGCACACACGGGCAACATAACATGATCTTCCTCTACTGTCCATGAAGAAGAGAGATCTGAATCTACAATGGCTGGTTGAACATGATGAGCAATCTTGACTGCAGACAAGGGAATATCCATCCCAATGTGCGAAACGTCTCTAGACGGGGAACTTGTGGAAGGTGGATCCCACGAATCACTAAAGTATGATGTCCGGAAAAGTACATGATTCAACGAGGAAGGAGCATCATCGAAGATGGTTCCTATGAAGGATATTGGTGCAGGGAGGTCAAAAGATCCCATCAATGAAGGATACATTCCAACACCCATGTTCCCAGTTGCCGGCTGAGAATGAGTAACCTGTGGGACTATGGATACCGTGGATGCTATGGAAGAGGAATTAACAAAATCCAGCTGATCGATGGTCACAATCTTGCCTTCATGAGGAAAGCAGATAACTCTAAATACAGTAGACGCGACAGCCTTCATAGCATACATCCAATTTCGACCCAGTAAAAGGTTGTAGTCGATGGGCGCATCAACCACCTTGACTTCAATAGGCACAGACTTACCTCCCAAGGAGACAACAAGGGAAGGGATAATTCCATGCAGCTTAAATGACCGACCGTCGAATGCAGTGAGCGTGGTTCTAGACGTGAGTTGAGGAGGAGAGCCAAGAGCTTTCCAACAAGTTAATGACATTACTGACGCAGAGGCACCTTCGTCAACCATAGTACATTTGACAAAACTCTGAAGGCACACCACCTAGATTTGAAAATCCACGTGGTAGGGTAAGCGAGGTTGGACATTAGTAGTGTCGAAATTGATAACAGTGGGACTTCCCCCATCCCGAACTCCTAACGCACTCAAAAGAGCATGCTTCTGAGAAGGACAGGCTTGCAAGACTTCAAGAGCCGACATGGCACACGGAGTTTGGCCCAAATATTCCACGATAGAGTAGTTATGGGTGGCTCGAGCATTAGGATTATGCGTAGAGTGCTTAAGAACACCTTTTGGTATTCGCAGCATATTAGAGGGCTTCTCGATATGCAAGGAATTGTCAGGTGGATGGGGAGGCTCACTCCCCAAATTGGGTTGTGGTGCATCATAATCGCATTGACGAGTGGCAACACTAACCTCTGACTGAACCATGTTCACACATCCATAGCCACCAGTATTGGAAGAAGACATTGTCGTCTCAGTAGGTCCATAACCAGTGGTGGGAGCATGCGAAGCCATGTTTTGGTGATGAGGTAGGGGATCCTTCAACACAGCTGGGCTCTGTGCCAAATGCTTCAATGCTTCTTCAATTCGAGGACATAAGTGATTAAGATGGTCTTCCCCACAGAGCTTGCAAGGAAACTTCACCTTACACCTAGGTTTACGGTCCTCACCAGCATTTACGCCTTCCCGAGGAGGGTTGGCATTATCCTTATGGGGGGGGTATTGCGATTGCTATTGTTATTCCCATTGTTTCCACCTTTACGATTGTTTCTCCCCTTTTTATTACCACCAGGTTGCTGGTTACCTGATTGGTTCATCGTTTGCACATTGTGTACATCGGATGATGGGGTGGAAGTGGACAAGGTGTGAACCTATCTGGGTGTAGACTGGTTTAGCGATAAATTTTGCATTTGATTAGCTACCAAATCTACAGGGCGAGTGCTTATGGATCCTACGATGTCATCAGCATGTGGTCCAGGAACTGACTAAGGCTCATTACGTGTGCGCGGTGCGTCAGGAATAATGTCATACAAAATGCCAGATTGAGAGTATAGTAAGTCTAACTACTGGACTTTCAAGATGGCTTGTTCCTCAGTCACAATGCCGGACATAGAAACATCCTTAGCAATGTATGGGAGTAGAGACTTGAGGAACCATTCCAACAGGAACTCTAGAGGAATGTTGGCTTTCACTAACCTCTTCCGCCGACGCCACTGTTGAACGTGGTCAGAAATATGTGTGGCCTTATTTTGACGGAAGGTAGATAAAAGTTCAGTACCAGTATCATAGCGAACTGGTAACTGGAAATGATCTAAGAAAACCAAAGTGATCTCGTTAAAACCCCTATAAGTGTTTCCAGGCAACTCGACGTACCACTTCACGGCTGCCCCCGTGAGGGTGCATTGAAATAGTTGCAATCTAATGGAATCGTGATTCAATGAGTTGGAGGAGCACCAAAGGTGAAATGTTGTGACATGATCACCCGGGTCCTCACCACCTTTCCCCTCAAAATTAGGAATGTCCGAAGGGAGCTTGGTAGGGACCGAGGGCCAAGTAGGGTTGTGACACACCAGATCATTCGTGAGCTTCGGAAGATTTGGAAGATTCAAGCGTGCAAGGAACGGGAGCTGAGGCTGGAAAGCTTGATTATAAGCCCCCATAAAAGGTTGGTTGAACATAACCGAATTATAAGATGGACCAAAAGCTTGACCATGAGGATTAAACTGCTGATAATAAGGACCTGACGGACCATAAGCTTTCCCATGGCCATAGGATTGATAGCCTCCTTCTTCCTGACCCATATGAGAGTAAGTAGGTATGTGCATATTTTGGGCACCATATTGGGGTGGTGGGTTGTACTGGTGGCCAGCACCGACTGTGTTGTAGTAAGGGTTTCCACCATGAGTATGGGGCATATACGTACTATTCGTAGTGGGAGCCGTGTTGTAATGACCATAATGGTATGGTATGTTCCCACCCCTAGCATTAGGATTATCTTGAGCAGTTGTGTGGTGGCCAGAAGCATGAGATGTATTCCCAGCCCCAACATTGGTGTTACTAGTAGCAGGGATGGTGGCGTTATGTCCATGTGGATAGGATATATTTCCACCCCCTACATTGGCATTACTAGTGGCGGCAATGGATGCAAAAGTATGCGGTATATGTCCACCCCCGTGATTAAGAGGAGCATTAACATTTGCGAAAGTAGTCCTAGGTTGACGAGTAGCGGCATGTGTATTAGGTGGTGGATTGTGAGTCATGTTTCGAACAACGTTCCTATTAGATTGGGAAATCCTAGGAGGTGGTCTTCTTCCAACATTAGAATTGTTAGGAGGAACATGAATAGTCCCCATACTATGTGTGTGAGTGGACAATGTAGTGCCCCTAGTGGGTATAGTATGGCTAACACCATGACTAGTGCCAGCGTGACTACCAAATGTAGTGGAAGGTTCAACTGTACTATAATTAGGCATACCAAAAGAGAGTGCGGTTGGGTTGATCGTAGGACTAGTGTCGTCATGTAACTCTGGCATCCCATGTCTATAGTTGCGTGGAAACGAAGGAACGAACGTGTCGTCCTATTCTTCGTCCTCGGGTAAGGTTGGCATCCCATAAAGATAATTATTTGGATTTGAAGGATCGAACGGATTGTGTTCAAGTGGATTCAGCGAAATTGAACTAGGTTGAGTCTCAGGTGGATCACCCCCCCACGCCTCACGAGGAGTAGGGGAGTCTGAAGTGCGTTCAACTCTACCCGATGGAGTCGAAGGTATTTCTTTAGTATCGGAATGTGCAGCAGTCATGACATCTTGGACGTATGTCTCGTAAGAATTCGAACACTTAGAGGGAGCCAGTCGACGTCCCCTAGAAACACGGCGTGAAAGCTCGGTAGGCTCTAAACCAGCCAACCAATGGGATCGACGGAGAGTAGGGCTCTGTGCCACGATATATGCTAAGAGATTATAGAATCAAAATGTCCCCTAAAGGCCAACTATCGATAAAAAACAGTAAATCAAAAGCACACACCTAGAGAAACTACAGCCAAGAGCAGACAAACAGAGTGGCTAAATGAGCTCCCGACACTAGAGCCAGTATGTCTCTCCTAGGAGAGGCTTGAGACTCCCAAACTATAGCCGGAGGTAACATAATCAGTTATAGAGACACCTAGGCTTCACTGCGTGCACAGGGTCAAGTCCACTGTGCAAACACAACTTTGCTGTCGAATCCCTATCTGACTCAGGACACAAACAACACAACCACTGCAAGTACCCTATGCGATACCTAGGTAAGGAAACTATGGTCACCGCAATATAACCAATGCTCAGGAGGACAGTCGTAGGTTGGATCCGTCATATGGGCAGGGTAGCTAAGACCGAAGCACAAGAGGACAAACCTCCGGTACCCCCAGATACGAACAAATATTGGATATATCTCCCACGTTCAGCCGGTATCAGAGGGGTATCCCTTCAACCAACTTCCTGTGACCTCGTGCTTAACTCTGGTTTGAGTAGAGCTTCCTGAGAACACCGATATATACCATGGATTCCTCCACTCCCTGGTCAGACACCTAATGTTTCGTCTAGTAGTCTTGGATTGTTAACTCACAATGATCTATTCCAAGACTCTAAACCTATGCTAGTTGGTGTACCCTATAAATAAAATTGGTCTAATCAATTTTAAGATTAAGCTTGAATTTTAATGGCTGTGATTACTCATGGGATATGATCGTGAAACTAGTGATGTGTAAGACTCAATAGTATGCAAAATCATCAAATCCTAGACTCATCTATCCAATGAAAACAATGCCACTAACATGCAAAATCAACCAACGGTTTTGAAATACATATGCAATCCTTTTCTATTTTTCGATGCACAATCAGAATCTAAATGAAGGCAGAAAGCACTCAATGCAAGATGCAATACATAAAATAATTTTTTTTTGTATTTTCTGTTATAAACAAAAGGAAAATGCAAAACTATGTGTATTTTTGTATTTTTCAATATATGGAAATGAAAAATGCAAGCAAAATCCGACTACTTAGTCATTGATATGCCAAGGAGATCACTAACAAAACTAGGCAGATACCAAACAATAAGACTCAACCAAAGGAATGAGCTCAAAAGGAAAAAACCAACAAGGCTAAATCCAAAGATGGGTAAAAAACCAACAAGGCTCAACCAAAAGAAAAGAAGAGTTTTGGTCACAACCAAGGCATGGAACAGTCAAGAAACAGGCCAACAAAGACTCAAGATCAACCAAAACCAACCCAGCAACAACCAAAGGTCATAAATCAACCAAAGCCGGAGTTGTACGCTACTGTCGAAAGAATACCTGCGGGTACCCGCGAGCAGCAGAGTAAACAGAGGCGGGTATACGTGGGTAGAGCTAAGCTAGCCCACGGGTGAGGAAAGGCAAATTGGCAAATAAAGAGTCCAATGGATCAGAAAAAGCAAGTTTTCTATAGTGTATCTCAACAGAAAATAAGTGACACAGAGCTTCGACAAACAACAACTCTAATTATGGACTAATGCTCAAAAAATACCCAAACATGGAAGGTCTCCCTAGCGGAGTCGCCATTTCTGTATTGGAGAAAACTCACTATGGCTTGGGGGACCACTATAGACAGCTGACTACCAGAAATAACTCAATTCTCAGAACTATGCTTTTATAAATGACAATGCTAAGATAATGGAGAATGTAACCAACCTCGATCCAAATGTTTGATGTAGATCCCCGTTGGATATTTTCTAATCTGCGCACTTGAATATGCAAATTAGTCTTGACAACCAATATACAACAAGTACATATAATATATAAACGGTATTAACATCATCAATAGCAATGGTCCATGATATAACAATTAAATGCAACCCAATGTAAGATAAACAACATTTACAACATTAATGGACGAGAATATGAGTATTTCTATTAATAAACAAGAAGAAGTACAATGTGATATGACCTCTTGCTGACAACCAATCTGAACCAAGATCTGGATCAATCCACTTGTGCCTCCACCACTTCAATCCTCCATGAATGGCAAACTTAAACTATGGTAGGAGTTTGGAAGGTGAACATAAGGGGTTCACAACTACAAGGATCAATGAGTGTAGACTCAAGATAGGGAAAAAATCCACTAGAGTTCTCTTGCTCTTCTTTCTCCTCCCATCCATAAGCCATATGTGCTCAATATATAGTCCTCTCAAAGGTAAGTGAAAGGACACATCGAGACGTTTCTTGGGCAGATGGAGAGTCAAAGGTCACCCAATAACCACTTTTCGGGAGTAAAAAGTAATAAACTAGTGATTTTTACCATTTTACATGCTACCCGCGGGCTATAGTGATGCAACTCGCGGGTACGCAGGCTATAGTGATGTAGCTAGCGTATAAGGGAAAAAATAGGGAAAAATAGTGTCTGAAGGATATAAAATGGTTCTGATTCAGTGGAATGGATTCTCTAGGCCAAAGAGTGCTGATTCTCACAAGGTGGAAGATTACATTGTAACACAGATGGATGCTATACCGCCTGCATTTGAGGAATATTACCGTAAGATGGTCGATGTGGAACTTGCGATGCTGTGAATGAGCAGGGAGATCATCGATATAGGGCTCCACAAAGTCCTCCACGTCGTGAAAATCATACGACATGGCCCACTAGAATGTAGCACTAGCATTTTTGAGACCAAAAGGGAGTTTACGATAAGAAAACGTACCCCAAGGGAAGATGAAAGCGGTCTTGTGTTGGTCGACCGGGTGGATCTCAATCTAATTATAACTGGAAAAACCATCCATAAACGAGAAGATGATGCTCCTGGCGCAATTGTCAATGATCTGGTCAATGAAGGGGGTAGGGTAGTTGTCCTTAGGAAAATCCTTGTTCAAATCCCTATAATCCACACAGACCCTAATAGTTCCATGCTTCTTTGCCACAGGGATGACATTGGAGACCCATTCTTTTAAAGGAATAAGGTAGGTAAAGCCGACGTTCAAGAGCTTTTCAATCTTAGCTTTAATTGCCGCAGTTTTTCGAGGGTGCACTGGTCATAACTTTTTGGCGGACATGTTTAGCGTCAGGATAGGTTTGGATCTCATGCACAACAATGGAAGGATCTATCCCGGGAATTTCCTCGTAGGTCCATGCGAACACGTCACAGAATTGTTTAAATAAGGCTGTGAATGCGGTGAGCTCATCAGGAGAGCAGGTTTGGCCACTGCGGATATGTTCCACGACGCCGGGTGTAACCGAGATGTCAATTGGGATGGTGGGTGTGATGTTTTCCATGTTTCCTTCTGTAACCATATCGCAAGTGAGTATCAGTGACTGCGGGCAAGGATAGACATCTAGTGTAAAAATGGTAGAGATAGCGTTCTCCATGGAATCCAATGAGGGTAGGAAAGACGATCGATTGTGAAGGTCTTCCCATGGAGGTTCATACATGCTCATAATATCCATAATGGACTTGTTAGAATGGAAATTCTGGAGCAGAGGATATGGTGAGGATGACGTTCGTTGTAGAGAACAAGATGTAGAGGCCATGACCAAGTGGTCCTCAGGGGATGACTAGATATCCTCATAAGTAGCTTCAACTGGTGATAGAGGCATGGTGTCTCCAATCAAATGCATGGAGGCCTCATCGGGTACGAGCCATGGATTTGGAGAGTTGGAAGATGATAGAATCATGGAGGAGATCATGTTTACCATGGCAACATGGTTAGGGGGATCTGAGGTTGGAAAAACACCCATAATATATGAGTCTTTTATGAGGCCGACCCCCACACTCTCATATAGCTACGAAGATTTCCCTAGCAAAGGGACATTATCGCTGGGATTAGTAGCGGTGTCCGGTGTACAGAAGTCCAATTGGTCGACGGTGACAATTTGACCTTGATTGGGGAATTGCACAATGTGGAAGATGGATGACGCGACCACAGTCATGGCGTAAAACCAGTTACGACCACGCAAGATTTTTTAATCCAAAGGAGCAGCAACCACTTCCATGTTAATGGTTACAGTCTTTCCCCCCAACTCTATTGCTAAGGATTGTAAGAGTTTATGAGGTTGGAATCCACGACCGTCGAATAATTTCAGGGAAGTAGGGGAATGGTTTAACTTAGGAGAGACGATGGCTCGCCAATAGGATAACAAAATGACCGATGTGGAAGCACCTTCGTCTAACAAAGTACGATGGATTGTCTTCCCAGCAAATTTTGTGGGATCTTGGAAATCCAATTGGTGGGAAAGCCTCATTTTAAAATACTCAAGTTTAAACATGATCATATTTGAGGAATCCGGGTCTACCACGCTGACGGCAGCGAGAAGAGTCTTACATTGATTGGAACAATTCTGCAAGACTTCTAGTGTCGACATGGCACAAGGAGCTTGTGCCAAGTCCTCTACAATGTTATAATTCTCAGCTGCCTGAGCATTAGGATTGAAAACTGCTTTTCAATTCGTGCTCTTGTGCGGATGAAACAATGAATCGAATGAAGGTTTCTCAATGGTGAAAGAACCTTGCAGTGCAGAAATATCCGAGGTAGAGGCGGAAGCTTTTTTAGTATTACTTCCGGTGGGTTCCTTAGGAGGGGTTGAGTCATATGATCGTGATCGTGTATTCAGTTTAATCGTTTCACTACGCATCATGAGAACATGCGCGGTGGAGGATGTTTCTCCTTGAGAAGGAGAGGGTTGGGTAATCATTTGTTGGTTTTGGGTGGGGAAGGGGTCATTGCGAACTGCGGGTGTGGATTTTCCCTTAAGAAACTTCTACACTTCGTCTCTATGTGGGAACTCTTTGGAGAAATGGTCACCACCACACGGTAAACAAGGATACTTGACCTTCTGTTTCTGTTTTGTGTCTTTGGGAGGGTTCTTATGTTCCTGCTGGTTGGAAGACTTCTTGGGTTTACCTTTGGTCTTCTTCTTTCCACCGTATTTACAAGGGGAAGATGATTAAATAGAATTCACCTCCTCGGTGGGAGCAGGGGTGGGTGACTTGGTGGTGGTGGTGCTAGCCGGTGGTGAGAGAGGGGAAGAACCATGGTGGTTCGATGATCCACCGGTTTGAGTAGAAGGTTGGGAGTGGAAAAAACCAATGACGTCATCGACATGAGGTCCCTGGGGTGGTTTTGCAGGATTGTAAGTAGGAGTGGGGGCATCAACCCATGGCCACGTCTCGAGCTACCGTGGGTAAAAGAGACTTTGTGAACCAGTCCTCTAGGAGTTGATCTGGAATGGGAGATTTGATGAGATGTCGTCTCCTCCGCCACTCATGGATATGATCGAAAATATGAGTTGCGGTGGTTTGGCAGAGCGAAGTCAGTAGGTACGTACCAGTTTTGTAGCATATGGGTAACTGGAAACGAGTAAAAAAAGACATAGCTAGAGAGCGGAAATCAGGAAATGAGTGCGGTGGTAATTCGATATACCACTTGGCAGCTGTACCGGTGAGGGATCGTTGAAATAACCTTAGACGGATTGAATTGTCTATCAAGTAATTGGATGAGCACCATAGATGGTAAGTCATCACATGGTTCTTCGGGTCTTCACCGGGGTTTCCGTCAAACTTTGGAATATCAGAAGGTATATTAACTGGAATGGGTGGACAATTATACCCGTGTAAGATGGGATTGTTCGTCAACCGGGACAGATCTGGCAGATTCAAAGTAGCCAGAAAAGGTAGCTGTTGATTCGGTTGCGGATACTGGTAGTATTGGTATGGAATTTGCGTACCAGTAGGACCTTGAATCAATTGATTGTAAGGTCCTCCCATAGGGAATTGGCCATAAGCGGGTGGGCCTCTTGGGTTGGGTGGGGGGCCATATGGTGGCCCGCCGCCATAATAGGGTGGTCGGACACCGGAAGGTGGGGGTGCTCCGCTGCCGGAATAAGGTGGCCAGCCCCCGCTAGAAGGTGGGGGTTCTCCTCCACTTCCATAAATAGGGGGTCCGCTACCCCCTCCGCCAAAATAGGGTGGGCCTCCACCAAAAGGTGGCGGTCCTCCGCCACCGAAATAAGGTGGTCCGCCGCCTCCAGAATAAGGAGGGCCTCCATCAAAAGGTGGGGTTCCTCCACTGCCGAAAGGTGGTGGTTCTCCACCTCTGCTGCCAGAGTATGGTGGGCCTCCATTGATGGAATGGGGTGGGCCTCCACCTCTGTCAAAAGGTGGAGGTCCATCCCCTCCAGAATGAGGTGGGGGTCCGCCGCCTACGGAAGGAGGTGGGGGTGGACCAAACCGCAGCGGGGGTAATGGGATGTGAGGAAAAGTTGGGGGGGTCCAATTGGCATAGCATTGTGATGTCCCCATGGAGTGTTTGAGTTTTCGGGATAAGCTACCCCGAGAATAATGTTCCCGGGATGGTATTGTCCCGACACAAGGTTGAAATTACCTAGATACAGGTGACTCCATAGTGATTGATTTAGGTTGGGTGGTCCCCCGCCATGATGTAATCCCATGGTAGGTCCCGCGATGGGTAAGGAGCTGCCAACGAAATGACTGATTGGAAGTCCTCCACTCATATTATGGTTAGTGAACAGGGGTTTCCCCCCAGTAACAATGTTTTGAACACTTGTTGATGGTTGACTCACAATAGGTTGATGGTGACTTACTAGTGGAGGAACATTACTTATGATGAAATTAGGAGGTAAAGAGTATCCTCCCCTTGAATTTTTGGGTGGGGGAGGAGGTAGTGTTCCAGTAGTAGTAAGTGGGGTGTTGGAAAATTGTACTTCAGTGTTTTGAGTCATCTGAGGTATGGAACCAGTCTTCTGATTAAGAGGTGTGCTTGCAGGAAATGAGGGTTGACCAGGTTCATAAGTTGTCATATTGGGTGTGGGTGGTTTCGGTGAATCATAAGATAGAGAATGAATTGGGATATGTCTAAATATGGGTATGTTAGAGTCTTGATTCCTTCATGAGAGACTTTGTCTTCTAAGTTCCTCGCTGACTATACATATCCGGTTAAGGTGGTCATGAAAGGGTGCCAGAAGCTCGTCATTGGAAGCCCAATTAGGAGGTGTGATGGAAAAATGAGCCCATTGTTTCCCTAGAGTGGTTTCCCAAAAAGATGCAGACAAACCAAAAGCTGTAGATACAGGTTCATCCCAGGGTTGATTGAATCATTATGTATCCCCAAGCTCTCTTTCCATCGAATGGTGGAAGGATGTGTCTCATGAAGCAGATGGTTCATGGTCATGGACCTTGGAGGGTCAATGACGGGTGGACTCAAAGGAAGCGAAAAGTTCAGTCCCGATTCCATGGTGGAGTTTTCTTCTTCAGGTGAGATGACTGTAATAGGTTGATCCATGTTTTCCCTCGAAAGTACCTTTGGGTTAAGGGGATATTCGGGTGGCAAGTTAAAAATTCCACAGGACCTTCTCAAAGGTTGTTAAGCTAGAATGACCGAACCAAAAAATATCCTAAGTGTCTTTTATAAAAATGAAAAATCAATCCATAAAAATATACAAAAACTAAGGCCGCAAGCAAACTTATGTGATAGGTGTGGATTCAAAAGTCTGGAACCTCACAAGATTGTCAATGCTTCGTAACTCGTGATATAATCCAAGGTCCAACAGTTATACTCGACCCAATTTTTCAGAGCACTAACCTGGGAGGATTAGGACCGTACCCCTGACCATATAACCCGACTACCTGATAGTACGTGCATAGTATCTCCCCAAGTGCTATTCTCGGTGTATTGCTCTGCCAAGATGGCCAAATGATTAGCTCAGTTGATTTCAAGAATCTTAGGAGAGTCTCCCGATATACGCAACGTAAATGAGAGCACGAATCCGTAGTGGTGCTTTCTAATGCACAACTGTACGACAAGAGACTTCCGATATACTACCGAGTATGTGAAGTGGCTTTCGATATACCCTAAGGTACGTGAAAGAGCCTTCAATATAACAGTTGGTACGTGGAAGAACTACAGTGCCCCCGGGATGCAATGTAGGCAAATAACTACAACTGCCATGTTTTATGACATAGGAACACATCACTAACTTAACACATAAGTTAATAGTAAATTTTAACCTAGCTCTACCGGTAAATTTTATCTGGACGGTTAGGTGAATGCATGAGGTGAAGATAGGAATTTAAACATAATGAAACCCTAACTACATGAAAGTGCACTTTTTCCTTCGATGAAACCTATGTAAAGGAAGGAGAAATTTATTTTCCAATGATCTCAATAAGACAAAAATCCCAAAAGTTCAAAATCTACCAAAGATGATTAAAGCACTCTTTTTCGTTTTTTTGAAAAAAACACAATAATAATAACACACCAAATCAAAACTTTTCTTTTTGTCTTTTCCAACTAGAATAAAACTAAGTACTGATGAAAAAAGAGAACTTATACCTAGCATGCACTAACTCTTAATTTTCACGATAATAACCTAAAAGCATAAAAAGACCAAAAGTGCATAGAATGCTTCAAACTTGGAACCACTTTGCAAAATATTGAATTCACTTGATTCTTTCATAACGTTGAATAACTCATAGTTAAGAAAAAATACAATCAACCGATTTCCTTTTGAAACTTCTCAAAGATTGGTAAATAATGAATTCCAATGCATGAAACAATCCTACAACAATTTCCAAATGATTTTGAAAACAAAAGAAATGAGAGACTTTCGATTTTTTTCAATTTATACATCAAAAACAAAATCTGATAATAATGATGCTTTTCAGGTGTAATAGAAGAAAACAAGAGACTAATCGTAGCACTCTAGTGACTCATAAATTCTCAAAGAAAAATGAGAAGCACTCAAATGAACCCAAAGACACTCAAGTCACTCAAAATCAATCAAATGATAGAAAAACTAAATGGCTATGTGCAAGAAGGGTTTGGAATTAGATCCAGTGTGCTAAATAGATCTGGTAGGGTGATTAGGGAATGCAAGATCGAGCGGATGATCGTTGGGGATTGAAATTTCCCGCCACCAACGGATCTCTCAGTTGACCAAATGGAAACCAAAATTCAACGCAAACAAAATCCAAACACAATCAATGCTGAATAACTAAGTCTCTGGCTAGAAGGTACAATCCAGAGAGGTCCATTGGTCAGACCAAAATCAAAATTTGGAGAGAGGATATACCAAGCACCAAGATTGAAGTGCCGACACAGTCTGTGGTTAGGCTCAGAGCGCCCGACGCAGACTATATATAGGGAGAAAGGGTCAGCGACTCAAGATGTCAAAAAGGAAAAAGCGCCAATAGCGCAGGATGCTCAAAGGAAGCAAGCACCCGAGAGGGAACGACGCACTGGACACACTACCCAGGTGCATTGGGAGAATAACCCAATGTAAGAAGTTAAAAATATACAAACAATGAATAAGTAAATGGATTGATAATGGTCGAAACAGACTCCGAGAAGGTCGACAGACTCTCCAATAAGAAGATCTGATGAAAGGAGAGGCTCAGGAGGCAAAGCAATGGTTCACTAATAAATCAACGAACAACACATTCAAAATGAAATCAAAGCTAAGTACTCCCCAGTACAGTTGCCATATTTTTTTCCAGACAATATACCTAAGCGGACTTAAAGGTCAGGTCTCCCTAGTCCAAGTGGATCTAGAACAAATAAACACAAAATAAAACCAACTTCCCTAGATCAATAGAAATGCAAATAGATAAATGGATCTCTTACCTGAGATTCGCAAGTCCTCTTTCTCTTTGTTTGATCCAATGCTCCAGCACCTTTAGATTTGCAGCTGTAAAGTCATGTTGAACAAGTGGAAACAACCAAACAGTAAAAGAATATATCACATATGATTGATCTAAGCTAGCAGTTAAGGAAGTAAACTCTACACATCAACAACACGATGATATGTATGGGAAGATATTGTATTAACTATATAAAAGGAGAGTACAAAAGAAGAGAACGTTACAACCTATGCCTTAACGTCACAACCTTGCTTCCAACAAGCCAAACCAAGCCAAGCCTCCAAAGATGACGTAAGTCTCTCAGGGATGAGTGAGAGTCACCTAAGATAATTTCACCAGCATGAGAGTACTATATACTTTCCTCCCCTTGGAATGTAGAGGAGCTTCATATTTATAAGACCAAGTGGATAGAGTGGGTTGAAGATTATGGGGATAAGGTTAAGGGATCATCCCATGAGGTTAGGGAAATGAAGGCCAACTCACCTAGAAGTTGGGGATGACTATCCACCTCATCATGCTTCGAGAAGTCGCTCGAAGGATTTATTTATCCATTTAAACCAACTCCGGTGCATGTTGTATGAGGACAATTGGCGCCAGGAAGGGGCAAGCATAGGTTGAATGAAGGAAACCCGAGCCACCGACGCAGGCTGCTAGATGTCCATTTGCACCGAGCCTAGTCATGCACTTCCTTCTAGAAGACAAAATGCGCCGAGATAACTAGAACTTGTGGGAAAAGGTCAACAACTTGCTCTAGTTGAATTTCTGGTCAGCGAGACTTCAGGGATCAAGGCACTGAGTTAACATAGGAGTCATGATGATGAGATTTAGGTGTAACAAACCTATAAGTATATTAGATAACTTTAGCACCTGGAACTCCCTTGTCCTCGGGACTGTAGAAACCCTGTTCTCTATTGGCCGTCTATGAAATTCCTATGTAAATTGCAGTATTAAGAATTTGGGAAAATGTCAACGCAGTAATATTTGGGAAACAACAAAAAAAATAAAAAGTCAAGGTATTTTCCACACCCTTATTTGAGACTTATATCAACATAATCCTTGGGTCGAGTTTATCACATTAATTCCACTCTCTAGTAACCTTTATGTGGACCCACGTCTCTATGGTTGTTACTCGAGGAGTGATATCTCCAAAAAACTATCATGCCTGGAAACTTAGTTGATGAGTTGTAACACAAGAATGACCACATCCACTCCTATTCTTAGCAAAATCTTGATGAAATCCATTCCATAATAGCCAACTTGGAGTCACTACCAGACAAAATATCAAAACTCATGTCAATGCATAATCATATCCTTACTTCAAATTAATTAAGTTACCAAAGGCTGGACTACCCTCCTCAAAAGGAAATGTTGAGCATTGGTTGTCATTGATGTCAACTAAATATGATGTCAGGTGGTTGAATGTCAACTGGTTTCAAAGAGGATGTCAACTGATTCAGTATGAGTCATTGATGTCAACTGAAGTAAAAGTGGATACATTATTCCTGCAAAAGTATGAAGAAGTTGGAAGCCACTTTGAATCAGTATATGCACAAGATGAAGAAGAAGATGAATAAAAGAAGTATATGTGCAAATCGTGAAGGTGACAGACATGTATGCAACTTTGGAGTATATCTAGAAGTGCATTCGGTCCGAAGATGTGTGTCAAGGATACATCATGCAAATCCAGTTCAAGAAAGAATACAAGTAATGTATCCTACAACATTTGGTCCTTGCGCATAAATCAAGTCCACCAAGTCATACATTCACATGGTAGCAGCCAAGGAGTTGGTTGGACAATGGTACAAGTGCTTAAGAAGCCAAGGATTTGGTTGAACAAATGGTACGAGTATGCAAGCAAGCCTGAGCGTTGCTTGGTTAAAAGTTTGAAGTGCACAAGCAGTTAATGGTTGGACAAATATTGAAAGCGCGCAAGCATAGCCAATTCTAAGATGATTTCACTAAGTGGAATGCGCACAAATTCCTAGAAGTGTACAATGGTTGAAGACCATCTATAAGAAAATTCCATAGCAATTGGTATAGCAGGTTCGCAAGTCCCACAAAGGATGACAAGGCAAAGGACAAAGACCCACTTAGAAGAAGTTGGAGTATGCACATAATCCGCAAAGTATCAATGCACCAAGGGCGCATTTCCCACAAGAGATGATGCATCACAAGTCATATACGCATCAAGATGAAGTGTAAGATTGTGCACATACCATAAGGCAATGATACATTAAGAGAACAAAGGCACACCACCAAGGTGTAAAGTCCCACTACATTGTGGACCTTGAGGGCACAAGACACATATCATATGACACATCAATAGCGTAGAAGATGATGTGTGGCATATGCATAATCCATGAAGTATGGAAGAAGGGATTCCACAGTCAACTTGTCAAGATACAATCCGTGCAGGACATGTATACATAGAGATTCAAGTTGGATATTGAAAGTAAGCTTGATGGTGAGAGCATACTATCTTCGAGTGCAAGTTTTAGTTTGTTTTTTAGAACATCAAGGGGCTTGTGGACAAAACACAATGATCTAGCGAAGAGCCGTATGCACACATGTAGTAGAATGAAGTTTGGAGTGTGCGAAAGTGCTTGATGTTTTGAAGGATAGTAATACAATCATCACGTCGATAGTCACAAATGTTGTAGAGACAGAAGCGCAGAGACAAATCCAAAGTTTATAAGATATTACACATATGTCTAGTTGATGCATAAGATCAGAAGTGAAAGTGTGCGATGTTGAGAACTCCATCTGATGCGCAATGATAGAACAATAGCAAAATACGGTAGGTGCATCATGATACAGATGATTTGAGACAAGTATGTTAAATAGAACAGACAAATCATTTGATGCACAAGATGCTGCATATTATTTGAGAGAATGCAACACTTAAATAGAATAGACACATCTGAAAATGCACAGTTCCATTTGTTACTAGTGCTTCATTTTAGAACATCAAACCATCAATTGAAAGAACAATATCAATTGATCATTGCAGTTGTTACAATGTATTTTTCCACCTTGTGAGCATTTATACTCTTTGGCCTCTGTTATTCATTTGATTGACTCAGAACCACTTTTTTCCCTCCAGGAACCTCTTTTTCCCTATTTTTGTTCCTATACGTGAGCTGCTTTACAACTTGTGCATGCACGGGATGTCCCACTATAGCCCGCGTACATCGAGTTAAATGGTAAATTATAGTAAAAATATCCCTTTTTACTCCAAAAAGCGGTCATAGGGTGACCTTTGGCCCTCCATGTATCCCGAACCAACTAGATTCGACCTTTCACCTACCTTTGGAGGGTTATATATTGAGCTCTTATGGTGCATGGAAGGAGGAGAAGGAGAGAGCATCGAAACTCTATTGGATTTTTTCCATAGCTTGAGTCTACATCCATTGATCCTAGTTGTTGTGAACCCTTTATGTTCACCTACCAAACTCTTCCATATCTTGTGAAGGACTCCTTCCTTTACTCGTGAGTTTTCCATTGCATGGGGGATTGAAGTGGTGGAGACACAAGTGGAGGGACCTAGTTCTTGGTTCAGATGAGTTGCCGACAAGAGGTTGTATCATGTACTTCTTGTTTACATTAATAGAAATACTCCTTTTATCGTCCAATTGATCTTGTGAATGGTTGTTTATTAACATTGGGTAACATTTTCTTATTATATCATGGACCATGCTATTGTTTATGCTAACATCTTTCATATATTATATACACTTGCTTGTGTTTATTGTTGAGACTAAGCTGTAGGTTCAAGTGTAGAGATTTGAAAGCTCAACGGGGATCTACATCAAACGTCCGGTTGACGGTTGGTCATTTATTCCACATCTTTATAGCATTTACATTTATATAGCATGCATTGGGAATTGAGTTGATTTATGGTAGTCATCTATCTGTTGTGGTCTACCCCAAGCCATAGGAAGTTTTTATCTGTAACAGAAATGACGACTCCGCTGGGGAAGAACCTCCATTTTGGGGATTTTGGGCATTTTTACTTACTTTGAGTCTATGTTCTGTCGAGTTTCTGTGTCGTTGATTGGCTGTTAGGATCTGCATAGAAATCTTGATTTTTCTTGGCTGTTTGATTCATTTTTGGTCCACCTACCTTTCCCTGTACGTGGTTCAGCTTTGCTTAGACCACGTGGATGCACTACTGTTAGTACAATAGCTTGGGTATACATGCTACTGTTCTATGAACAGTTGCGTACAACTCTGGGATTGTCTTGTTTATGATATTTGGTTTTTGCTGGGTGAATTTTGGGTGTTCCTGAGTCTTATTAGGCCTATATTCTGACTGTTCCATGCCTCTTTACTGACTAGAAACTCCTATTTCTTTAGTTTTTGAGCTTTTGGTTTTCAACCATTTTTTTTTTATAGCTCATTAGCTTGGCTAAGTCTTGCTTTTTGGGATTTGCTGGTTTGTCTGCTTTGCATGCTCTGAAGTTTTCTGAAGAGTTCTGATTCTGCTTGCATTTTTCATTCATCTATATTGAAAAATACAAAAAAACATTGTTTTGCATTTTCATTTCATTTATTGTGAAAGTACAAAAAAAATTGCTTTATGTTATTGCATTTTGCATCAGAGTGCTTGTGATTTCATTAGGGCTTGCTTCTGCATGGAATTATAAAGAGATTGCATTTTTATTTCAAAATGAAACGTTGGTTTGATTGTCATTTAGTGGCATATTTTTCCCATTGATATAAGAGTCTAGCATTTATTGGATGTGCATTTATTGAGTCTATTCACACCATTAGTTTCACGACCATATCCTTTGAGTAATCACAACCATTAAAATTAATGCTTAACTAAGAATTGATTAGAACATTTTCTTTGTTAGGGTGCACCAACTAGTATAGGTTTAGAGTCTTGGAATAGATCACTATGAGTTAACAATCCAAGACTGTTAAAAAAACATTATGTGTCTGACCAGGGAGTGGTGAAACCCATGGTATACATCAGTGTTCTCAGGAAGCTCTACTCAAATGAGAGTTAAGCACGAGGTCACGGGAGGTTGGTTGCAGAGATAGCGCTCCAATACTGGCTGAACGTGGGAGATATTTCCAGGATTTGTTCGTATCTGGGAATTCTTGGGGGATTTGACCCTCTTGAGTTTCAGGCTTAGCTACCTTTCCCATACGATGGATCCCACCTATGACTGTCCACTTGAGCATTGGTTATACATGGTGGCCATAGTTGCTTTACCTAGGTATCACATAGGGTACTTGCAACGGTTATTCTGTGAGTTTTTTGAGTTAGATAGGGGTCGGACATCACAGTTGTGTTTGCATAGGGATTTGACCCTGTTCGCACAGTGAAGTCTGGGGGCCCTTATAACTGATTCTGTTACCTCCGGTTATAGTTCGGGAGTCTTAAGCCTCCCCTAGGCGAGACATACCAGCTGTAGTGTTGGGAGGTCCCTTGAGCCAATCCTATTTGTGTGTGCATTTGGTTGTAGTTTCTTTTAGGTGTATGCTTTGTGACGATCTAGTAAGCCATTAGGAGACGTTTATTTGTTGAATTTTTGAAGTCATCGTGGATCGAGATCCACCTCTCCACCGATCTCGTCGATTGGCTGGTTTACCAGGTAGCGATCCATCGCAGTATTTTATTAAGAAGCATCGAAAGACTACCGCTGGTCTTTCATTTACATCTCACGAGATTTAAAGAGCTCCTATCATGAGTTCCGCATCTGGCATGACGGGAGTCCTTGTGACTCCATCCGGTGGCACCACATGAAACTCCCCTCCGTCCACTCCTAGAGATGGATGGGGATGAGGTTCATCACACAACACTCCTCCTGGGTATGGGACATCCCAACCCATGAGTATGAACCCTTTTGAGGAAACATGGTCGACAAATTATTTAGATGGTTCATCCTTAGGGATGCCAGGTTATGGTTCTACATTCGTCCCTATGACCTCAAACCCTTTTTCATTGGGTATGCCCGATTATATGCTGACTGTTACTTCCACCATGTCTAGTAGTCATGCTAGATCTAGCATTGGGATTGGGGGCACTACACCCCCTTTTACTGCGTATCAGTTTGGGAGTGGTCACATCCCTCCATCTACTCCGTATGTTGGAGGAGGGCCACCTCCTACGACAACCCCTAGTGTTAGTGTGAACCCATTTTTGAGTGGAGGTTTCACAATAGGTATTGGATCTACGAATTACATTCCATCTTTTAACCCACATACTTCTATGCTTGTACCCTCGAACGCTTTTATGATGCTGAATCCTCCCCCTGTCTCTAGTTCGCCGATTCTAGTGGGTGGGAATATACCATTTTCATATGGCCCTTACTCATCTAGTTTCCCTTCCTCGAGTGGTTATATGGGACCCCATTCTTATGGAGGTCATTGTTATGGATTTTAAACTGGTCCTAATTATTATTCCAATCACTCCCATGGACTCCTTTCTTTGCACATACTTGTGTATCATAACATGGGTCAGTTCAGAGGAGGATATTATCCTTATGGTCACAGTCACGGCTTCTATCAGAGTTCGTCGAAACCTTAGGTGTCGGCTACGATGAACACAATATCACCTTCGTAGATTCAATCTCTTTCGAGAGCTTATAATCAAGCTTCACAACCTCAGCTCCCGTTTCTTGCTAGGTTAAATTTACCTGATATTTCGAAGCTCACGAATGATCCGGTGTGTCATGATCCTACATGGCTTCTAGTCCCCACCAAGCTCCCTTCCGACATTCTGAAGTTTGAGGGGAATAAGGGTGAGGATCCAGGTGATCACGTCACCGCATTTAATTTATGGTGCTCCTCGAATTCCTTGAACCACGATTCTATTCATTTGAGGCTATTTCAATGCACCCTCATGGGGGAAACTGCGAAATGGTATGTCGAGTTTCCTGGGGGAACATATAGAGGTTTCAATGATTTAGATTTGGTTTTCCTAGATCACTTCCAATTGTCGGTTTGTTATGATACTGGTACTGATATTTTATCCACCTTCCGTTAGGACAAAGCCACACATATCTCTGATCATATTCAAGAGTGGCACTGACGGAAGAGGCTAGTGAAAGCCAACATTCCTCCTGAGTTTCTGTTGGAATGGTTCCTTGAATCTTTACTCCCTTACATTTTGAAGGACATTTCGTTGTCCAGTATTATGACTAAGGAACAAGCTATTTTTAAACCCCAACAGCTAGACCTAGTCTATGCTCAGTCTGACATTTTGTACAACATTATACCTGACGCGTTGAGATCACGACATGAGCCCAAGCCCGTTCCTGGACCGCATGCCGATGGTATTGTTGGTTCCATAAGTACTTGTCCTGTATATTTGTTTATGAATCAGATGCACAATCTGTCTATTACCCAATCTACCCTTGGACAGGCTCATGCCTCGTTCGTTTCCACCCAATCATCCGATGTTCACTCTATACAATCGATGAACCCATCAGGTAACCAACAAACTGGTGGAAAGAAGAAGGGGAAAAACAATCATAGGGGTGGGAATAATAGGAACAATAACCCTAAGAAAGAGAACACCAACCCTCCTCGGTACAACGAAAATGTTGGTGGGGACCACAAACCTAGACATAAAGTGAAGTTTCCTTGTAAGCTTTGCACGGAAGATCACCTTACACATTTGTGTCCTTGTATTGAAGAAGCAATATCGGAGCACCTTGCACAGAGCCCAATGTGCTTAAGGATCCCCTTCCTCATCATCAAAATATGGCTTGGGGTGCTTCCACCGCCGGTAGTGGGACTAATGAAACTTCGACGTCCTCTACCCATGCCGGCGGTTACAGATGCATTAACATGGTTAAATCGGAGGTTAGTGTTGCTACTTGCTCACGTGATTATTGAGCTCCAAAACCTTCATTGGGGAATGAGCCCCTTTCACTTGAGACTCCATTGCATATAGAGAAGCCTAATTCCATGCTACAGATGCTGAAAGGTGTTCTCAAGCATTTGATGCACAATCCCAATGCCCGAGCCACCCAAAACTACTCAATTGTGGAAGATTTGGGCCAGACTCCATGTGCTATGTTGGCTCTCGAGGTTCTCTAGGCTTGTCCTTCTCAAAGGACCACCCTATTATGTGCTTTAAGAGTCCAGGATCAATGTAGTCCTAATATTATCAAGTTCAATACTACTGATGTTCAGCCTCGGTTTCCCTATCATGTGGCTTTCCAAGTCCACATTAGGTTCCAACAAAATATCGTTAAACGTACCGTGGTTGACAAAGGTGCTTCCACTTCGGTAATATCATTAACTTGTTGGAAGGCTCTAGTTTCCCCTCCATTGTCGAAATATATGACCATTCTTATTGCATTCGATGGTTGTTCATTCAGGCCGCATGGTATTATCCCCTCCCTTGAGGTACACTTGCGTGGGAAGACTGTGCCAATTGAAGTCAAGGTGGCTGATGCGCCCATTGAATACAACCTTTTACTAGGTAGGAATTGGATCTATGCTATGAGAGTGATCGTGTCCTATGATTTTAGAGTTATCTACTTTCCCCATGAAGGAAATATTGTGACTGTCGATCAACTAGATTTCACTGGTTCCAGTCCCACAGCATCGTCAAGAACCGAAGTTCCTCAGATCAAAAATTCTCAGTCGACAACTGGGAATATTGGTGTTAGATTGTATTCCTCTTTGATGGGATCTTTTGAATTTGTTGCACCAATCTCCTTTATAGGATCCATCTCCGATAGTGCCCCATCCTAATTGCATAATGTACCGTTTCAGACATCGTATTTTAATGATTCATGGAATTTACCTTCCACGCGTTCCTCGTTTAGAAACGTTTCACACGTCGGTATGGCTATGCCCTTATCTGCATCCGATCTTGCTTATCATGATATTCAACAAGCCACTGCAGAGCCAGATCTCTCCTCTTCACAGGCAGAAGAAGAAGATCCCGTTATGCTGCCTGCGTGGGTAGTCGAATCATCTTGCTTGCATGATTTCCTTGATGGTACTTTGCCTTAGGATGAAGCTATTATTGAGGCCATGTATGGTAGTGATAAGCCTTGAGAATATCTACATCATCGATCGTATTTTCTTCCCAACCTTGATCTTATTGAGCAGGAGGAGTTTCGGTCAACTCTTGCAGAGAAGGTTGGTCACCCTGTGGCTCCTTTGGATACGCATGGTATTTACACGGAGGGGAATATGGATAACATTTCCCCAACCATTATGATCAACATTTATTGCACTCCCATAAAGTTTGAAAACGTTTACATCAGTGCTGATTGTTCCCCCAAGGAGATCCGCATTTACACCGAGTTATTCGAAGAATTTTGGGATGTTTTCGTCTGTTCTTATGAGGAGATGCAAGGTATAGACCCTAGTATTTTCGAGCATTAAATTAAGACTTATCCAAATGTTAATCTTGTTCGGAAACGTCTTCGTGTTGTGAATCCTAGGAAGTTAGCCGCTATTAAGGCATAAGTAGAGAAACTACTCAAAGCTAGTTTCATCTACCTGGTTCCCCTTACTGAATGGGTATCTAATCCTATTCCTGTGGATAAGAAGCAGGGAACCATCCGAGTGTGTACCGATTTTCGAGATTTTAACTGAGCAAGTCCTAAGGATAACTTTCCCACTCCATTCATAGACCAAATCTTGGATGCATGTGCGGGAAGTGAAGTATTTTAATTCATGGATGGTTTTTCAGGTTACAATCAGATCCAGATTAAACCCGAGGATCAACATAAGACCGCATTTATATGTCCTTGGGGTAACTTTGCATACCGGAAGACGCCCTTCAGCCTTAAAAATGTCGGAGCTACTTTTCAGCGTGCCATGACCTATGCCTTTCATGACCTTAAGCACATAGTGGAGGCTTATCTGGATGATATTACTGGTCACTCTCGTAAGAGAGTTGATCACCCCAGTCACCTCCGCCTTATTTTCGAAATATTCTGGCGTTATAAGATTCGTTTGAACCCTAACAAGTGCATCTTTGTCGTGAAAATAGTTCACCTTTTAGGGTTTGTAGTCTCAAAAGAGGGTATTAGAGTCGATCCTTTAAAGGTTGAGGCAATACTTCGATTGCCTCCCCTGTGTAATTTGATTTAACTTCAGAGCATCCAAGGGAGAGCCACTTTCTTACGCCGCTTTATCGTAGCAATTGATGCCAACAAATGTTGTGTTAAGATTCAATATGATAGGTCTGTCCGTCCCTGACAATATGATGAAGGTGACTTGGTCCTCCTTTATGATCAAGCTAAGGAACCCCTGGGGGCAGGAAAGTTTAACCCCATGTGGCACAGTCCTTACGTTGTGAGGCGTGTCCTAGAGAAAGGAGCCTATGAGTTGGAGGATTACGAGGGGAACACATTGAAGGAGCCTATAAATGGGCTCTATCTCAAGCGGTATTACGCTTGAGCTTCTAGCTCGAGCTGATACTTTTTGTATACTATTGTATAGTCTTTTCTGTACATAGTCTAGTTGTCTTTTGATTTTTTGAGTCTGCTGATTCGCTTCCATTTGGTTGACATATGTTAGCGAAATATCCAGTGTTCTTGGGATTCACATATGGGGCTAGCCATCATACGCAGGGACTAGCTTAGGACTGAGAGGTGCTTGTCTCATTCCTACATCCAACAATGTGGCTGAGTACAATGCCGTTGTCAATCTACTTCGTGATGCAATTTTGCATGGTATCCAGTCTTTAGAAGTCTGCTTGGATTCACAACTGGTTGTGTCTCAGTTGAACGACTAATACCGTGTGATGGATCCTATGTTATTACTTACTAAGGAGGTTCTTAAGGGTAAGACTCTTGGAGCGTCAATTTATTTTCATTACATACATTCATGTTTCGAGACGTTTTAATCATGTATTTGACGCATATGCTAATTATGTCCTATATTGGCATTTGTCACATCAATAAAAGAAGCACACAAATAACATTCATTCATACATTTGTACATACACAATAGTAGAGTCAGAAAATCATATTTTTTTCATTAATAATATATCCAAAAGTGGTGTCATAATACAAAATTGGAGCCCTTAGCTCTCAAAAATATACAAGACGATAAAAAAATAGTGAGACCCCATGGCATCTAAGCCCTGTGGGGAGGCCTCATTGCCTCGACGGGATGAGTCTGAATGTAATAGTGTACGACATGGGCTATACGCTGGAGCAGCCGCACCCAGGTACTAGGTACGCCTACAACATGTCGTTGTATTGCATCCAGGAGATTCTCTAGCTGTATGACCGGTACCCTGGAAGTCATGCGGGTCAGGTTGACCTGTACCATATCCAAAGTGTGCTCTATCGCTGCACCTACTACCTCACCTCCTCTACCTCTACGGTAGTTTCGTGGGAAATCTTGAGGTCTTCGCGGACCCATATCTGCGAGCAAATAGTCACACATCAATATATGATACCACACCAAAACGATTTTTGCATTCACTTATAATAAAAAATCCAAAAAATTAAATACACAAAACTTAAAAAGAGTAGTCATACATATGTCCCCGAATGCGACCCCTGTTGGGAGTGGCATGTATCGATCCCCTCTGAAGTCTATCCCCTCATATGGGTAGTCATCGATGGTGATGATATGTCATGCCCACCAGTGGAAAAATACTCATAATATGGGGAAGCCTGTCGGCCACCCCCTGCAGTGTCAGTACCTCTACCCACCGGGTCTGGGAAGGATCTCGGAGACTATGCGGAGGGAATTCAACCCTCGGACTCAAACCCGATACCCTATCAAAGAAAAAGCTACATACGATACTGCCAAAACCAAAGTTCTTTGCCCTCCCAAGATTGCACTCCGTTAGCCGGGTCTTCATCGTACCCAGCAATGTTGTGCACCAGTCGTATACCGTGGGTCTCATGTACTCAGCCACATAGAATATTAGAGGCCTTGAAGCCTGATGGAGTGCAGCCGATCCTGTAATCCTCCTGAGGGTGAGAACTATGATCTTCATGCTTAGGCTCGCTATAGCCTCTATGGGGACCTGGCTACCAACCTTCTGGGTTCCAACAATACAATACCTGTCATTGTAATCTCTCATAGTGATTCCTCCCCCCATGCCGTGAGACCTAAGACTTGCTGTCTCCCCTCGGCGGGATAATCTAGTAATGAAGTATATATCTTCCACCTCCAATGGAAGTGGTTGCCCATGTAGATCGAAATGTCGTGCTTCTGCATCCCAATAGTTCACCAACTGAGTGAGCAATCGGTTTTGGGACCTTAAACCACCGATGCTCCAAAATTTATAAAGGCCACATGCTTGTAATTCTTGTTGGGTGGGTAAATCTTGGCGTACATGTTCATCAACAATGTCATGTTTTCTCTCTCTCCATTCTAGGACCATCCTCGAAGCAAAGAATTGAGTCTTTTAGTGCCAATGTGTTTAAAAAAAATCACCCACGACACTGTACGCAGGCTAATATATATATACAGTCGCACGTATACGCGGTCAACGCATGTGTTGACCATGCACAAGAATCCCTCCACGTGACCCGTGAAGTTATAGCCTGCGTAAAGCACCGAGTATGTTTAGTTCTTTGCAAAACTAACAATTTGACCATCAAAAAATGAAATAAAAACCATGAAATTGAAGAGGGGGATGAGACCACCGACCTGATCCAAACGGCTCGTGAATCCGACGCCCATAGCTCCCAGAATCAACAACTGAAGATCGAGGGTAAAAACTAACCAAAAGCACTATGTTGGGTGAAAAGTGAAAATGGAATGGTAAAAGTAATTTCTTTTTACTATTTATATTTTTTCAAACCAACTTTCCTATAGTTTTTTTCGTTTTGAGCTGTTTTGGACTAATATGCTATTGTAAAGTGCCTTTCTGAGCAGTTTTTTCTGACAAGAGTGTATTTTTCAACCATTTCGCGCCTTCGGCAGGTATTTTCTACACCTGGAATATAGGTTAGGATGTCATTTCACCTGCATTTTTGCATTGACCTTATGGCCACATTCATAAACCTTAGGTGCGACCCCACTTTTTAACTAACACAGAACCTCTATGTTGCTTTAGAAGTGTCGTTATTTGGCAGTAGGGCTTGTCCGACCATGGGTGCCCTAGTTAGATCCTGTTATGTCTTTTGGTGCCCATGTCGTTGTTTCTTCTTAGGATTGGGAGTCCTTTGTAGTCACGCCATGAAATTGTGATGAAGACTCATACTCTACTTCATTTTATTCTGGCCATCTCCCATGAGGAATCCCCATTTATATTGAGTTGTGATTGCATTGCATTATCCTTCTTTCCTTTTGAGCCTTGTGCCGGCTCCTGCTTTTCTCAGTTATTAGCCATGTGCCTGAGCACTTTAACTTCCGAGCCAAGCAAAGCCTCCATTTATCTTTCACAACTTGATGACCCTTACCTTGAGGGAAACCCCCTCGAGTGTCCACATCTTGCACATGCTTCCGTTCATTGATCATAGGTATGTTCCACTACTTGGAACTAGTTTGCTTGCACTTGACACTCGTTCTCTCACTTGTACTATAAGAAATTTTATTCTTTTTCAAGCTTTCATAATATGAAAAAGAAAAAAAAAATCATATAACTGAAAAATATGGATGGGAAAATCCTTACTACCTCTTATTGGCAGCTGTCGCGTCTCCTTTGGACATAGCATTCATATCCACTCCATTCATCATGAGTCGGGACATTAGTAGGACCTTAGGAGTTGTACTCGTTTCTCAGATATTACTCCACTCGCTGGTTAAGCTTCCAGTCATTATGGAGCCTTTGTCGATGTCTCCTGCATCACAAAGTATTATTATCATCTAGTACTTGAGTCTATGTTGCCTAAGTCTATCCATCTGCTCATGCTCTTGTTCAAAGGAAGTATTGAAACGAGATTTGAGCACTCCTCATATTTCTTGACTATTGCATGTAAGCCATCCCATACAGTTCGATCTGTTAGTCCGAGTTCTTCCAAATCTTTCAGCGTAGATAGTTACCTCGTGCTGGCTGATGGGGGATTCATTAATGCCCTCCTTCCAACGAGTTTCATTCCATCGACTCCAACTCCATTATTCCGGAATCGAGACTTAGAGTTCGTTGAGTACCTTGAGGCTTGCAGTCATTAGTGGTAGGTTCTCTCACCATAGATAGTTTGGGAATTCATCAATGTCCCCTGATAGATGGATTCATCACAGTGTTCGACCTCAACACCTCTATTCACACTTGGTGAATGTACTCTGTGCCTTGATGCCCATTTTCATTATTGGTGGGTTATCTCACGTCTGTTAATGGTATACATTAATGACTGGTAATCAGACGATGCCACATCAGGTTTGACATCAACACCTTTATTCGCTTGATAGGGCATGCATTGGAGATGATTTGTGTAGAAGACCCTAGACTTCAGTGGAATTCCGTATTCTACTGGTAATCGTGATTGTGCTTATGAGAGATCAGTCTCATACATCAGCAGTTCGTACGTTCAGTTTACATCAACTATTTCCTCTTCAGAAGGAGACCATATCTTATTGTATATTGGGTCATGGCTATGACTACTTATGACATGTATTCGCTATATAATGCCTATTCATGGCCATTGTATCAGATTTCTATGTATTGTACCAATATGTATTCAGAGATATCATTGTATTATGATGAGTGGGATACTCCTTCCATTTGTGTCCCCATCACTCCACTTCTGATATTTATAATGTATTTCGGCCATCGTAGTACCTTCTCTGACCTCACACATTAGGGGGCATCTGTTACAATGTATTTTTGCACCTTGTGAGCATTTATACTCTTTGGCCTTTGTTATTCATTTGATTGACTCAGAACCAGTTTTTACTCTCCAGGAACCTCTTTTTCCCTATTTTTGTTCTTGTACGTGAGATTCTTTATTGCAACTCGTGCATGCGCTGGCTCCCACTATAGCCCGCATACATTGAGTTAAATGGTAAATTATATTAAAAAATTCCCTTTTTACTCCAAAAAGTGGTCATAGGGTGACCTTTGGCCCTCCATGTATCCCTAAACGACTCGATTCGACCTTTCATCTACCTTTGGAGGGTTATATATTGAGCTCTTAGCATGGAAGGAGGAGACGGAGAGAGCATCGAACTCTATTGGATTTTTTCCATAGCTTGAGTCTACATCCATTGATCCTAGTTGTTGTGAACCCTTTATGTTCACCTACCAAACTCTTCCATATCTTGTGAAGGACTCCTTCATTTACTTGTGAGTTTTCCATTGCATGGGGGATTGAAGTGGTGGAGACACAAGTGGAGGGACCTAGTTCTTGGTTCAAATGAATTGCCTACAAGAGGTTGTATCATGTACTTATTGTTTACATTAATAGAAATACTCATTTTATCGTCCAATTGATCTTGTGAATGGTTGTTTATTAACATTGGGTAACATTTTCTTATTATATCATGGACCATGCTATTGTTTATGCTAACATCTTTCATATATTATATGCACTTGCTTGTGTTTATTATTGAGACTAAGCTGCAGGTTCAAGTGTAGAGATTTGAAAGCTCAACGGGGATCTACATCAAACATCCGGTTGAAGGTTGGTCATTTATTCCACATATTAGCATATACATTTATATAGAATGCATTGGGAATTGAGTTGATTTCTGGTAGTCATCTATCTGTTGTGGTCTACCCCAAGCCATAGGAATTTTTTATCCGTAACAACAGTCACACAATGCATAACGTTGAGATAACAGTGACACAGATTGTAGTTGTAGCATAGCACAAAGTATATAAAGTAAGTCATCAACATAAGTATGATTTGAGAGGAATGATAATTCAAGTGATGCATGTAGCATAGTGACAGAGTATAGTCTGCATACGAAGGTGGCGCACAATAGAATTTTCATTAGAATATTTGAAGAAGTGTGCAGAGTTGAAGTTCGGTAAGGAAGTAACATACATAAGACATCAGGGCAGTCAGACGGGGAAAGGAGATAGGGAGTTAGAGCTTCCTTCAGGTTGGTTCTTGTAAAACAAAGAATATAGAGGGTCATTTCCTCCTTCCAGTTGGTGCTGGATAAATACAGGGAGTAGGAGCTTCCTTCAGGTCGGTGCTTATAAAACCAGGGGGTTGGTGCCTCCTTCCAGTTGGTGCTGGTAAACACATGAAGTCAGTGCTTCCTTGAATGTATTCTTTCTAATTATAAAGAAGCATTATGTGGTTTTCTCCCATTTGGGTTTCCATCTAAAAATCCTGCGTGTTATATGTTGTTTATGTGGTGCATATATGTGTGGATGTTTATTTACCGATGCATAACAGAAGATAAAGATTAAGTAAAGGCTAATTTGTTAAAGAAGGTAAAAATTGCTAATAACTACGCTAATACTAATTCACCCCCCCTCTTAGTATTAAGGCGATTCCAACAATTGGTTTCAGAATGGGTGTATTCAGTATCAGATTAACATCTGGAAGATAGATCATTGTGCAAAAATGGATAAGTAGGAAGGAATTTCTACAAACAGAGCACTAAGATTTGATGGCACCAATTACATTTTATGGAAGGTACGTATGGAAGTTTATTTGTAATCATTGGGAGCAGATGTTTGACAATCTATTGTCAATGGTTATGATGTCCCAGCAGTTGTACCAATCAATCCGACGCAAAGGAGACTCTATGAAAACAATGCTAGAGCCAGAAATGCTCTGCTATGTGGTTTGAAAGGTGACGAATTCATCAAGGTTATGCATTGTGCATCGGCCAAGGAGGTTTGGGACAAACTCAACGGTATATACAAAGGAAATGACAAAGTAAAGAAAGCGAAGCTTCAAAACTACTCTGGGTAGTTTGAATCTATGAGAATGAAATATGAAGAGAACATTACATCCTACTTCCTAAGAGTATATGAGATAGTTAATGCTATCAAGAGTCTTGGGGTCACTCTGGACAAAGAATTAGTTGTGCAGAAGATATTGAGAAGTTTGCCTCAAAGATTCAATGCGAAGGTATCTGTGTTATAGGATCGAGCTAATATTGAAGAACTAACAAAGGATGAGCTTCAAGGGATTCTCAATGCATATGAGATGAGAACTGCGAAAAAGAATCCCATCATAAAGGAAGTTTCCTTTGAATCCATAGGAAAGGACAAGCTTGATCATGAAAAAGAATGTTGTGATGAATCAAATGATGAAGAACCAAAATTTGTCAAGAAGTTGAAAAGAGAACGAGGCAAGTACAAGAACAATTTTCCCTTTAAATGTTTCAGATGTGGAGGAGTAGGTCATTATGCCTCAAATTGTCCTTACAAGGAAAATGGAGACAATGACAGTCATGATGAATCTATCTCATATGATTGAAAGACTGCGCGCTCACAACACAGACCTGAGAACAAAAGGAGGATTCCAAAACAGAGGAAGAGTCTATACACTAAAGATGGAATCAATGTGTCTGAAGGAAGTGACTAGACAAAGAACCTAAGGAAGTACTCTTCATGTCCCATGTAGTGGAATAAAGCAAAGCTGAAAGAAAGAAGAGCAGTTCGAAGAATCCTCCAGTTGCACAAAATAAGCCATGATCACTAGAAAAGTATTTCTTTAGTGGTTCATTCAAAACACCTCCAAATCCAGTCACACATCCAAAACTTGTTGAAGAGGTCAAGAGTGACAGTCAATATGATGATGAAGACACTACATACATTGACTGGGAAGGTGAATTGATAAGTGCCTTGGATGAGTTAAAGAAGTCTAAGAAGAATAAGATATTGCAGGAACAATTGTCAAAGTATGAAGAATGAGACAGGTCATGTCAGGAATCTGTTGGTGCAGATATTCATGAAAGGTTAACTAGCTATGCAACTCAACTGAGTTGTGCACAAGAAAATTTTCTAGTACTTGAGAAAGAGAAATCTGCAATTAGAGCTTCACTGGAGGAATTGGTGCAGAAAATCAAGATGATGACAATTCAACTTGAAGAAAAGGATAAAGAGATATCCCATCTAGAAGACAAGCTGATTGAGATAAAGGGAAAGAGACAAGTTCACATCTGTGCACAATCAGAAAGTGACAAGACATAATATGAAGATGAAGTGCAGAACAAGTTGAAAGATAGCTCATCAATACTGAACATGATTCTGAAATATAAGAGACCACCAAAGGACAAAAATGGTCTAGGTTATGTAAAGACACCTAAGAAGATCTATGATAGTGAATGTTGCTCAAGTCAGGATAATACTTTCAGGTATGGTGGTTCCTTCATCCATAACTCTGTCTGATATACTAATCAAAGACGGATGAATAGGGTGAAATGCACAAGATGCAATCATTTTGGCCAATTGCAAAATATTGTCAAGTGGTGAGATGTTATGCATGCGATTGTTTTGGACACAAAGCTATGTACTGTCAAAGAGCAGTAAACTATCCAGGTGAATATTTGATGTGCAAAGGATATTACACTCAAAAGGACTTCAGTGGAAAATATACATAACATAATCAAAACAGAAGTGCACACAACAAAACTTGGGTGAGAAAATCTCCTCAAAAGTGCACTGAAGATGTAGACAATCCAGGTGCAGCAAGCAATTTCTGCCTCTCTGGTTAAACCCTTGAGTTCAACACGATGCATCTTAAGGAATTCAAGGGATATTAGTTAGGCGTGTGGTTAAGAATGCATGATCAAAATGTGTGATTATAATATGTCTGAAGTTATAATTTGTTCGCACATGATTGTATGTTAAGTTGATTAATTTACATAAACGGGAAATTGCATGCATACATTAAGTGGTTATAGATTTAAAATGCGTAGAGAATAATCACATTTGAAGTTTAGTAGCACAAACACAAGCAACAAATATTTACATGAGGAATTAAACACTGCTGAAAGATATGAGTCTGTGCAAAACATATCTTTTCATTATATTAAAATTGGGAATGATTACAAAAATTGCATGAGTTAAAGACTCCATGTTGAGGCCAAGAATGGCATATACAAGAAGAGGAAAAATTGAGAAAATGACGTAGCATTCTACAGTCATAGTTTGAGACTGAGTTCAAATTCTTCCGGTTCGGAAGACATAACTCCAAATCCACTGGAACCAGGGATGTGCATTTAGAAGCAGGGTGCAGAGGAATAAGTTGCAGAGTGGCAGATGACAATAGTTCAGCATGATGAGGCCGAGGACGAGACAATTAATCCAAAATCTCCTGCTGCTGATGTTCCATATTATCAACCCAACGAGTCAGAAGAATCAGCTACTCATAATTTCCATGATTTATCTGATACTTAGAGTAATGATGAAGAATCTGGTTGTCCTGCACTTGTTGCTGCCACGAACCCATGTCAGTTCTCAAGCACGAAAACTCAGTCTGTTGAGTTTGGATGAAAAGACACACATTCTCAAGGGAACTGTTTACTCTATATCAAAAGGACTCCATCAGAAGGAATAGAAAGAACCAGAGGTAAGGTCAAACAATAAATGTAATATGAAAATGCGATACGAAAATGTAGGGATGCAAGAAGTGATGAACCAGACATTGCTAGTAGATATATTATAAAATCCATTGAAGGAGGTTCGCGCGCATGCGTTCAGTTGATGAGATAGGAACTCAATGTCGCATAACGTTGAAGAAGGTGGTGGAGTCACCAAAATTAAATGCTCAACTTAATGAGATTTTGGAAATAATAAAAAAGGGTGGAAATTCGATTCATTTCACCATACGATGAAGAATTTCTCCTCAAAAGGATTGAGTACAGAAGTGACACGTCATATTTTCCACACAAACTGAGTTTCATGTACACCTCTACCCTGAGTTGGCCGATAAATGAAAAACATGCCATATCTTTGGTTGTATTGGAAAAATATGCGACAACATTAAATGCAACAAGGCCTTGTGACAACGCAATAAATGCGCCAGGTGAAGCGGCCAAGTGCATGAAATATAATGCAAAATCAATAAAGGAATGAATTAGAAACTATGTAGCTGGAAAGTAAGAAAGACAACATGATCACTGGGAAAGGAATAGTGAAGTATTGTGATAGGAACAAGAGATCAAGGTAAAGGAGTAATGTAACATATTTATCAGAAAAACAAACAAAGATAATTATGAAAGGATATCAGTATAGAAGCTCTGCAAAGCAACGAAGCATGATGACAGGGGGAGTTATCCCTAGATACAATCATGATGAGCACCAATGCATAACAAACAAGAGGAACTTATATATCACAAAATAAAGGCACCTCTTTTCCATTGATGTCAAAGGGGGAGAAATGCATGAATCTTAGGCGTGAAATGCACATAAGAAGTTGACATCAACAGGACATAATGAAAGGAGAGATGCATGAAGCTGTTATATATTGATAATAAAAGCGATCCATGAAGTTAGTAGGATAACACAAAAATGGGATAATTGTAGACAACAAAAAGGAATGACATGAAGACCTAGCATATGTGAAAGAGCATGAAGCCTTAGCAGACGTGAAAGAGTGTGAAGATAATTGAACATATGGTATGCACATATGTAACAGAAAGTAGAATGGTTCACGCGGAGAATTGGTAGCAAAATTAATAACAACAAACGCAGTATCCATAAGCCCAAAGAACTTAGGGGGATCATATACACAGAGTGAGCATTGCGACAAAGTGCATATGAAGCATACAGTTCAAAGAAGATCAGGTGCATCTTCATAAGGTGTTGAAATCAATGCCAAAGGGGGATATTTTTGAGCATTGGTTGTCATTGATGTCAACTAAAGATGATGTCAAGTGTTTGAACGTCAACTAGTGTCAAAGAGGATGTCAACTGATTCAGTCTGAGTCATTGATATCAACTGAATTCAAAGTGGATACAGTATTCCTGCAAAATTATGAAGTTGGAATCCACTTTGAAGAAGTATATGCACAAGATGAAGAAGAACATGAATACCATAAGCATATGCGCAAATACTGAAGGTGACATAAATGTATGCAAATTCGGAGTATATCTAGAAGTGCATTCAGTTGAATTATGTGTGTCCAGGATGCATTATTCAAATACAATTCAAGAAAGAATACAAGTAATGTATCCTACAACATTTGGTCCTTGCACAGAAATCAAGGCCACCAAGTCATACATTCACATGGTAGAATCCAAGGAGTTGATTGGAAAATGGTACAAGTGCTTAAGAATCCAATGAGTTGGTTGAACAAATGGTACGAGTATGCAAGAAATCCCAAGCATTGCTTGGTTAAAAGTTGGAAGTGCACAAGCAATTAATGGTTGGAAAAATACTGAAAGCATGCAAGCATATCCAATTAGAGGATGGTTTCAGTAAGTGGAATGCACACAAGTTCCTAGAAGTGTACAGCGGTTGAATACCAACTATGAGACAATTCCACAGCTGATGATACAATAGGTGTGCAAGTCCCACAAAAGATGACAAGGCAAAGGACAAAGACCCACTTATAATAAGTTGGAGTATGCATAGAATACACAAACTATCAATGCACCAAGGGCACATTACCCACAAGAGATGATGAAACACAAGTCATAGACTCATCAAGATGAAGTGTAAGATTGTGCACATACCATAAGGAAATGATACATTAAGAGAGAAAAGGTACACCACCAAGGTGTAAAGTCCCACTAAGTTGTGGACCTTGAGGGCACAAGACACATATTAGATGACACATCAATAGCATAGAAGATGACATGTGGCATATGCATAATCCATGAAGTATGGAAGAAGGGATGCCATGACCAACTTGTGAAGATACAATCCGTGTAGGACTTGTATAAATAGAGATGCAAGTTGGAGATTGAAGGTAAGCTTGATGGCGAGAGCATAAGAGCTTTGAGTGCAAGTTTCAGTTTGTTTTTTAGGGAATCAAGGGGATCATGGATAGAACAGAATGTCTAGAAAATAGATGTATGCACACATGCAGTAGAATGAAGTTTTGATGGTGCAAAGAATGATGCGATAGATTTGTGACATATGTGCATATTGAAATGAAGAAATACTGAAGTGTGCGAAAATGCTTGATGTTTTGAAGTACAATATACAATCAACACCCTGATAGTCACAAATTTTGTAGAGACAGAAGTGCAAAGACAAAAATGAATTTTATCAGATATTGCACAAATGTCTAGTTGATGCATAAGATCAGAAGTGAAAGTGTGTGATGTTGAGAACTCCATCTGATGCGCAAAGACAAAAAAATAGCAAGATCTGATAGGCGCATCATGATGCAGATGATATGAGACAAGTGCGTTAAACAAAATGAACAAATCATTTGATGCACAAGACCACATCACTTAAATAGAATGGACACATACGAGAGACTACATCACTTAAATAGAATGGACACATCAGAAAGTGTGCAGTTCCATATGCACAAATGTCTAGTTGATGCATAAGATCATAAGTGAAAGTGTGCGATGTTGATAACTCCATATGATGCACAAAGACATAACAACAAAAAGATCCAATAGGCGCATCATGATGTAGATGATATGGGACAAGTGCATTAAACAGAACAAACGAATCATTTGATGCACAAGATGATTATCTGAGAGATTGCAACACTTAAATAGAATAGACACATCAGAAAGTGTGCAGTTCCATCTATTACTAGTGCTTCATTTTAGAACAACAAACTATTAATTGAAAGCACATTATCAAATGATCATTGTAGTCACATACTGCAGAATGTTGAGATAATAGTGACACGGACTACAATATCAATAGAGCACAAAGTATATGAAGTAAGTCATTAACAAAAGTATGATTTGAGAGGAATGAGAAGTCAAGTGATGTATGCAACGCAATGACAGAGTATAGTCTACATACGAAGGTGGTGCACATTAGAATTGTCATCAAAAGATTTGAAGAAGTGCACAGAGTTCAAGTTTGGTAAGACAGTAACATACATAAACATCAGAGTGGTCGGATGGGGCAAGGAGACAGGGATTCAGAGCTTCCTTCAGGTTGGTTCCTGTAAAACAAAGAAGATAGGGGGTCGATGCCTCCTTCCAGTTGGTGCTGGAGAAATACAGGGAGCATAAGCTTCCTTCAGGGCGGTTCTTGTAAAACCATAGGGTTGTTGCTAGTAAACACAAAAAGTCAGTGCTTCCTTGAATGTATTCTTTCTCATTATAAAGAAGCATTCTATGGTTTTCTCCCATTTGGGTTTCCACATAAAAAATACTGTGTGTTATGTGTTGTTTATGTGGTGCATATATGTGTGGATATTTATTTACTGATGCATAACAAAAGATAAATATTAAGTAAAGGATAATATGTTAAAGACGGTAAAAATTGCTAATAACTGCGTTAATAATGATTCACCCCCCCTGTTGTTAAGGATTATACCCTATAGCAGGGGATGGATGATATCACCGTACATGGGGTTGAAAGATAGAACCCTAATTACTGTAAGCAAATGAGATTTAGGGTTTTAGAAAGAGTACCCTATTTATGGCGGATGGTCCTAGATTTCTCCTAATCTCTACAACAACACACCTGCAAAACCAATCAACCTTCCTCAAAATGATTTGACTACAAACATATAATGATATTGATGAAAACAATATAACATTAATTGCAATCAAACATCCAATGAAATTGACATTTAATTGGGACGAGAAGGATATCTCGATCTTTATTGTCAAAGAAATGCAAAAAAATACAACTGATATACCATATCTTGTTCCAAGCACTTCTGCAATCGAGTTCTGGGATCCTGCTCCTCTCTTGACTAGAAATTCCTTCAACATAACATTAGCTTTCCTCTTAGATTGGCCACTTCCTCATGGATTCCCCTTGTATTTATGGCCAAGGCAGGAATTTAGATTCATGAGGTAGTTTGAATTGGGAGGTTGGGGGAGTTATAATACCAAACTTAACTAATCCCAATTCGTATTCTTAATATATTTTTCCATTTCATCTTAATATGTGCGCAAGTATGATACTTTCCAACCTGCGCATGGTGCACTGCTAGTGCTCTTAAGAACTAGTGCATACCACTTTTAGGATATGTGTGCGGGTTGTCAACAATGAGACCAACACATGATGTGCTAGATGTTAGTTACAAGAGTAGCGCATTTCCAATGAAATATGTAGAAAAAATATAGTTTTCAACTAAAGATGTAGGATCTCAGTATCAAATTATCTAAGGTTAATCCAGCTCTTCCATCCATAATGTCCTTTTGTGTGATCGACAGGGCAATGTGATCACAGATGGAGAAGTGCTGATTTTACCTATAACAAATGCCCCCTAATGTGTGAGGTCAGAGGGAAATGATGGCCGAAATACATTACACTCCAAGTCATAGGAGGAGCAAGGAAACCATAGACAAAGTCACAAAAGTACCTAAAAACAAAAACCAAGGTCAGCAGGCAATTATAATCTTGACATCAAAGAGATGTTCAGTATGATAGAACATAATATCCAATACATAACTGGGAGATGTATATAGCATGGCCACTGAAATACAAATGTGGATCCATGTCAAAACAAGAGATCATAGCCATAACAACAAGTTGGATCTATGTCTCATTAAGAGCCAAAAATGAGTGTGGCTCAGTCTTGCACAACTTGGGAAATAACATAAATGTTGTGATGTTATTATAGTCCCAAGGTCTTCATCAAAACATCCCAAGGTATGAACCATAACCATGCGAATAAATGAGCTGAATTCGAACATGGAGGGTACTGTTTGATTACCGGTCATTAATGTATACCATTAACAAACGCGAGGGAATCCACCAATAATGTAAATGGATCCCAAGGTACCTAGTACATCCTAGCAAGTGTGAATAAGTAGACTTGAATTTGAACACTTGAAGAATCCATCAAATAGGAGACATTGATGCATTACCACTATTCAATGGCGAGGGAGACTTCCACTGATGATTGCAATCCCCAAGGTACTATCCGAAACTCTAAACTTCATTCCCAGAGCATGATGAGTTGAGGTCGATGGGAAGAAGTCTGCTGGAAGGGAGTCCTTGATGCATCCTCCATCATCCAACACGAGGAACAATAAGTTGATTTGGAGTAGGACTGATACAAGATGAAACAAACTTACACCAGGGATGGATGACACTTGAATTCAAGGTAACTGCAGAATGGCCAACACAGGATGTATCCTTGAACAGTGAACACGACAAAAGAGTGACTTAGGAAAATTTTAACAATGAAGGGAACGTGATATAAACCTGCAATGTAGGAGACATTGGCAGATTCTCCATATGATCGGAAGAGTAACCAATTGGAGGAGTATAAAATATGAGATCAGGTTCATCCTATGGTAAAAAACTAAAACCCAACTGAATGATGGACTCAACAGGTGCTTTGTTCAAGAATATGACTGACATGCTGCCTTTGAACTGAAAAGATGTATGATATCCCTCCCTTCCTTTTCTCTTTTTAGTAAAGAATATCCTTCTTGTTGTTTTAATGAGTCAAAGAAATAAAACTCAATAGTCTCTCTTCATTTTTGAAACAAGCTCGAAGAAAGAGGGAGAATATTGCTTGATATAAGTCCATCCAAGTAAAAATTTTAATGAGACCATGGGAGGAAGAGTCAGGACCTTCTTCATTTTTTATAGAGTTTGAGGAAGAGATAGATGAATACTCTATAGCACTGATCCATGGATTTTAATATCGAGCCTGGATCGGTTTATGCTCGCCGTTTTTTTTTTTTAAAGGAGTCTGAAAAACTTAAACAATAACTCCATACACCTACTCGTGGATTTTAATATCGAACCCGAGTTGGTATGTGCTCGTCGGTGTTTTCTTGTTTGAAGAGCTTGAAAAACTTAAACAATAACTCTATATACCTTCTCATGGATTTCACATCAAGCCTAAGTAGGTGAATGCTCATTTGGTGTTTCCATGTTTCGAGAGTTTGAAAACCCTAAAGAAGACTCCTAAAGGTCTTTTTCGTATAGTTAGTCTCCTCACCCGAAAAAGTGTAAAACAATGAGAGAAGAACTCTTCTAGCCACGTATTACTAGAGTATACCTTTTTCGTAAATGATCCACAGAGGTCCGGAAAAGGGGTAAACTTATACCTAAGTGGATGTCACTTCAAATCCTTTAATGAGTCTGAAAAGACAACTATACTCAGCAAACCTGTTTATTTTGAAAAAGTCTAACAAGAGCTTAAAAAGACTTTATAAGATTAAGGGACACAAGTTTCATGACCTGTCAGGTGATGAAAATACTTGACAACCAGGTTAGTGATATAGCACATGATCAAGAAAAATTTCCTAAATGACATAAAAAATATACTCAATTTGACATGTCAATAGAGAAAACAAACCTTGATAGATCGCCTTTATGAAATATAGTGAAATTCTGACATTCACTTGAACTATTCCACCAAAACTCAAAAAAGTGTATTAGTGGATTAAATAAAATATAAAAATAACTTTGAAACTATACGACATTTATAAAAGTGGGTGTTACGGAGAAAACTTCTTATGGATTGGGGCAGATCACAACAAAAAGCTGACTACCAGAAAATAAACTCAATTCCCAATGCAATGCTATATAAATAACAATGCTAAGACAATGGAGAAAATACCAACCTTCAACCGGATGTTTGAAGTAGATCCCCGTTGAGATTTCAACCTCTACACTTGAACCTGCAGATTAGTCTCAACAACAAGTATAAGCAAGTGCATATATCATGTGAAAGACATTAGCATAATCTATAGCATGATCCATGATATCATAAGCAAATGTAACCCAATGTAATTTAACAACATTCACAACATCAATTGGACAAGAAAATGAGTATTTCCATTAATGAATAACAAGAAGTACAATATACGACCTCTTGCCGGCAACCAATTTGAACCAAGAACTGGGTCTCTCCACTTGTGCCTCCACCACTTCAATCCTCCATGCAATGGCAAAATCAAACTATGAAAGGAGTTTGGTAGGTGAACATAAGGAGTTCACAACAACAAGTATCAATGAGTGTAGACTCAAGTCATGGCAAAAATCCACTAGATTTATCTTGCTCTCTCTTTCTCCTCCCTTCCATAAACCATAAGAGCTCAATATAAAGCCTTTCAAAGGTAAGTGAAAGGTCGAATCGAGTCGTTTCAGGGCATATGGAGGGCCAAAGGTCACCCTAAGACCACTTTTTGGGAGTAAAAAGTAATCATCTATTAGTTTTTACCATTTAACTTGGTGTACGTTGGCTATAGTGGAACAACTAGCGTACAAGAACACAAATAGGGAAGAATGTGTTCCTAGAGGATAAAATGTGGATTTGAGTAAATAAAATGGATACTGAAGGCCAATCAATGCTAATTCTCACAAGGTGGAAAATTACATTGTAATAGTGGGTAAAAATTAAAATGAATATTTCTATAAATAGTTTCAAAACAAATAAAAACTCACCATTTCCAAATTTTTAGGGCAAATATTGGAGAAGCCAACCTCTACTACTGTTGCTTGCTACGATCATTCCGGGTTATCAAAACATCTTCCATCTCTTCCAAGTAAGTTGTAACCATCCCCTCTTCCATTTCCATGCAAATTTCTGAGTTTTTAGTGGTCAATTTAATTTTTTATTGGGCTTTTAGTTTTGAATCTGCGGGTGCACGGGTTCCTTCGAGAAAGACTAGTGCATATGAAAAATATGCGCTGCTCTGTCTCAAAGGGAGCCACGGGTAGGGCGCCACTGTCTAACATAGATAGTCGTGCACACCACAAAGAACATGGCAAAGAATAAAAATTAACCAATGCAATGGTTTACCAAATGCAGGATGGTGCTAGTTTGGCATGAAAGAGAGCATGAGGATATGGATAGACAAGCTATGGGTGATCCATTGACCCTTCATGCAGTAAGAAGATGTGGATTATTGAAATTCTACTGAACTGTCAATATGCGGGCAAAAACGCAATTGCTCGAGAAAATGGTGCATTATTGGGATGCTAATCAGGGAGTCTTCAATATCCAAGGGGAGATTCTTGAGCTCACAATAGATGACATATACTTTATCACCCGTCTCTCCCGAATAGGAGAGATGGTGAACCTAAAAGGCACATCTCGAAGTGCGGGTTCCCTCTCCGTGCAATATTATGTCAATATGTACAGTCTTCCAAGTACTGAGAAGAGTGGCAGTCAGATCTCCATAGCCACTATCGCAAGTTTCCCGTTGAAAGTGATATTAAGTACTCTCAACCGGATAGGGGGAAGTGCAACACAACACTTAGCATCAAGGAACTATATGCAGGTGGGCATAGAGTGCTTGCATGGGATTGTTATTTACATGTGTGTCTTATCTTTAGGTGTGAATGGTTATTATGATTGCGTGTGATGTAGATGCCAATATAAAACATAATTTGCATATGAATCAGCTAAATAATTTAAGTTCCTTGGAATATGTTGATAAGTAATATAATCGAAATGTCTCTCAAGCAACCTAAATCGTAAGAACTGACACAACAAAACAAGATCTCTAACTTGATATTCACCCATTAACTAAAACACAACCAACTGCGAGTCGAGTCTTACCTCCAGATGTGAAATGCCATTTTGAAGGGAATCTCAGAGTAACTCGATGACCTCGCTGTATTCAGCTACATTATTCGTTGTGGGACCCAAACAATCCCCTCCCGAAGATACAAGTTGTCCAGCTTGTGAGTAAATAACCCAAGCTGCTGCAGCCAAATGATGGGTGTGGCGACTAGCGTCATCAACAAATCCTATAAAGTATTCAGTTGACATCTGGAAACACAAACCAATAGACTCATAAGATGTGACGATAACCATAAGACGATAACCATAAGCAAATCTAACTTTACAAAAATGTACAACTATAATACATGAAAAATCATAGAGGCCTAAGCATAATACTTTTTCAGGTATAGCCCACTTCTAGGCTCCGATAGATTATTTCCTTCATAATCCGTTAGTTCATAAGCACTCTTCTTCAGAAATTTAGAAATTATGTAAGGACCGAGCCACATAGATTTGAACTTGCCTGCCCCCAAGGGCTCCTTGTCCTGATCATAAAGTAGAACAAGGTCTCCTTTGAGAAAAACCCTAGGTTTAATAAACTTATAGCACCGAATCTTAACACGATTCTTATGAACTTCATTTGCTGTGAGCGCATCACGGCGTTGCTCATCAAGATGTTATAAGTGTAGAAAATGTTCTTCCAAAACTGAAGTGTCGAGGAGTAGTTGGATGGCCAACTTCAATGAAGGAATTTTGCATTCAACCGGAATAACTGCTTCTACCCCATGAACAAGCTGAAAAGGAGAGAACCCAGTAGCAGTCTTAACATTATCCTGGTATGCCCAGAGAGATGGATACAACATGATGTGCCAATTGGATCGACTGGCATTGATGGTCCTATGAAGAATGGTCTTCAAAGTTTTATTAACCACTTCGACCTGACCATTCGCCTGTGGATAAAATGAAGACGAATGTTCCTGCAGAAAACCTAGCATAGTGTATAGATTAGTCATCATGTTGTTCTGAAAGTGTTGACCATGGTCTGTCACGATATCTTTGGTTACACCAAACCTAGCAATGATTTGGTTAAAAACGAAGTAAGCAGCCATTTCTTCATCTACTTTGAAAGTAGGCATTGCCTCAGCCCACTTTGTGAATTAATCGATGGAAACAATGATGTGATGATGACCTCTAGCAGAAGCTGGGTTGCAATTCATGAAATCAATCCCCCACTTAGTGAAGGGGTTTGCTATAATCATAGGGTGGAGAGGAGCTGGGTATGATCTCATCTTTTTGGTGAAAAACTAACATGGCTGACAGTGTTTCACAGCTTCCACACAATCTTTGAAGATCTTGGGCCAAAAATAACTAGCACGCAGTATCTTCTGAGCTATTGCCAACCCAGAAAGGTGACCCCCACAGGCTCCACTGTGAACATCATTCAATATTTTTTCAGCTTCCTCTAAAGTCAAACAATGACGAAGAATGGAATCTATCCCACGTCTGTATAAACTATCAGCAATGATGAGATAATTCTTTGCATGATTCTTCAGTTTCTGTCGTTCGTCCCTATAGAAAGTAGGCGGACACCTCAAAGTCTAAAGATATAATAAAATATCTCTGTACCACGGGTTAGAGGATGCAATAGGGAAGATGTGTTCATCCGGGAATGATGACTCTTCCTCATGGTGTACTACATCACTCGAAAATTCAGAGATAAGTTCGGCGAAAACCAGTGAATTCTTTGACTTAGCTGACGGAAAAACTAGGTCAAATTCTTGCAAGATGACAATCCACTTATTAAATTTACCACCGATGATACATCTAGTAAGAACATATTGAAACAGATTGACCTCTGCGATCATTGTGGTGGTTCACAACAAAATGTAGTGATGCAGCCTCTGAACGGCGTGGACGGCAGCTAATGCCAACCTATCCACGTAAGAATACTTAATCTCAGGAGCTATTAATGCCCGCGACAAATAGTAAATGACATGCTCTTGGAGCTTGTCATCCTCCTGAAAAAGTACTATGTCGATTGTGTATACAGATGCAACCAGGCATAATAGGAAATCCTTGGTATAGCCTGGCGGGCTCAACAAGGGGGTTGATAATAATTCCTTTTTCAAGGCCTCAAATGAAGTTTGAGAAACGTCATCCCAAATAAAATAGGTGTCTTGTTTGAGCAGTCTCATGAAACCTTTTGTGATTTTGGCATAGTTAATGATAAAACGTCGTAAGAAGTTGGACATACCCTGCAGACTCTGAAGTTGTCGTAGGGTTCGAGGAGGAGGCAGATTTATAATGGCCTCAACTTTGAGTGGATCGACCATGATGCCATGACTGGATACAATAAAACCTAGTAAACGCCCGAACTCGAAACAACACACACACTTATTGGGATTCAACCGAATATTATAGTATCTGCATCGTTCAAACATGAGTCTTAAGTGATCAGGATGATCCCGTCTCTTACGAGATCGTGCTGGGAGACCATCAAGATAAGGCTCGAATATATGTTTGATATCGTGAAAAGAGAACTTCATTGCACGTTGGAATGTAGCCCCAACGTTCTTTAGGCCGAAAGGAATCTTCCGGTAAGCAAAGGTTCCCCAAGGAAAAATAAAAGTTGTCTTGTGTTGGTCTTCAAGTTTTATCCGAATCTGGTTATATCATGAAAAACCATCCATGAAAGAAAACATTTCATGGCCCGTACACGCATCAATAATCTGGTCTATGAACGGTGTGGGGTAGTTGTCTTTTGGACAAGCTTTATTTAAATCCTGGAAGTCTGTGCAGACTCAAATAGTTCATTGCTTCTTATCGACCGAAACAGGGTTGGAAACCCATTCTGTCATGGCAATCAGATAGATGAATCTGACTCTAAGCAGTTTCTCAACTTCCGCCTTGATGGTAGCTTCTTTCCTAGGATTAACCGGACAGAGCTTCTGTCTCATAGGCTTAGAATTTGGATAAGTTGTGATGAAATTCTCCACAATGGCAGGTTCGATGCCTGGCATCTCCTCGTAAGACCAGGAAAACACGTCGCGGAATTCCTTAAACAGATTGGTGTACAGAATGATCTCTTCGGGAGAACAATCTGCTCCAATGAAAAGGTTTTCTGCAATGCCAGGTTTGATGGATATGTCGATCATAATGGTTCTCTATATGTTTTTCATGTTCCCCTTAGCATAAATATTTTGTATAGAAGGGGTAGTGGACAAATCAACATCAACCCCAAGTCTCATTGAAAACTCTCCTCTCTCAATCCTATCCAGATCAGGAAGAAAATAGGACCCGTGGTGCATATGTTCCCATGGGTGGTCCAGGCCTACCATAGCTTCCAAAATGGCCTCGTCAGAGGGAAAAATAATATCCAGATAGTAGAAAGAGTGGGTAGAATTAACATACCATGCAGGAGCATAGTCCATATATGATTCCGTGGAGACACACAGAGTCGAGATGTGCTCTGTTGCAGCATTCTGCGATGCTTTATAAGTCACTTCTGCAACAGATAGGGGCACTACTGGTTCTTACTGAGTAGGGAGAACCTATGGATCAGCTATTTGACTAACCATGGAAATCTACGAAGATGAGCAATCACTGGTACTCGTAGAACCAATAAAATTAATAGGAGTAGGTAAATCGAATGTGCCCATCAATGAAGAATACATGCCTACTCCCAGACTCTCACTGGGTGGGTAAGACTGATCAACCAACGATATTGTTAGGAACCCGTGTCAACCCTTCTCTTTACTATGTTAGTATATTGTTGTTGGATGCATATGCTTTGTAAGTAATCCCAATGAAGGCACCGTGAAGTTATTTGTATTGAGCTTGCCCCCTCGAAGTGGCCTGAGATCAATAAAGCGATTCCGAGTTCTGTTATTTCTGCTATCTTGTGTATTTTCATTAATTAATTATTGCAGGTTCTTCACATCTAGTATCGGATCACTTTCTTGGCCTCGTTGGGTGAAATTGCTGCAATTTTTTTTTTTTCGCATCTATTGCAGGTTCGGATATGGGAATAATACCTATATGCTTAACTGTGGAAAGTACTTGGGAATCATCCCTAAAAATAGTTGTGAGGAGTACCACAGGAACCCCAAAGTAGTTTTCCCATTGAGAGGACCTTCCAGCAAAAAGGGAAATGACCCCTACCAGATTGACTAGTTCCCACCCGTGAGGTAAATTAAGAGCTGTCGTTTGTGGAAAAGCGGTTATCAGTTTAACCTGAGCTGTGGAGTGAGGGGTACTTCCCCAATACATGATCCGTCAGACAACATTGGTGGCTGAGTGAATCCCCTGAACCATTAGGAAGCTGAGCATCCCTGGGGTCCATATCTATTTTCAGCTGAAAAATCATAGATTTCCTCTGTCCAGAACTGTTGCCGATCACTTTCACGCAGTTGTATATCCACCTATTGCCGATCACTTCCACGCTGTTGCAGATCTATCTGTTGTCGATCACTTCCACGCCATTGCAGATCCATCTGTTCCCGATCACTTCCACGTCGTTGCAGATCTATCTGTTTTCGATCCTTTCCGCGTCGTTGCAGATCCATTCTTGAAAAAAAATCCTGTTTTTTTTCCATATCTCCCTGGTTTTCATTCTGTTTCCCTTTAAAATTCCCTAACACCCCTGTAATTCCATTCTGCATATTTCAATCCTAAGGACCCTATCCCAAAATCCACTTCCCAAAGCCAGAAATCCCACATTTGTCTATTTTTAGGGTTTCGCATAACTTCTTCGACTTTCACCTAATTGCCTTCAAATTTTACCATAGAGCTCCTTTCTTATTTCTGCTTCATTGTCTGTCTTTGCCAAATTTTCTCATTCTTTCACCCTGCTTCTGAAATCCTCTTTTTCTGCTTCCTTGTCCATTCGACGGTGTCCAAAACCGAGTCAAACCCAAATTACCCATCCAATTTTTTCCCAAATCCAGATTTTCCTTTACTGAAACAATTTCTATTTTTGTTTTTCTACCCACTCAAAAAAAAAAAAACTCCTGGTTATGGTTGTCACCCGCACAGGAGCAAACTCCATGGAGGAAGCACTTGCATCCATCCAAACGAAACTCCAGGATCTGGCTGAAAAATTTCTCGGCCTCCATCTTGAGCATTCATCCATGAACAACAAACGACAGTCTGAGTCTTCATCAGACAATGGGTTCTCTTCTTTCAACAATTTCCATGGTCCGAAGCTTGATTTTCCTCCCTTCAATGGTATTGCTCTGACTGGATGGATCTATCGTGCAGAACAGTAATTCAGTCTGCATAATACTTTTGATGTCAACAAAGTTCCACTTGCATCCTTTCATTTCGAACAAGAAGCTCTTCAATGGTACCGTTGGTACATCAAGGCTCATGACGAGACAAAATGGATAGATTTTTGCCAACTCATATTGCAACAATTTGGTCCTAGTGCTTTTGATGACTTCACAGGAGCACTCACTAAACTTCGCCAATTTGGCATTGTGAGAGAGTATCAGACAAAATTTGAGAAACTAGCCAATCAAACAGAAGGATTGTCTGATGAATTCTACAGGAGTTGTTTTATCAGTCGTATTAAGGATGAAATCTGCTTAGAGGTCAAAATGTTCTATCCCAACACAATGATGGAATCCCTTGGGTTGGCTAAGTTGGCAGAAGACAAGATTGCAGCCCAACAATGCTCCAAACCCACTTTTGTTCCCTTCTAAAATATGGGTTCTGAACGACCTCCCATCCCGCCAGCCTGGGATGATGAGGGCCCAGAACAAACCAATAGAATACCGAAGGACAATTACACGACGTCCAGTGTAGGTCCTTTGGGTACAAGCATTTGAATCACCAAACCGCCCTCCCGGGATTACCGTAAAGGGTTACCTGTCATGCTTATCCTAGGTGCAATGGAAATAGCCTTCCACTATACTTGTGAAGATCCCTAAGGTTAAGATACTAAGGATACCACAAATATGAAAATACCTGGGGGGACAGTCATCAGTTTAGACAAGACGCATGGGCAGGGTAGCAAATCCCGAAATCCAAGAGTACTTAAAGTACTAGTGGACCTCGGTATGCGAATCAGCTCTAGTTTATGCTCGTAAGGAAAGTGAGGGGGTATCCCCAACAGTTCCAATCTTACACGACCTTGTGCTTAACTCCGGTTTGAGTGGAGCATTCCCAGGATACTTTGATATGAGTGGGTTTGCCTAAAAGATAGTCTCACTACGATTGTTGAGAAATAAAACAATTATGGGCAGTTTAAAGTGATCCACCCCGAAATCCTAGCCTAAGCTAGTTGATGTAGTGTTAAACCTAAAAAAGAAAGTTACTAATTGATTTTATTAGGTGTTCTTTTTCGAGGCTGTTTCTTACTCGAAAGGTAGTGATGTGTGTGATATGGTTATGAAAAAAGCAAAGTGTGTATTATAATGCCTAAAACTTCACTCGGAAGGAAAATTTACAGGGGAAAAAATTTCGCTCCAAGAATTGAACCAGAGCCGAGCTCGGCTGTGTAGTGGTGTGCAGAGTTTTTCTGAGTTTCAGTGCTTCCCTCTGGAGCTTAACATCAAGGAACTCAAGCTTCACATCAAGGTTCCCAAGCCTTTCATCAAGATTTTGTACTGAAAATATTTGGATGATCGCTCCAAGATTTGTACCAGAATCGAGCTTGGCCGTATAGTGGTGTGCAGGGTTGATTTGTGCTTCCCCCAGGAGCATTTCTAGGACCGGTCGAGGACTTCTGTGCGCTGGAGTAGATTTCATAGATTCTTGGAGTGTTGATCAAGAAGAGCAGTGCTGTGCAGACTGTTCTGAGATTTGACATGGATATAAGCTGATACTGAAGACGAGCCCTCTGATGGTGACCAGCTCTCCACTGCGTGGGTGTTGTGCTAACGAGTGGTTTCTTCTTTGAGGGTCTTTTTTCTGTGCTAGGATCTTGGTTTTGTTCTCGAGGAAGGGACTCGATTTGAACTCCAAGATTGTGCAATGAAGGTACGTTGCAGAACAGTTTGGAGGAAACTGGCGCTGGATGACCTGCTTACAAACTTTTATCCACAGTGGAGGAGGATGCTGCAGTGAATATGCAGATGATCTCCTTCTTATTCGCCCAGACCCTTGATAAATTGGGAAAAATCCAAGATTACGGTAGATGAGCATTGCTATTACAAGAACGCAGAGCTTTCAGGCTATGTGGGTAGCGTCGGTTGATTAGGGAGTTATGGATTACAATGGTCTTGGGGCAATGCAGATCTTTGACTGAACCTTGGAGCTGGGTGGAATATAGACGGGGATAGCAGATGCCCTTGCTGTGACTGTGGCTTTTTGGAGTAGATTGGGATTTCTGGTGGACTGGGTGGTGTAGATAGTGGACATTTTGTAAGGAGGATTGGGGATTGGGATCTGGGGTTTTCAGCCCTGCGGATCTGGGGAATTATGGCGAGCAATTATGTGCAGGAGGTGGACTACACATCGGATGGAGATTGTGCCAGAGGGATTTTCGACCATGGAACAAACAATACTGCAACCTCTGGGTCGAGGACATCAATGGGATCACTCTTGACAGGTAGGGGGGCAGGGTTCTTTCCTGGGCCTTCGGATGACAGGCCAGATTTGGCAGATCTATTAGGGAGGACACTACAACTACAATTGGGGACTTTCACAAACTTCCCAACCTGTTCGGTAGCATCATGTGTGGAGGGGATGGATACACTGAATAGGATTGGCAGACGGAGGATGGACCAGGGTGGCGGTTTGGACATCCTATCAGATGGGAATTTGGTTAAGTCTGGGGATTTCTGTGATTCTGATGAAAGGGGACAGGGTTGTGGAGGATTGGGTTACTCCTCCAGTGGACATGGTGCTACTGGTGGTGGAGATACTCTACCTGTTGATGCAGCCCTGCTAGCTCCTCGAGCAGGGGTTACTATGAAGGTAGAATCACACAAAAAGACTGCTAAAAAGGTCAAGGAACGGATGAGGAAGGATAAGCTGGTGCTGGGCGTGGATGTATCGATTGAGGAGGCTGAGGATTTCACACACATTGCTGTAGTTGGACATGCCCGCGGTAAGAGACTGGGACAAGGAACCCTCCAGAATTGGGCAGCCGAGCAGTGGAAAGACATCGTGGCTACTGCACCCATTGTCCGAGTCTTAACGAAAGGATGGTTCTCTTTCATACTGTCGAATATGGGGGAGGTTGATGCAGTCTTACGTCGCCATTGGTCATTGTTGGGCGTCCCTATCATCCTGAAACGTTGGACTCCTTTCTTCGATTCCAAACAGGAGAAAATCGACAAAGAACCAATCTGGGTGAAGCTTCCTGGGTTTCCCATGCACCTTTGGAATGAAACAAGGTTTGCAGCGATTGGGAACTACCTTGGAGACTATGTATGCGCGGATTACTCCCATATTGAAACAGGTATTTATACAGTGGCAAAGATCTTGGTCAACATCGATCTTCGACTGGGGTTAACGGCTGAGATCAATGTACAAACGAAGGATGGGGCTTTCGTACAAATTCTGGACTATGTGGGTGTACCGTTTAGGTGCCACCGATGTCACACTTATGGACATTTGGTTGCTTGTTGTCCATTAACATATAGGGGCAGCAGAACGAAGGTGGTGGCAGCAGATGCTGGATGCAATGAGAAGGTGGTGAGCACATCGGCGATGGGAGATGATACTTTCGAACCTCCAGTTGGCAAACAGGTAGAACATTCTCCGGTGGTACCCGACGCACTGTGTGGGCAGCAGGGATCCGTGGAACTTCCGGTTATGGAAAACACTGGTTTGGATGTACTTGGACACAAGGTATCGGCTGCAGCAGGGGCAAATTTGGGTACCACAACTCCATTGACGCGGGCTGCCTCCAAGCTACAGGAGCTGATAACTATCCGTCGGGGCACAACTTCACACAATTCGGGTTTGTCTCCTCACGTATCCTCTGCTGTATCTTTTGACTCTATTGGTTTGGGGGAAGATTGTCTTGGGACAATTCATCCGGGCAAAACTGCTATTGGTACTATAGCTCCTTGTGTTTCGGATAGTGTATACACACCGTCCATTGTTTCTACACAACACTCTCCCAGCTCTGGACGCAGTATCAGATATGCTCTCCGAAATAGGGTGATCACTGCTGATGGCTCGGGGGGTAAGGGACTTTCTGAAGTGGCTTTTAGTGCTGGGGGGAAAGGGCGGGGCTGCAAATCTCATTTGTCTATTGCTCAAGAGAGGGCAAAAGTTGATTTAGTTATGGGTACACAATCCACTATCGAATGGGCACTTAGAGCAGCGAAAACCCAGGAAGGGGGTTTCATATGAAATTATTATCTTTCAACTATTGTGGGTTGGCGAGTCCCATTAAAAAATCGTCACTTCGGAGGTTGGTGGATTTAAATCAACCGGATGTTATAATGTTACAAGAAACTTTGGGAGGCAGTGAGGAGGTTGTTCGGGCTTTGGAACTACTGCTACTTGGCTGGAAATTTATAGCTGTGGATGCTCGTGGACGGTCTGGAGGGCTGGCCACAGGCTGGAAGATGAATAGCTGCAGGTATGAATGTTCTTGGGGCATTCCCTCTGGTATTGGATTGGAAGTCTGGGATGCATTGATGGGGAGGAGGATCACTGTTCTCAATATCTATGGGCCCTATTTAAATAGGGTAGGATTCTGGGACTCTTTGCTTAGTATGGACATATTTGCTGGAAGGGATGTGATATTGGGAGGGGATCTCAACCTTACACTGGGGACTTCTGAAGTTTGGGGGCCTCGGGCTGTTCCGGATACACTAGCAAATTACTTTATACAAGCCTTTGCAAGGAAGGACCTACTTGATATTCTACCTAACAGGTTATCCCCCACATGGAGGAATAAGAGAACTGGCGATCAACGGGTGGCTAAGAGGCTGGATAGGTTTCTGGTGACTGATGTGCTGGCCATGGGAGTTGATGTGGTCAAACAATGGGTTGGGACAGGGGGGGTTTCAGATCACTGTCCAATCCTGCTGGAATTAAGAGGTGGCCGAGAAAAACCTCCCAGTCCATTCAAATTCAATCCTAGCTGGTTGAAGGAGGAGGAATTTCTTAAATTAGTCCAGGCACAGTGGGTTCATCGACCACGGGAATCCCTGGAACATGCGGGAGTACACTTTCAACAAAACCTCAAGCGAATAAAAGAGGCCACTATTCTCTGGGCCTCTGAAAAACGCAGGAATGATGATCTGAAACTGAGGGATGCTGAGATGAATATTGATCGCTTACTACATAGCAGGGGCATGGGATACCTGGATGATGTGCAGAAAGGTGAGCTGTTGGAGTGGGAATGCTGCAGAAATGTGATTCTGTTTGAGAGAGAAGAGATGTGGAGAATGAAAAGCAGAGCGCTCTGGCTTCAATGTGGGGACGAGAACACAAAGTTTTTTCAAGCCTATGCAAAGGGGAGAAAAGACACAAATTCTATCTGGGAATTATCCTCTACTGATGGGGAACTGGTATCCAGCTTTGATGGTTTGGCTGATATGGGGGTAAGACACTTTGAAGATCTATTCACTGCACAACCTGGGGCCACTATCGCTGAGGTTATTCGGATGGCTCAGCTCTTCCCTCGTTTTGTAGGAGAGGAGGAGAACACTATGTTAATGGCGGAGGTGTTGCCGGATGAGCTCTCGCTGGTTATACACTCCTTTCAGAAAGATAAGAGTCCGGGGCCTGATGGGTGGCCTATAGAATTTTTCTTGGGTTTCTTTGATTTGCTCGGAGAATATCTTTTGAATGTGGTGGAAGAATCTAGAAAGGTTGGATTTATACATGGACCCTTCAATTCGACCTTTTTAGCCCTCATTCCTAAAACGGACAAGCCTGAAAGCTTTGATGAATTCAGACCTATCTCACTCTGCAACTGCATATATAAGATTATATCAAAAGGTGATGGCGAGGAGACTCAAGATTATCCTGTCTCAGAATATATCTAGTGAACAGTTTGGTTTCTTGGAAGGCCGTCAAATCCACGAGGCAATTGGAGTCGCACAGGAAGGCATACACACTATGAAGGTGCTGAAGCAGAAGGGTGCCGTGATCAAAATTGATCTATCCAAAGCATTTGATCGGGTTAGTTGGCTTTATATCCGGATGCTTCTAACACACCTGGGCTTCTGTTATGAATTTATACGATGGATTATGGCCTGCATCACCACAGTGAGCTTTGCTGTTCTGATAAATGGTTCAGCGAGTCCATTCTTTCATGCTGGTCGGGGCCTACAACAGGGATGCCCACTGTCACCGCTGCTATTTCTCCTTGTTGCTGAAGGCCTCAGTCGATTTATATTGAAAGCCAAAGCTGATGGTTCATTTCGTGGCATATCCATATCCCAGGTAATGTATATCACACATCTCCTGTTCGTTGATGACATACTGATTTTCTGTGATGGATCGAAACAGGATATTGATAAGGTAGCTGAAGGCCTAAATTTGATGCAAGAGGCAGCGGGTATGTTGGTAAACACTGATAAATCAACGATCACATGCTCGCATTTAACCGAGGGGGAGATTAACAGAATGGCTATGAGACTACCCTACAGGACTCTTGATTTTGATGCTGGGTTAAAGTATCTTGGCTTTCACCTGAAACCTAATGCATATTTGAAAGCTGATTGGCACTGGCTAATTGCTAAACTTGAACAGCGACTTCGTGGTTGGAGTCACAGATGGCTATCGCGGGCAGGGAGGCTGGTTCTGGTTAAATCAGTTTTGGAAGCGATTCCAGTGTATTGGATGTCCCTCGCTTGGATTCCCAAAGGAGTCCTGGAGCAGATCCGGCGGCTGTGTTTTGCTTTTCTCTGGAAGGGCAAGGGTGATAACCGGGCTTTGGTGTGGGCCAGATGGGATATGATTGCAGTCCCCAAAGCACTGGGAGGCTGGGGCCTAAAGAATATCTTCCTTTTTGCTAAAGCCTTGGGGGCTAAGGTGGCATGGCGTATCATTCATACACAGAGTCTCTGGACCAGAGTGGTATACCATAAATACATTGCTCCATTAACTCTTAATGAATGGATTAGGCAGGGAAATAAGACGCGGGCAAATTGCTCGTTGGTCTGGAAAGCAGTGGTGCAGAATTTTCATCTGATTGGGTCTGGATTAGTGTGGAGAATTGGTAATGGGAGATACACACGTATTGGACTGGATCCTTGGGTGGGCTGTAGAGGTGGACATGTCTTACCTGTGGCCTTACGGAATTTTCTGGCAGATAAAGGCTGTCACTTTCTGGCTGATATTGAACATTCGGGAGCATCCACTCTATGGCAACAGGGGTGGATCTCTGCACAGCATCTTGAGATTCCAGATGACATGCTTGGAGCTTGGGATGATTATATTCGGAATTTAAGATACACAAATATTCGTCTAACAAATCGGATTGATGAACTCATCTGGGAACACCATCCATCTGGTAGATACACCCCAAAACACGGTTATATTCAGCTGAATGTGAATATTCATAACAGGGATTTGGTGTGGTGGTGGAAACATCTGTGGACACTAAAGTGCCCGGGGAAAGCAAAACTACTCTCTTGGGCTATTTTGGAAAATAAGGCACCAACATGGGACATTCTACAGAAGCGTTTCATCCAGGGTCCGGGGTTCTGTCCTCTATGTAAGGAAGCGGATGAGACAAACTCACATCTTTTTGTACACTGTCGATTTACACAAGCTGTGTGGGTCGACATCTGCAAACATTTGGAACTCAACGTGAGTTGGCGGGGAGTGGACTTTCATGATGCCTTCCAACTATGGTGGACAGATCATAAACATTCAATGCTTCGGGCTGTCCCCTGTATACTCGCCTGGGGCATATGGATCACTCGTAATAAGATCATATTCCAGGATTGTTGGGTCCCTTTGGAGCAGGTCGTGGCACAAGCTGTGGCTGTTATGCTACATTACAAGCCATCTATAAAAGCGACTCGCATCAGACCTGTGACCTTGGAAAAAATTGATAAATCCATGCCGTGGGCTTATTTTGATGGCTCATCTATAAACCACCAATCGGTATGTGGCGGAGGTGGAGTTCTTCATAAATCAGAGACCCATTATTTTCATATAATGGCTGGTTTGGGGAGTGGCTCAAATAACTACGCTGAACTGATGTCTCTTAAATTACTGATGCTTTTCGCACTTGAACAGGGTTGTTTAACTCTCCAGATTTTTGGCGATTCTCTGATTGTTATTGAATGGGCCAAGGAGATTACACAATGTAATGTAATGGTTCTCTCACCTATTTTGGAGGAGGTATTACGGTTAAAACAGGCTTTTAATTGTATTACATTCACACATATCTACAGGGAGCGTAATGGGATGGCTGACCTGCTATCTAAAGAATCGACAAATCAATCTATGCCTTTTGGCACATGGAGGATCAAGATACATTCCACTGAAGGTATCTACAGCTATACACACAGGCCGTTCTTTGGGGACAACCGTATGGAGGAATAGAACAATACCGGGCTGATTATAATTACATACTAGTTGTATGGACAGACTTATCATGACAGGGTTAGCTGCGAACAAATGCAGACGAACCAGCGAGGGATCAGAGAGTCATATACAAAATTATTTTTGGATATATGTGGTCTGTTTAACACAGATAATGGTGACAAACGAGGGGATTCCTGTAAGATCGGGAACAGAGCTGCGAAGACAACCAGCGATGGACATCATTGATATATATATAATTTTTTGGATATAAGTGGACTGTAGACAGTCGTATACATTGATACTTGTAGAACAGCAAATACACTGCAATTGAAATCTGTAATAGGATTTAGTGTGTTGTCTTGGACAGACATATATGATTTTTGGGACATCTGTTATGATGTTGATATTAGACAGATATTTTTGACAATGTAGGGATCTTAGTGATCTTTTACATGTGCTGAATGTAATTTTGTTCATTTATGAAATAAAATTACTGACTTTTTCCTTGGAAAAATGCCTAAAACTTCACAACAATTATTTTTCCGTTTAAGCTTTCAAAACACAATTAAGCATTCCTAAGTATAAAACATTTTTCTTTTTCAATTTTTAATTTTCAAAGTTAATAGTAAAGAAAACTATCCTACTTCGAAACAAATGAAAAATCTTGTATACAAGTTCTTAGTTTTTCAATTTTGACCTTTATTTCTCTAACTATGAAAAGAGAAAAACATGAAAATGAACAAGCAAGCATTTTCAAATATGTGAGTAAAGCTAAAGAGCCTAAGGCTTATCACAAATCAATCTGAATACTGACAAAGACTTTAACCTACGAAGTTGTTTCAATGAACTAACTCGAAATTTGGAACAACATGCAAACAAAAAGAGGTAGATTGATGTGTAAAGTGGAAAGGCAGAAGACTAAGCTGCTCCTGAGCATCAGAAAACCAAAACAAAACATCTGCTAAACAGTGAGGGTAGGAAAGCAAACCAAGGAAACTCTACAATCACAAAGAATCACCAAACGAGCTATCCAAGAGACTTCAAACAAACTCAGGCTTCCCTAAACAAGTTTACAGGAGGTATCCAGGCAATCCAAGGTTTTTGAAACCACCAAAAACTTAATTGAGATCAAACCCTAATTTAAAAGGTAAAACTTAGGAAAAGTGCACGGGTACTGCATCTGACAACCAACAGTTAGTGCGCAGGTCTATAAGCAAACAACTCGCGCCTAGGGAAAAACATGCGCTACTATAACTAGCAGGGAGTCGCGCACAGGTTTCAAAAGACCTAAAAAAAAAGAAAGGATACAAAAACAGTGGTTGAATCCAAATGAAGAAAACACCAAGGGCTTCCACAAGGCTAAAACAAAAATCAGCAATACACATGGGTGTCTAATATACAGTCAGAAGAGCAAAGCAAAGACCAAAAAGTAGACCCCACAGCCAAAAACCAAACCTTACTGTCAAAGGTTCAATCTTACAGGAAAGTACATAGCTGTATAGGCTAATAGCCAGCGCATGCAACTTAAAATGTGCGGGTTGTATAGAGAGCAACCAACGCACAAGTAAAAAAGGTGCCCCTGTAGGTACAAGAGACATGCGCATGGGGACTGAAGAGGAAAGTAAACTTTGCAAACTTCCACACTGAATTGAATCAAAGCAAAGGAAAGTAACTAGGCAATCTTTGAAAACCTTACAGAAAGTCAGAAAGCAGTAAAGACTGAAAAAAACTAAAAAGACCCCCAGAGCAGAAACGAAAAGGTGCTCCCCAATGGAGTCGCCAGTTCTGTTGTTAAGGATTATACCCTATAGCAGGGGATGGATGCTATCAACGTACATGGGGCTGACAGATAAATATATTATTGCTTTACACTAATTACTGTAAGCAAATGAGATTTAGGGTTTGAGAAAGAGTACCTTATTTATGGCGGTTGGTCCTAGATTTCTCCCGATCTCTACAACAACACACATGCAAAACCAATCAACCTTCCTCAAAACGATTTGACTACAAACAGATAATGATATTGATGAAAATAATATAATATTAATTGCAATCAAACATCCAATGAAATTGACATTTAATTGGGACGGGAAGGATATCTCTATCTTTATTATCAAAGAAATGCAACAAAATAAAACTGATATACCTGATCTTGTTCCAAGAACTTCTGCAACCAAGTTTTGGGCTCCTGCTCCTCTCCTGACTAGAAATTCCTTCAGCATAAACATAGCTTTCCTCTTAGATTGACCACTTCCTCATGGATTCCCCTTGTATTTATGGCCAAGGAAGGAAGTTAGATTCATGAGGCGGTTTGAATTGGGAGGTTGGGGGAGTTATAATGCCAAACTCAACTAATCTCAATTCATATTCTTAATATATATTTTCCATTTCATCTTAATATGTGCGCAAGTATGATACTTTCCAACCTGTGCATGGTGCACTGCTAGTGCTCTTAAGAACTAGCGCATACCACTTTTAGGATATGTGTGCGGGTTGTCAACAACGAGACCAACACATGATGTGCTAGATGCCAGTTACAAGAGTAGCGCATTTCCAATGAAAAATTTAGAGAAAATATAGTTTTCAGCTGAAGATGTAAGATCTTAATATCAAATCATCTAAGGTTAATCCAACTCTTCCATCCATAATGTCCTTTTGTGTAATCGACAGGGCAATGTGATCACAGATGGAGAAGTGCTGATTTGACCTATAACACCCTCCTCTCAGTATTAAATCGATTCCAATAGGAAGGGATTGAATGGTCCAATTCCAACGGGAATCAATCCACATTGATCATCCATGTTTAGATGACTCACATGTGGCATAAAATTCCTAAAGTCGATCTTAACAATTTCAATGGGCTTGACCACACCAAATAGGTCACAAATGGAACATTACTTTTGCCATGCATATCATCACATATGAATTGATGAAACTTCGTGCGGGTGTCTTATATTTGGATCGTGAACATTGGAAATGGTGGCAATGGAAAAATAAATCCCATGGGGATTATATTTCTTGGACACAACTTGGCTTAGACCTTTGTGAACGTTTTGAAATAGACACTCATTATTTGGGTCAAATGACCAAGTTTAAAAAATTGGGCATAGTCAAAGATTTAATGTATGCTTTTGAGTAGTTGACCATTCACTCCAAATGCATGTCAAATATTTGTTCAAAGGAATATTTTATTAATGATATTAAAGAAGATATATGTGCATAGGTGTTAATGGATCATCCTACTACTTGGTTGGAAGTCACTCAAAGAGCTGAGGATGCCCAAAAGGCGATGAATGCTAAAATATGGAAGGACCCATTTATTCCCTATCCCATATGACTATTTCTCCTCCTATTAATCTCTCACCATCCTCTCCACCTCTAGAGATCACCATGTTAACCAAAGTTGAAATTGTGGAATTCCAACCTAAAGGTCTCTATTACAACTATAAGGAGAAATATTCCAACAAGGAGAAAAAGCTCTATATGACCCTTTCGAAGGGCAATTTTTTTTATGAAGTTGAATTTATTTCCCCAAAGTTCCCTCATCCATCAATGTTAGAAATTCCCCCACCAGATCCATACAAGGTGGAACCCCTAATCTCCTTACATGTATTGATTGGTATTTTTTCTCCCCAAACCATCAAATTAATTGGCTACATCAATCATTGAAAAGTCGTTGTCTTAATTGACAATGGAAACACACATAACTTCATTCATCATCATTTATCCCAAGAAACACACTACTACATCCATGCTATGAACAAATTCCAACTCATGATTGCTAATTGAGGATCTATGAAATGTGGTGGTCATTGTGAAAATGTGAGGCTTCAAATGGGTGATTATTCCCTAAAAATGTACTTGCTTGCTATTGAAATGGGTGGTTCTAATATTGTCTTGGGTGTTGAATTACAAAGATTAGGCATCATCATCGTGGATTTCAGTGAGTTGCGCATGAGTTTCTAGCAGAAGGAGCATAGTTACACTTTCAAATGAATTTCAATCTACATATATCATCATCTTGCACTGTAGAGAAAAGATGCTTGAAAACATACATAAAGGCAATGTGGATCCCCCAGATGCATGTGCCTATAGATAGTTCATGGGATGATTTCGCTCGGCAAGTGGCGAGTAATGTGGGATGCGTGCCTAATTATGACAATGAGAACTAGGGAAGGAGATATTATTTCAATCGCATGGTTAAACACTAGATGGAGGTATTGTACATTGTAACTGGTATGGGTACGGTTATGGAAATAAATGGGAGCAAACCCGACTATCGGGAAGGGATGTTTTATATGTAGGGAGTTAATGCTATAATTTCACGGAAGGTGAGCCTGGATCTGGGTAATCATTGGTTATGGTTGGCTACTTTCATTGGCAGTCCGACAACTCATGTCATCCGAGATTTTTTTTTAAATTTGGATGTGTGGGAGATTAGAAGGCGTCGAGCGACTATCATTTATTGCAAGGCAGTAGTATTTCATGCTAGTTTTTCCCTGTTTCATCATGTTATTACTGTGATGGATATGCTAGCAAAAATGGAGGATAATGCGGGATAATTATGAGCAACTTAGAGCTGCATAGGTTGCGTGGATGTGTAAGGCCACAATTCCTTAGGAGATTAGAATGGATATTGATTCAATTGAATAGGTGCTATGGGAAGAATTGGAGAATGCCAAACCGATGGATGAATTTTTGACCCTTGAGGAGTGGATCTCTGATCTTGGCACCACTCGTGGCCGTCTGTCATTATATGACTGCACTGTCTCTCTATTTTGGGTCACCAATAGTTTATTGGGGACAATTTTGCTGGAACGCGAAGCAAAGAAATTGGGGGATGATCCAACAACCACCTTCTAGAAATAAAAATGGGTTGATTCTCATTTAATGCATAAGAAAATTGATGTGATTTCCCATCACCTGGGCATCTTCTTTTTTCCTCGTTCAACCATGGAGGAAAATGTTTAAGTGGGAAAGCATGCCGATGCAATTCGCTCAGGTGGTGACTAGTCTGCTTATTTGGGAGGGGATATGCGAACTAGAAGAGGCTCCTCATTGATATTCTAGGTTCCTTGAATTGGCTGTGGTTTGTGTCGGTCTTGGGTCTGTCTCTTTTGGTCTAGAACTGTTTTCCCCTATTCTGTGCGTTATTGTATGAATTAGTGAATTTTTTGCTTTTGATGCTCTCAGTATTTAGAAGGCCAGTATTTGGAATAAAGGTTAAGATTTTGTATATGGTGAAGTATCAGTGTTAGAATGGTTTCCAAAACCCCTGTTTTTCCCATGGAGAGGGTGGATATTTTTTATCTTTAGGCAAGATGACTGATGGGTGGTATAGAGGTTTGGAGTCTTATGGATGGAGGGATTGTGACAACTCCGCTGTTTTGGTTGCATGTCCATTTCCATGTACTTATTTTAGTTTAATATAATATGATGTCTTCTTACTTACAAAAAAATGCAATGCAGCCCAATTCCATGCCGTTAAATATTTTGAAAACCATTCTCAACCCATTCATTTTGACATGCAGTTCATCTTGGACAAACACCAATATGACTTTGAACCTCCTAAAGGCCACCTATTTATGAGGTGAGCGTGATCGTTCTATTCTGATCATACCCAATAGCCTGTCGCCCAATGTCTGCTTGTATCACCATCTATTTTCCCACTCAATTCGACTGCAACAAAATAACTGAAAGTGGTTAGGAAGTTATGGATTTCCATTATTGAGAAGTTGGATGTGTTACATCTATAAATAAGATGTAATGGATATACAAGAAGTATGTCATGATGTAATGAAGTGTGATTTGTGGTCTACCAAATCGTGGTTGTAAACACCTGTTATGAGTTTTTGATTAATAGATGAGTGGAAAGCTCATTGGTTTGCTGGTTTTCACCTAGGAAAGGGGTTTCTAGGGTAATTGATCTATAATGTGTTGATGTGTTTTGTGCCATTGTTTTATGTTTAATTGTGTTTAACTATATGAATAAATTTGCAAGCCTATTGTAATTGGTATTAGAACTAACACTTTTTCTTTTTCTAAGTCATTCTCTCATTTTCTGGGGCAAATTTGCTTTGATTGAGGTGAATTTAAGAGTGTCTTGGAAATTTTCCATTTAGCTGGGTGAGTTGCTCCTTTTTGTGGTAGAATTTATCTATGCCCGGACATATTTATTACTACCTAGGGTGTGTTTATCAATGCCCTTTTTTTAACATAGTTGTGTTGATTCCTTTGATTGTTGAGAAAATTCCTTGCTTGTCACGATTGCAAACATGTTGTATTACCCTTCCAAGAGACCATATGGTGTTGTTATCTTTTCCTTGAAGTTGTATGATGGTTTTATTGACCGTATGCACCATTCACTGCTCATTCTTACTCTATTGCTACATGTATTACCTCACTCTCTAGTTAATTAGACTCCTTTCTAGGCATTGTGATTATTGGATGGGCCGTACACATCCTCCTTTAATTGTTTTACATCATTATATGATCAATACATCAATTTTCTTAATGGAGGGATAACATCATTTTCTTGAGAATGGGATAGTTTGGCTAGTGGAAACTTGGATCTCTGTGGGAAATTATGCGACATAATCATGTAGTGACCAAGCTCAACAGTATATTTTGTTGCCATTTCTCTTCATGTCAAGAGATAGAGCCCTAGATACATGACTATTGGTAGATTTGCATGCATATCTAGTGAATGCTATGGTAGTGGTCATAAAAAAAAGTCAAGTAAGTATTATTAATGAGTGGAAGCAATCCCAAAATCACATGTTCATTCAGGTGTAATTTTTTATACGTTGTTGTGAAGGAATCTAATCTCTCAGTAGCAGAGCTAGTGAATGGACCAAAGGAGATATATATTTGAGATCATTCATTTTTTATTAAATTCAAATTCTACTAAAACAAAATCAGAGATATGTACATAGATAGCTATTTCCAGGTATCTACTGAGTTCAATATAGGTATCTGCGTGACGCGGCATAGTATGTAATCTGTTATGGAGGAGAACCTGGGAACATAAAGGAAATCAATGTACATGGATTTGTTAATTCTGATTAGGATGGATATATCGAACACACATGGTCGAGTGAAAAATACGTGTTCAAGATATTCTGGTGGAGGAGTCAATTGGATGAGTAGGAGGCAATTGATCATTGCATTTTCGACTACTGAGGCTGAATACATGGAATCTACTCATGCATGTAAGGATGTTGTTTGGTTGCAAAGATTGTATTTAGATGTTGGGTTTGGACAACATGCTGTTAGGTTGGATTTTGACAGTAAGAGTGGATTATTCCTAGAAAAGAACCCAACATATCATTCAAATACAAAGCACATTGATGTATAGTATCGTTTTGTGGGAGAAATAGTAGAGAACCCTAAGGTGTTACTGGAAAAGGTAGACACGGTGAAGAATGTTGTAGACTCATTGACCAAGTCAATGAGCACATAGAAGTTTTCCTAGCATAGGGAAACAATGGGCTTGTTAGCCCTGTGAAATAAAGTTTTGAATATCTTGTATATGCAACGGAGACAACAAGTGGGAGAGTATTGAAATGTTATATTATTTGCATGTGAATCGATTGGAAAAGTTGATAGTCGACTGGTAAGACTACTGGAGTCGGAGGTCAACACACAGTGGAGATCTAGTCGTCTGGAAGACCAAAATAGTTGTTTAGTTGAATTCAAATGAATGGTCGACAGAATGACCAAAATCTCAATGGGCGATCGATCATAGTTTACCTAATCAAATCGAATGCAACAAAATAACTAAAAGTGGTTAGGAAGTTATGGATTGCCATTATTGATCAGTTGGTTGTGTTGCATCTATAAATAAGATGTAATTTCCATACAAGAAGTATGGCATGATGTAATGAAGAGTGATTTCCGGTCTAGAAAATCATGGTTGTAAACACCTATTATGAGTTTTTAATTAATAAATGATTGGAAAGCTCACTGGTTTGCTGGTTTTCACCTAGGTAAGGGGTTTCTAGGGTAATTTATCTGTAATGGGTTGATGTTTCATGTGCCATTGCTTTATGTTTAATTGTGTTTAACTATATGAATCAATTTTCAAGCCTACTATAGTAGGTATTAGAACCGACAATTTTTCTTTGTCTATGTCATTCTCTCATTGTCCGGGGAAAATTTGCGTTGCTTGAGGTTAATTTATTAGTGTCTTGGAAATTTTCCATTTAGTTGGGTGAGCTATTGCTTTTCCCAGAGGAATTTATCTGTGCTTGGACATATTTATTACTACCTAGGGTGTGTTTGTCAATGCCCATTTTTTTAAACATAGTTGTGTTGATTCCTTTCATTGTTGAGCAAATTCCTTTCTTGTCACGATTGCAAACATGTCATATTAGCCTTCTAAGGGACCATATGATGTTGTTATGTTTTCCTTGAATTTGTATGATGATTTTCTTGATCGTATGCACCATTTTATACTCATTCTTACTCTATTGCTACATGTATTACCTCACTATCTAGTTAATCAAAATCCTTTCTAGGCGCTGTGATTATTGGATGGATCTTTAGAGAACTAAACTTTGATGTTTACAATAAATAGCAGTCGAGGATTGAATAAGAAACACAAGTACTTTACGACGCTGATGAATCCAAACTTCCTGTGTACCTGCATTGACAGTGCCGTGATATTATGCTTCTGTAGTTGAAAGAGAGTCTACCTTTTGTTTATTACATGACCAGACCAAAGGCCTAGAACTTTGTCAAAACACATAGCCAGAAGTGAACTTGTGGTCGTTAATGTCACCTCCCTAGTCATAATTAGTGAACCTGACTAATGGTTTTGTATTGTGACAATACTTAATACCATACTGATAAGTTCCCTTAATAAGTGAACTATTCTCTTTGTAGCTTTCCAGCAGCTTTCTCGAGGATCCTGCATGAACCGAGAGACCACACTAACATCAAAGGAAATATTTGAGCAGCTGTGAGTTACGTAAATCAAGATATTGACCAATTGTCGATAAAGAGTGGCATCGACTCACATAGAGTCATAGTGTTTCAACAAATTCACACCAGACTGATAAGTTGTAGCACAAGACTTACAATCATCCATCTTAAATCATTTCAAAATATCCAAGGCATATTTGGGTTGAGAAAGAAAGATACCATCATCCATTTGCAAAATTTGAATTCCAATAAAGAAATGCAATAGACCAAGGTCAGACATTTAAAAGGTATCTGCAAGTTGTTTCTTCAAACCAAAAATCAGATTGAAATGATTTCCAGTTATGACTAAATCATCAACATAAAATGCCACAATCAAAGTATCACCATGAACATGTAATACATAAATACTGTGATTATATTCAAAATGTTTGAAGCCAAGATTGACAAAGAAACAATCAGTCTTCTCATACCAGGAATGAGGTGCCTATTTCAAACCATACAACTTTTTGAGTAAGCAAACAAGACTAGAGTCTATCACAAATCTAAGAGGTTGTTCGATATAGATTTCCTCAATCAAATATCCATGGAGAAAAACACTTTTAGCATCCATTTGATGAATCTCCCATCCAAAATGAGCAGCAAGGGAAATGTTTAGTCGAATAGATTTCATCTTTGCAACATGGGAAAATGTTTCAGTGTGGTCGATGCCTTCTTAATGAGAGAAGAACTTAGTGACCAAATTATCCTTGTGGAATTCAACATCACCATCAGTAAACATTTTCCCCTGTTGCAAAGATGAACAATAGTTGCCATCTATATTCCCTAAAGCAATATCCCCCCCCCCAAGTCTCATATCCTTTACGATAAAGTGATCTGGCCAAAAATCCAGTCTTCTTAGTCTGCGTAAGTTGAGCCACGAATAACATATTAGCACTCAGATTAGGCACATGATAAACATTCGATATTCGACGATTCTGACATTCAACATCTCCGCTTCCAACAATAGTGAGAGTATAGTCATCGACTACATAAATATTTTTTTCTAGAGCTCCACTTAAGGAAGAGAACATAGAATCATTTTTAGCCATATGATGAGTGCATCCAAAATTGACTTTCCATTATGTTTAAGTAGTATCTACATGCAATTCCTAAGAAGTACTCATAGAGAAGGTATAATTTTCATCAGGTCAATTGATCGACTAACCAATCGATGCATTGTCCTCAATGTGATCGAACTTTTCTTCCAAATCCTTCATCTTCTTCCAATAGTTCTTCTAGACATGTCCCACTTTTCCACAACATCAATAGGTCTTATTATTTCAATCCTTCTCTGTCGATGATGGCTCTTTTGTAGGGTGTTCGATACATTCTGGTTAATGATCTAGTCGATCATGATCTTTATAATTTTGCTTGACCTTTCTTTTAAGCAAGTGAGCTTGGTGTTTGATACCAACCTTCCCTTATTCAAGCAATTTGTGTTGGTATTTAATCAATAGATCATAGAAAGTATCAAAGGTAAAATCCTTACCATCTTTCTTGTGTGACATCCAATTGGGGAAAAAGGAGGAACATAAGAATTCATATGGTGTCTTCAAATTCATCAGGACTAGTTCAATGAGTTGTCCATCCTTCTTCGGAAAATCCTTGCCACATTCTCCCAATTTTAGTTGTAGCTCCTTGATCTAAGCTAGATAATCCTCAATCCTATCAAAGGAAAGAGGTTCCAGGAGATCAACTCTTTCTCTATCCACATAACTTCAACTTCATTTACCTTGTTGAACATAGTCTTCATCTTAGTACATATGACATGAGGATAGTCGATCCCGCTTGTGTGGAAGCAAATCTCCCTTGAAATGTAGGTCATGATGACACGAACAACTTCATACTTCTTTACATTGATTATAAACTTAGAACCAACATCCATCAACTAAAAAATAACAGTCTCCGTGTACTGCCATAGTCCTTTGCTCTTCAAAAAGTCTCCATGTATGTCACCCAAATTGCATAATTACGTCCATTAAGAACAATAGTTTCTACCTTAGAAGTCATCCTTTTGATCAAACATATATGATCAAAGTTAAAGAAGAGGTATCGATCAACAAATATTCATCCTAGAGTTGATTAACCCTAGATCCAACTCAACATGATTCGCATACAACAGGGCTAGGTCAAAACCGATAGCTCTGATACCATGTTTCAAAACCTATTTACCTTGAACTATAGAATAAAAAAGAAATGATAGAAGGGAACAATATTCCAAGAAGAAAGGTGGTGCCTAAAATACACCATTAAAACACTTAAGCACAACACATTGTGATCAGAACATCCCAATGCATTATTGATATAGAATACATCTCAAACTCATACTTAGCACAACTCGTAGGTTCATCCTTTTATAGTCTCCAGATTTGATGAAATCCCTTGAAGTGAGGAAGATCTGGTCCACAAATAGGGGTCGTTGGTTCTAACCGTTTCCATAAAATCTGCAACATCCCAAAGTGTAGTCGGTTGTTGTATTCGCGTTGATCATGGTCTTACTGACCATTGAGTTGAGTCTTCGACTCTCTCATTTGAGCCTCCAATCAACTTCTTTGCTAGTTGAATATAGTTTATCGACTCACTATCTCCAGAATATCTAGTAGTGTGATGAACCTACAAGACCTTAGGTTCCAACATGCAATTCTAATTTTCGAGGGTTGATGCATAATTGAATCCCTATGATAATGTTTTAACCTTTATGATTAACTAGTATAACTAATAACCTTTAAGGAAAGTTTGTTTGGGAACTAAATTATAGCTTGTGTACTACTGAACAATTTATTAAATACAAACAATATAATGTTGGTAAACAAGAATAAAATATTTCACCTACATTATGTTGCCATCAAGATTCAGAAGTGACCTTGGTAATAATTTTAAAATAGGAAAATATATTTTTCATTGCTCAAATTCACTCTTGATCAACTACATCATGCAATCTTACAGTATGATTGAATACATTCTAGTATGATGTGCTCCTAGTGCATTCTAAGGGCTCATCTTAATAATGTTTCTATTATGAAAAATTGCATATGTAATTTCATAATGTAGATTATTTGGTGCTTGAGATTTCATGATTTGTGATTCTATAACTGGTCGGAGATTCTACAAAGATTAGCCATAGAAATTCTATTGGTTGGTGAGATCATCATATAGTTGGAGCTATGTAGATTAAATAGTTTAAGCTAAATTCTATAAAGTATCTAATAATGGAGTTAAGTTGGATAAGTTGAAGCTTGGTCCTATAAATTGTCCAACTATGGAGACAATAAAGAGATATACAATACACCCCCTTTGAGATGCAAATGAGACAGAACCTTTGTATAGATTTGAGTTGCGGTACACATTTGTAGTATAAGTTATTTTATGTAAGATAAAATTCTCATCATTGACATTTACTACAAACAATACAAGTTGAGAGAAGAGGTGTTTGAACTTTGAACAGATAGGAAGAAACATTTCTTATAGTAAAAAAATAAACTAGTCTGCAATCACATTCACTAATGTCAGCAACTAACCATTATATTTGATATTTGAAATCCCAATATGTTGTATCACCATGTTTGTATGACACCTCCATATCCATATCTCTCTATTGTATTCATTCAAAAGAGAGGGAAAACTCAGTAAAGTTTAATCATAACAATTTCTAGTCTAAATATTAGTCATCATGGGCCACTTGGTCCTTTTTTGTGCTTAAAGCATTTCAAAAAAATTGCATGTCATTATCTACTACCTGAGAAGTAACTTCTATCATTATCAAGAAGAGGTATCAGTCAACAAATCTTCATCCCAGATTCGATTAACCCTATATCCAACTCAACACGATTCGTATACCTCTTTACCAACTCAGCAGAACCTCTTTACCTTGAACTATAGAACATAAAATAAATGAAAAAAGGGAACAATATTCTAAGAAGAAAGGTGGTTCCTAAAGACACCATTACAACACTTAAGCACAACACATTGTGATCATAACATCACAATGCATTATTGATATAGAGGACATCTTAAAGTCATACATAGCACAACCCGTAGGGTCATCCTTTTATAGTCTCCATATTTGATGAACTCCCTAGAAGTGAGGAAGATATGGTCCACAAATATAGGTCGTTGGTTCTAACCGTTTCCACAAAATCCGCAATATCCCGAAGTGTAGTCAGTTGTTGTAGTCATGTTGACCATGGTCTTACTGACCATTGATTTGAGTCTCCGACTGTTTCAGTCTGTCCTCTAGTAAACTATAGTTTATTGATTGACTATCTCCAGAATATCCAAGAGTGTGATGAACCTACAAGACCTTAGGTTCCAACATGCAATTCTAATTTTTGAGGGTTGGTGCATAATTGAATCCCTATGTTAATGTTTTAACCTTTATCATTAACTAGTATAACTAAAAACCTCTAAGGAAAGTTTGTTTGGGAACTAAATTATAGCTTGTATACTACTAAACATTTTATTAAATAAAAACATTATAATGTTGGTAAACAAGAATAAAATATTTCACCTACATGATGTTGCCATCAAGATTCAAAAGTGACCTTGGTAATAATTTAAAATAGGAAAATATAATTTTCATTGCTCAAATTCACTCTCGATCAACTGCGTCATGCAATCTTACAGTGTGATTGAATACATTCTAGTATGTTGTGCTCCTAGTGCATTGTAAGGGATCGTCTTAATAATTTTTCTATTACGAAAAATTGCGTATGTAATTTCATAATGTAGATTATTTGGTGCTTGAACTTTCATGATTTGTGGTTCTATAAATGGTAGGATATTCTACAAAGATTATCCATAGAAACTCTATTGGTTGGTGAGATCATCATACAGTTGGAGCTATGTACATTAAATAGTTTAAGCTAACTTATATAAATGATCTAATAATGGAGCTAAGTTGGATTAGTTGGAGCTTGGCCCTATAAATTGTCCAACTATGGAGACAATAATTAGATATACAATACATCCATTTTGAGATGCATATGAGACAGAACCTTTGTATATATTTGAGTTGTGGTACACATTTGTATTATATGTTATTTTATGTAAGAAAAAATCCTCATCATTGGCATTTACTACAAACAATACAAGTTGAGAGAAGAGGTGTTTGAAATTTGAACATATAGGAAGAAATATTTCTTACTCATAGTAAAAAATTAAACTGGTCTGCAATCAAATTCACTAATGTCAACCACTAACCATTATATTTGATATTTGAAATCCCAATATGTTGTATCATCATGTTTGAATGACACCTCCAGATCCATAGCGCTCTACTGTCTCCATTCAAAAGAGATGGACAACTCAGTAAAGTTTCATTGTAACAATTTCTAGTCTAAAAATTAGTCATCGTGGGGCACTTGGTCCTTTTTTGTGCTTAAAGCATTTCAAAAAAATTACATGTCATTAACTACTGCATGAGCAGTACATTCTATCATCCATATATATATATATATATATATCTAGGGTTTTGTTTTTTATATTTCTTGAGTTTAACAAAAAGACGAGTCTTAAACATTTTTTTTGAAATTAGAGTTTTCAAAAAAAAAGTTCGCCATATGTGGTGACTAAGCTTACAGGTAAAATGTTAATTGAAGAAAGCCAAAAAAGAATCCATATATTATCTATACTATACTAATAGTTTCTTTTATAGATTACAGGATAAAAATTGACAATAAACATACTAACACGTGGCAGATGATCCATTTGATAGGTTGGAGGGAATGGCATCCAATAATTGGGTCTTGGGATTCTCTACACCAGTAGCCAAACAAGCTCTTCTAGAATCTACAGTCTCCAAAGGATGAGGCATGCCATAAAAATGCACCAAAACTACAAAGCTATTCTCTGACTCATTTTCACTTAATAAATCAAGGGCATGGGGTTCAAACCATCCAATGGACCAATCAGATTCATCAAAATATGAGCCTAAAATGCACCCCCCATCAGAGGGAACCAACAATTGCAATACTTCAGTGCTATATCAAGTTCTAGATTTCCATATTTGTGGGTTTTGTCATCCGCTAGGTCATGAAGGGCCCAATAAGTTCATCCAAGGTTAGGGATAGGTCACATGCCTGTCATAGGTCCTCTGAGAGTTTGTCAAGTGCAACATCAAGAGATGTCTATGTATCCAACTACCATTCAAACGAGAGGAACTGATATTAAAAAAAACAAGATAGTGATTGTAAAACCAAACGATCCATTCTTTCTTAGTTGTCCCACCCACAATGATCTTAAGTGCAGGGATGGCTTCCCCAGTTTCCTTGATGTATAGGGATTTGAAAAGGGCTTTGGTAGGCATGTAATCCAATTTGATTTGATTCGACTGAGCACACAACTAAGCGCCTCTTTCCTAATGGGCACCTTCCACCTACAGTAGATTGGAAAAGCTTGGAAGCCTGGGCTTGTTTTTTTCATCATAAGGGGGGCATTTAATATTTTCCATAATCCCTTCTAGATCTTTACTCATCTCATAGTTGTTGTCACATGTAAAAGGGAACTCTCATATATCATCCCTAAACCTATAATCACATAGCAATCCAATATATTGAGTCTTGAGTGTTTCTATTTCAACATCAAACCCTTCTATATGGTGTCAGTGTTGCTCTTGGAGATGAACCCTACAGAAAAACCCCATTAATAAATTCACCAATTGGGCACTCGGTGTTGTTTCTTTTCCAACAATATGTTTGATTTTTTTACCTGAATTTGCATCCTTTTCTTAATCCTAGACCTTCGTCCTTGAAAAATCTAATGAAAATGCAAGAAATTCAAAAGCTTATGTTAAAAGATGTATTCCAAGCATTGATATTCACCGAGTACCTTGTAGTTTTGGCATGAAACAAGTAATCCTTGGAATTGATATTCACCAGATATTCCAAATGGGTCTATTTCCAGTATCTCCTAGAACCACAAACCTTGTAGATATCCCTCAATTAGTCCAAATTCACAATCAAAACCCCAATTGCAATTACATGGAAAATGGTCATTGTTGCCACCAAAAATAAAGAAAATGTTTGGCAAACAGAGAAGACATTTAATGCAAGAGGAAGATGATTTGATTCACTGACCTTTTCTTATGTTTCTAAATAAGGTCAACAGGTCCATGGCTCACCTTGGAGGGATGAATCTCGATCTGTTTCTATGCCTGGTGAAAATAAGGACGCCTTTAACTTTTACTCTAGTTCATTCTACAACGACAACTCCAGTTTATGATCCATAGACCATTTAATATCAGTGCCCTTCCAATGTCCACTACTCATGTTTCATACCCATAATTTGTCCTACCTTCCCCTTATCCAATTCAAAATATAGTGGTTTCATATTGAGATCCTATTCCATATCCAAATTCAAATTCAAACTAAAATTAGGAAACCCTAATTTTGAAAAGAGAGAATGCTTCTATGGGAGGGATCTAATTTCATATTATGCCACAATCTAGTTTTGATATTCTACAACATTTCGGAATTTCCCAATCATGGTTTCCATTCCCGCTCACATTTTTTATAGTTTATTTTTTCATCTTTTGTCTATTTAACGATATACATATTAAAAAAATAATTTTTCATTTTTCATTTTGCAATTGTTAAAATTAGTCATTTTTTTGTCATTTTTAGCTATGTCAATTATTATCTAGTGGTATGTTATATCCCACGACTAAATTAGTCATTTTTTCTAGTCACTTTTAGTTGTGTTGCTCAAATTTAGTAGTATTTAGCTTAAAAACACTGTCATGACTAACATTTTTAGTCACTTAGTCATTTATTTGCCAAATTCTACTAGCGTTCTGGTTCCAGTCATTCAAAATTCATCAGGATGGGCACTTTCAAGTGTCTTTGTGACCCATTTTGGTACTTTGTGTGAGGGTCTAGGTTCCGCAGTTGATGGTGCTTCATCTTTTTCAAGATTCAGTCTTCCAATTCTCTCAATCACATTATCCAATTCATCCTCCTTTTATGGTGAAATGGCATGAAATTCTTCATGAGTTTCCTCATAAGGGGGTGATGGTGTTGCAAAAGGAGATTCCAAATATTGATCCAAGATAGGGATCCCACCCTTAAATATGTGGAATCTCATTATCAAATTTATGAAAGGTCTTTACATGAAAAAATGTTTCTAGATGATCAAGTTGCCTCTCAATAGACATGTCATTTTTATTCATCTCAAGGAAAATGGCATCTCTGGAAAGAATAAACTTTTTTTTACCTCATTGTAAAGACGATATTCCTTGCTGGAGTTTGAGTACCCAAAGAAAATGCATTTCCCACTCTGTGCATCGAGCTTGTTTATTTGTTCCTTTGGTATCAAGGCATAGCAGATGGAACCAAAGACCCTGAAATTCCTCACCAAAGGGATGTGGCCATACCACATTTCGTATGGAGTCTTATTTTCAATAGCATGAGTGGGACTTATATTTCTCAAATAAACTGCACATAGAACTGCATCATTCCAAAACATCAATTTTACATTCTTAAAAAGCATCATGGAATGAACCATATTCAAAAGTGTCTGATTCATTCTTTCCGCCACACCATTATGTTGAGAATTGTATGGAAATATGGTTTGATTCCTAAACCCATGTTGTATAAGATAGGCTTAAAATTTATTTGATGTATATCCTCCTCCATTGTTGGTACAAAGGGAACCAATCTGCAATTTTGTTTCATTTTGAATCCATACATGAAAGTTCTTAAATGTTTCAAAGGATTGAGCTTTGTCTTTCAACAAATACACCCAACACATCCCTGTGTAATCCTTGATAAAATTCATGATATACTTGTTTCCATTAGCAGAAACATCAAGCATAGGACCACACAAATCAGAGTGAATTGGTTCTATTTTTCTACATGTTCTATAATTGGAATCATGGAAACACTGCTTACTATGTTTGCTAAGAATACAATCATCACACTATGTCAACTTCTTTGGAATGGTGGGAAAAATAGAACCACCATTCTTCTTCAAAAATCAAATACTATTAGAGTTTATGTGCCCATATCCAGCATGACACAAAAGACTAGAGGCCAATGTAGCTTCTTCATGTTGAGAGAGGCAGGCAAAATTCTGAGCTCTTGCAGATGTCCCTTTCAGCTTCAACAGTTTCTCATCTTCATACCCAGTCACGATGACCTGGTTGTCAGAGGATATTATTATCTCTACATTCCCATCGAACATGTGGATGGAATGGCCTTAATGTCGAATATATACAAGGGATAACGAGTTCCTTTGAAACTCTGGAATATAGAGAACATTATGCAATATAAATTCAGGGAATCTAGGCACTTTATGTTTGAAGGTGCCAATACATTTTGGTTCGAGGATGGACTTATTTGCAAAATATACTATACCATTTACGTTGTCATTCGATTCTTAACAAAAAGATTTCCTAAATGTCATGTGGTAGGTTGCAATTGTGTCAAGCAGTCATGTATCTCTCCAAGATGTAAATGAAGTGTTGAATAAAACTTCAATTATGCCAATGTTATAGTATGAAAAAACAAAAGGAGTAGATTTAAGAGGTTTACCCACTTCAAAAAGTTTTTTTTGGTGCTTATTTCTTCTTCTTCTTTGTTATATTCTCCCATAGAATTATTCCTGTGTTTGCCTCATGTCCATCTTTTCCACAATGGATGCAATGAAGATGAAGTTTCTCACTATTCCCATACCTTTGACAGTCCTTCTTCTGCGTCCTTTCTGAGAATGCATTTTCAAAAATATGGTAATACAATCGATTTTCAATTTAATAGTATTTGGGAAAACAAAAAAGGTGTAGGTATATAGTCTCATCCACCTTTTTACAATACAAATATTCTTAGTACTCTCTAAGTCTGCATAAAAGAGTCAATTTTTTTTGGTATAAAACAATGAATTTCTATTACAATTTTCTCTATTTCTAGTTGTGACAAATAATAATGCATATTACTCCACATCTCTCCTACAATGACATATTTATAAAAGATGCATAAATATATTTGGTATGGTACCAACATATATATACTCCAATAATAATATGTATCCATTATCAACCTCAAAGGAAATATGTTGTGGTTTAACATCAACATAAACAATCTTTATAGCTCTATCTCCATACAACTCACTCCAACGCATTTATTCAACAATGCAATAATCCAACACACCAACAATAAAATGATATACCAAATTATTTATTAGTCTTCAACTCTTGGCAACCAGTATTCAAGGCAATGTATTCATGCAACCAATCTTCAAGGCAATGTATTCACATATCTAGTCTTCAACTCTCATGCAATTTTCAACTCTTGTTAGCCAAGTGGTCAATATGGAATTTTTGGAGTATGCTCCCAATTATTTTTTAAATGTAAAATAGTCCGAGAAGAGAGAAAATGATTATGTTTCCAAGTTAGGGTTTTCCTTAGCACTAAGATATTTGATATTGCAAGCTCACAGACCTAAAGAGTGGGTAGCATGAGGATGCGTGAATTGTGAAGAAGATGATGAGGAGAGGAGGAGGGATCAACCAATACTCACTCTACATATGCACAATGAAGGGGCATGAATTTGTAGATGTATTATGGAAAATTTGGAGGTGTATGCACATAGAGGGGCACACAAAAGGAGGTGCATAGGTGATATTTAGAGGCTCAATCCAGTTGAAATGGATATCACATATATGTTCTCATGTGATGGAGGTGAAATTCACAAGAATCCAAAGATGCAATTTCATTCACAAATTGAAATTATCAGATGCAATTCACTCGTGAATTTGTAGGTGATTGTTAATAGGTTTTTATATTTGTACTTTATCCTTATCTTTCTTTGGTGACTTAGTCTAAATTGATGACTTACCCACTTTAATGTATTTTATTGAAGATCATGGTCAACATTGATCACACTTTCCACAGCTTTTTCCTGCTATATATAGTATTAAAAATGAGTCTACAAGTTAGTCACAGAAAATGTGGGTTTTTGGCTCCATACCATGGCCGAAAACACATTTGGTACATGCTAGAAATGTATGAAACGCATAACGCTGTTTTGAAATGCCATATCATGTTCCATACTATTTTGGCTTGAGTAATGTGTGCATTGTGAATTATTTTGGGATTTTTGGATGGCTATTAGGATTTAGCAACCTAATTCATGTTTTATTTCAATGTTCAATACATGTAGCCTCATATATAAAGGAATATTTTAGATACATAGCTTCATTTATAAACAATTTTTTTTTTTGATATTGCTGCTTGCATAATGTAATCATCTATGGGAAATAATATAGAGATGGGTTTTCTAGTAAATTGTCATTTAAATATTATTTCTTTCAAAGTTTCAATACTAATGTGCTACTTGTAAAATTCCATCATAATCATAATATTCTATGATGATCCAGACACCTCTAGCTAACTGAAGTGCTTCTTTTGACAGTCCATCTACGACTTGATTCCTCTCCCTGAAAATGTGCTGAAAAGTTAGTTGTTCAAAGTGTGAATATATAACTCTTATCTCATCCAACATGGGCTGCAGCAGAAAATTACTGACCTGATACTCCTCCTCCATCCATTTTATTACATGTAAATAATCCCCAAATATTAAGAGTTTTGTAAATCCTTCCGCAACAAAGTGAGGACCAATTTTAGAGCTATTAACTCTGCATAATTGTTTTAACCATGCCTCAAGCCAGATTTGATTTCAAGAAGTGTGAGTTGTTCAAATAAATTAGTCCCCTTGTTAGGAACCTATGTCAACCCTTCTCTTTACTATGTTAGTATATTGTTGTTGGATGCGTATGCTTTGTAAGTCGTCCCGTAGTATTTGTTGATCCGTAGTTTATATTAGCCCATAGTATTGACCCATAGTATTGGACGCATATGCTTTGTAAGTCGTCCCGTAGTATTATATGTCCCATGGTTTTGACTCATAGTATTGGGCATAGACTTAGTATATAAGTGTGTGTTGAGGTCATTGAAGGACCGTGAAGTTAATTGTATTGAGCTTGCTCAAAGGAGGTTGCCACCTCGAAGTGGCACACGATCAATATAAAAGTGATTCTAAGTTCTATTATTTCTGATATCTCGTGTATTTGCATTAATTAATTATTGCAGGTTCATCACATCTGGTATCAGAGCACTTTCTTGGGCTCATTGGGTGGAATTTCTGCCAATTTTTTTTTTCGCAGCTTCGGATTTGGGAATAATCCCTATCCGCTTAACTATGGGAAGTACTTGGGCATAAGCCCTAAAAATCATTGTGAGGAGTACTACAGGAACCCCAAAGTAGCTGTCCCATTGAGAGGACCTGCTGGCGAAAAGGGCAACGACCCCTACCTAATTGACTAGTTCCCACCCATGAGGTAAACCAAGAGCTGTCGTTTGTGGCAAAGCGGTTATCAGTTTTACCTGAGCAGTGGAGTGAGGGGTACTGCCCCAATACGCAAGCCGTCAGACAGCATTGGTGGCCAAGGGAAACACCTGAATTGTTAGGAAGCCATACATACCTGGGGTCCATATCTATTTTCAGTTGAACTGTTGCTGATCACTTCCGCTCCAGATCCAGCCGTTTCAGATCTATTCTGAAATTCGTTCCAGATCCAGTCGCCATTTCAAATCCCTTCCGTGTCGTTGCACCGCTGTTGCCGATCCATTTCTGAATATATATATATATATATATATATATATATATATCAGTTTTTTCTCCATATCTCTCTTGTTTTCATTCTGTTTCCCTTGAAATTTTCGGGGAACCGCTGTCATCCCATTCTGCATCTTTCATTCCTAAGGACCCTATCCCCAATTCCCCTTCCCAAAGCTCGAAATCCCACATTTGTCTATTTTTAGGGTTTGCCATAACTTCCTCAGATTTCACCCAATCACCTTCAATTTTTACCACAAAGTTTCTTTCTGAATTCTGCTTCTTTGTCCCTCTCTACCAAATTTTCTCATTCTATCACCCCGCTTCTGAAATCCCCCTTTTTGCTTTCTTATCCTTTCGACAGTGTCCAAAATCTAGTCAAACCCCAATTACCCATCAGATTGTTTCCCCAATCCAAATTTCCCTTTACTAAATCAGCTTTTGTTTGTGTTTTTCTACCCATTCCATCGAAAAAAAAACCCTGGTTATGGTTGTCACCCGTGCAGGAGAACACACCATGGAGGAAGCACTTGCATCCATCCAAACCAAACTCCAAGATCTGTATGAAAAATTTCTCATCCTCCATCTTCGGCATTCAGCCATGAACAATACCAAACAACCAGAATCTTTTGCAGCCACTGGGTTCTCTTCTTCCAACAATTTTTTGTGGGCCGAAGCTTGATTTTCCTCGCTTCAATGGTACTGATTCGACTGGATGGATATATCGAGCAGAACAATATTTCAGTCTGCATAATACTTCTGATGCCCAGAAAGTTCCACTTGCATCCTTTCATTTGGAACAGGAAGCCCTTCAATGGTACCGTTGGTACATCAAAGCTCATCCCGAGCCAAACTGGACAGATTTTTGCCAACTCATTTTGCCACGATTTGGTCCTAGTGCTTTTGATGATTTCATAGGAGCACTCACTAAACTTCACCAAATTGGCATAGTGAGAGAGTATCAGACAAAATTTGAGAAATTGGCCAATCACACAGAAGGATTGTTTGATGAATTCTACAGGAGTTGTTTTATCAGTGGTCTCAAGGATGAAATCCGCTCCGAGGTCACAATGTTTTGTCCCAACACAATGATGGAAGTCCTAGGGTTGGCTAAGCTGGCCGAGGACAAGATCGCAGCTCAACAACGCTCCAAACCCACCTTTGTTCCCTTCAGAAATATGGGTTCCCAACAACCTCCCATCACGCCTTCTCCTCAACCAACTCCTATCAAGCATTTGTCTGAAATAGAAATGCAGGCACGCCGAGAAAAAGGGCTTTGCTATAATTGTGATGAGAAATTCACTCAAGGACATAGATGTGTTCAACAAAAGCTCTATCTATTGGATGTGGATTCTCCGCCTACCTTAGAACTTGGTGAAGAAGCTATAGATACATTAGATGATCATGTTGACATTCAACACTCGCCTGTTGACACCCCATCTCAGGACGACCCACCCTAGATCTCTCTACATGCTTTCACCGGCTTCACCACCCCACAAACAATGCGGGTTAGGGGATACTTCAAGAAGCTCCCTCTTACCATACTCATTGATTCTGGTAGCACTCATAACTTCATTGACCCTCAGATTTCCAAACAAGCTGATTGTTTTGTCCATCCTTGCTCCAACTTTGAAGTCATGGTTTCCAATGAGGGCACCTTACCTTGCAAGGGGAAGTGTCATAATGTGCGTATCTCTATGGAAGATTATAACCTACGCTCTGACATGTTTGCCTTGTCCTTAGGCGGATGTGATGTGGTTTTGGGTGTTCAATGGTTATGCACACTTGGCCCCATCTTATGGGATTTTGCTGAACTTTGGATGCAGTTTAAAGTCAATGGGGCACAACACAAATTTATGGGCTTACAACCAGGGTCTCTCTGCATCATCAGTTCACATCGCCTGGAAAAAATCCTTAAGAAGAATTCACATGGTGTCATCGCTCAGCTCAATTCCATTCAGATGCACCCATTAACAGTCTCCACTACTTCCTTGGATAGATTTGCAGGTCTCTTTGCTGAACCAATGCGCTTGCTGCCTTCAAGAGACCTTTTCGGTAAGAATTTAGCCACATCTACCTCTCAGCAGGAAATGATGGCTATTTTGCATGCAGTACAGAAGTGGCAGCCATACCTATTAAGGAATTATTTCTGCATCAAGACTGATCTCCAGAGTCTGGAAAATTTTCTGGAACAATGGGTCTCCTCCCCAACACACCTGAAATGGGTTATCCAACTCATGGGTTATCCCTATGTGATCACTTACAAGAAGGGTAAGGACAACATGGTGGAAGATGCTCCTTCTCGCACAATTGATGACCCAATTTCTCTTACAGCTCTTTCTCTGCTTGTTCCAAATTGGTTGCAATATGTTCAACATGGCTATCTCTTCTATGAACTCCATGCTTCTTCATCAACAGGGCACTCTGGGTTCTGCAAAATGTATGACCGGGAACAATGTAACTTCTTTTGGCAGGGACTAAAACTGACAATTCAACAGATGGTGGCTGACGATGATACTTTCCAAGTCAACAAGGGTGAAACGACACTCCTTCTGGGATTGCTCAAACCCTTTCCCATCCCTACACAGCTTTGGTCAACTATTTCTATGGATTTCCTAGCAGTGCTCTGGTGGTACAATACCACATCTCAAAGGACACCATATGAAGCAGTATATGGAAAAACATCGCCAGTTATTCTTCCATACACCCTTAGCAGCTCCCCAATTCAGGAAATTGACTCGATTCTTCGAAACCACGATCAGATTCTTCTCATTCTGCAGGACAATCTTCACATGGCCAGAATTCGCCTAAAACAGCAAGCCGATCAGCACCGTTCTAAGCGCATTTTCCACGCAGCTGATAGGGTTCTTCTTCATCTACAACCTTCCAAGCAATCCTCCTTGACACTCCAAAGGCGTCAGTGGCCCGAAATGCAACCCGAGGATGCTACTGGGGAACCACTCCTTCAGATTCTGCAGCAATTTCTCCAACCAAAGCTTTGAGGACAAAACTTTTTCTAAGGGAGAGGGGCTGTTAGGAACCTATGTCAACCCTTCTCTTTACTATGTTAGTATATTGTTGTTGGACGCATATGCTTTGTAAGTCGTCCCGTAGTATTTATTGATACGTAGTTTATATTAGCCCATAGTATTGACCCATAGTATTGGACGCATATGCTTTGTAAGTCGTCCCGTAGTATTATATGTCCCATGGTTTTGACTCATAGTATTGGGCATATACTTAGTATATAAGTGTGTGTTGAGGTCATTGAAGGACCATGAAGTTAATTGTATTGAGCTTGCTCAAAGGAGGTTGCCCCCTCGAAGTGGCCCGTGATCAATATAAAAGTGATTCTAAGTTCTATTATTTCTGATATCTCGTGTATTTGCATTAATTAATTATTGCAGGTTCATCACACCCCTGCTCCATTCCTTAAAGGGTACCCTTGCAAAACACCATTAAAATATTCCCAACCCCCAGATTTATTTATTTTCTCCTCTTCTATATGTCTCTTTGGATTCTCCTTTTTAACTTTTTTAAATCTAATGGGAATATTAAAATATTGAGAAGCACATTGAAAAGGAGGGATATATTTCTCCCTAAAGAGACTGGAATTCTCGGCAAGGAAAATTCCCCACTCTAGAATCACAGGTAGGGATTTATCACATTATAGTGTCTAATTATAGCAGCCACATGTCACACTGTGATGCATCTGTTATTTGCTCAACTTTGAACTTGAACCACACATCCTTTATCCAAATCAGAACTTGGAAAAAATGATTCTACTACACACTGGTGTTGGAAATTTCATGCAATCAACCAATTAATGCGAAACTGAAATTTCACCTTCTTCCTAGAAGGTTTCTTGGATCTCGGCCCTAGAATTTTTAGACTTTAGGACTATTGTAAATTTGTGTATAAAACGAGAGCAGAAAGATCACAGTAATTTACTTCTAACAACCCCAAACTTCACAACAATTGAAAGAGAAAATATACCAGACCTAGACATAAGTTTGCATCCCTTCTAGGGAAATTTATTAGCCAACAAACAAATCTGGAAATGTACTTTAAGAGAAGTAAATTCAACCCCTTATATTCTTTCTTTATATGCTAAATCATGTAACAATTTGATTTTTTTACTTATGTCAAACCAATGAGATATAAATCATTGTAAATAGTAAAGCATAAAGAACATATAGCTGGAAATTCAAATCTGTAAATGGCACAAGATATGGACAGTTGGAAACTTCATATATAAGTTAAAGATGAAGTACAAATACATACCATAGCATTCTTCAATATTTAATTTTCTAAGGGACAAAGGGGAGTGAAAAATTCATCTCCCCTCGGGTCAATGGGGTCTGGCCTAGTTGGTTAAAGCAGGGTGTTTTGATCTTCTCGACCCAAGTCTGATCCCCACTTGTGAAATGCTTGTTGCTTGTGGGTCAAGTTTCCTCCACAATATGTTGTTTCATGTGGATGGGGCAAGTTACTAATCTTGGGAAAGTTTGGTGGAATAGATCCCCCTAGTCATGACTGCTAAGACAAGATTTTCCATCACAAATCTGTGGGTGCAATTCATTTGTTGATCTAAGCAATTCAAAAAAAGTCATCTCCCAAGATTATTAAAGAAGAACAAGAAGAAAACTCCACTAATTGTAGGGAGAAAAATACAAATAGAAACTCAAGTAGTAGAGGAAAAAACTGCAAGTAAGAAAAAGAGGCAATTGCTATCATCATCAGAATCTATGAATGGAAATCTCTACCCCAAGAACCCCTCTGATAATGTTCCTCCTTTCCATGTCCATGTTGAACATATCCTGAAAGCATTTCATTCCATGAGACCGTATTTCACTCTAGTACTTGGTCAAACACTTTACATGCATCCTCCAAACACCCACATTTAGAATACATGTCTACAAGATCCACTCGGTTTTGCTTGGATATGAAGGCTTCATTAAGGTCACTACCATTTGGTATTGGGACCAAAAATTGAAATAGAGCAATTGAACTCAACATTTTTTTTTTGACTAGGGGGATCGACAACTGGAGACTGGGCTGGTACTCGCGTGACACGGGGTCCAGGGATCCAATCCCTCTACCACTATACCCCTAGGTTCCCCACACCTCCCGCAAGCATGGGAAATAGGTAAGCCCAGGTGTGATTTGAACACGTGACCTCTATTTACAACATGTGACTTCATATCAAGCTAATAGCCAATGAGCCACACCCATGTGGGACATTGAACTCAACACTTAAAGAATCCTTGAACTCAGAATTAACAAGTAGAGTGCCATTCAATGTGTTTTATAAATTAGTGAAATATTCACCAATTTTTTACAATATTTTATAATTCAGTGAAATATTCACCAAGTTTTTACAATATTTTATAATTCAGTGAAATATTCGCCAAGATTTTACAATATCTTATAATTTAGTGAAAGATTTGCCAAGATTTTACAACATCATATAATAAAATGAAATATTCGCCAAAAAAGTATATATACATATTATATTATTGATAAAATCGCCTTCAAATTTTCCTATATATCGGGGAGATTCGCCAATTTTTTATACATATAAATTTGGGGGGGTTTCTTAAAATCATCCTTGATTAAAGTTTTGTCATTAAAAGCCGCTATTGTTCACAGGAATTAGTGATGGTCATTGATAGTAACTATAAATGCATAAATAGCGAGGGTCATTGTAATGTCCCTTTTTAAGAAATTTATTAAAGTGGAAAAATTTTCACTTTTTTCCCTAATTTGACCTTTGACTAGTTTTGATGTCTAGGTCTCCAAATTGCTCCAAATGCCTCCAAATATTCAGAGGAGGTGTATGAATGATATTAGTACTTCATTATTATGTTCATGGATGGTTCATGACCATAAAAAAACTTCTACAAACTTCTGTCCAAGATAGTAGTTTTCACTAGCAATTTGGGGTTCGAATCCCCCCAGGGTAAATGTTGAATATGGCTCTCCAAATGCTCCCAAACCCACTTGAATTTATGAAAAAAAGCAGAGTATTTCCAAGGGAAAATATTAAGTTCTAATGTGCATCATTATTCAGTTTATTAAGTTTTTTATAAACCTCTCCCAAACAGCTACAAAATCACTAGTTCGACCTTGGGGGAAATGACATTAAATCTTCTCCAAATGCAGTAAAACTGAGGAAGATGGCTCCAAATGCTTAAGTAATGAATATGAAACTTGTGATACCCATTAATTAAATTCCATTAAACATAAATACATCAGAGAAACACTCCTCCATTCGAATTCATCAACATTACATTGGTATACATCAATATAGTGGGGAAATGGTCATTGTTTGCTCATTAACAATCAATTTTACATACATCCACTTGAAATATCGACCTGGTAAAGTTATGAACATGAATAAAAGAGTATATTCATCTTAATAAAAAATAAATTGGGCTTTATAAGCTCCCCCAAAGAGTACAATAGCTCGCCAAAAGCGTAATTCCTCAAGGAGCAAGAATATGCAATGAAAACTGGAAATGGTTGAAGGAGTGAGCTGAACTAGAAGAAACCATGAGCTTCCCTGTAGATTACACCTGAAAATAAAGACTCCATTAAATCTCCATGAAAGATCTGAATGGCCTTTCCACACACCAACTAGGATGGGAATCTTTCACCCTTGAAATTGGCTAAGGCAAGAAGACTAGTGTTCCACTAGTTTTCTCTCTTCACAAATGCAAATTCTCCAAATGATAAAAAAGATCCTCTCTTACTTCATTACTATATTTTATAAAAATCCATAGCCTTCTAAGGTTCCAATTACACCCATAGTATCCAAGCCAATTAGAATTAGGGAGTGATGGAAGTATTGCCACATGTCTCCCACTTCCTAGCCTTCCACCTTCCACAATTTTGACTAGGCATCTCTTGGCCTTCTCTAACTCCCTTGGGAGCTCACCTAGATGCTATTTTTAGGTCTGACATGTCATAATGGTCAGATGTGAGCCCTCAGGTCTTCAATTTGTCATAGATGTCATAGCATCTTCATCATTGGTGTCATAGATGTTAGGGAATCTAGCCCAAGTGTCCAAGAACCTCCCATTTGACTCTTCCTTTCCCATGTAAGTTACACTTCCATCCAAATTCGACCTATTATGCATATGGTAAAGTGTATGAGCCTTCTAACTCATCCCACGAACATTAGGCTTCCCATGGATTCGAAATTGCAAGAGGAGGATGCTACGTGGCACAAAAATTCTAGCTTGTGTGGGCCCCACAACCTCCATGTGTCTTCATGATCAATTGCCACTTTGATTTTCTCTTGAATTTATTTAATTAGCTCCTTTATTAAATATTTATTCCACTCTCATGTATAAACATCATTTAATAACTCCCTTATTGCAAATCCCAATGTTTCCATCCCCCCTAGGGAACTAATAGGATTGATGGAATTTTCCTGTTATAACCTTAATTGAATGGGGACATTACAGTCATTAAATGTATATCACCACAAGTCACTATTGTTTCATAGGAAATGGTGATGGTCACTGACCATCACAATGAGTATTATTGGTGACATACGCTCATTGACCGTCCCATATATGCATCAATAGTGAGGGTCGTTAAAGGAACATCATCAAAAGTCACTATTGTTCATAGGAATTAGTGACGGTCACTGAATCTCACCATCAATGTATAAATAGTGAGGGTCAGTAAATGATCGTCACCAAAAGTCACTATTGTTCATAGGAAATGGTGACGGTCACCAAACGTCACAATAAATATTATTAGTGAGATACCTTCACCGTCACCAAATAACATTTAATTTTTGTGACGATTCCTTTGGTGACACTCTATTTTTCATGATGGAGGCCCTTTTGATTGTCACCAATGAGGTTATGGTAACGTTTTTGTGTGTCACTAAAGTTTATTTTTGTAGTAGTGGATCTACAGACAACATGGTGTAGCTCAACAAAACACAAATCCATACATGCCTCAACAAAACGGAGTTGCTGAAAGAATGAATAGAATAGCAATGAAGAAAGTGAGGAGCTTGATTAGTGGTGCATGAGTCACACAATAATTATGGGAAGATGAAGTCAACACGGTGTGTTACCTGGTGAATATGTCGTCGTTGACAGCTCTAGTTGACAAGACTGCATTTAAGGCATGGTTTGGTAAAAATCCCTCTTACGCATCTTAGATTGTTTGGGTGTGATGCCTTTGTGCATATCCCAAAGGAGAAAAGAACCAAACTAAATAGGAAGTCAGAGAAATGCATATTCATCAGGTACAAGGATGGAGTGAGAGGGTATCAATAGTGGAATCTCGTGACAAGTAAGGCATTTTATAGTCAATATGTGATCTTCAGAGAGGTCAGAGGAAATTTTAAGGTTGAAGAGGATAAAAGAGGAAAATAAGAAAAGCAAGAGTTTGAAATGAATAATGAAAGTATGGATTTAGGTGAGTCAACTGAATTTGATAAAGATGTGGAACAATAGACTCCAAATGTTAGGAGGTCTAGTTGATCAAGGAAACAATTACAAAGGTATAGTCCACCCAAATTTCACTATGCTTTTGCATTATCTACCATACAAGATGATCCCAAGTCGGTAAAGAAAGTGCTCGACTCGACAGAGGGTAAAATCCGAAAAAGGGTCATGGAAGAAGAATTTGAATCCTTCAAGAAGAATGAAACATGGGATCTAGTCATGTTACCCAATGGAAGGAAACTCATCGGTAATAAGTGGGTGTTCAAGAAAAAGTTGAATGTAGCAGGTTAAGTTGAGAAGTACAAGGCTCGATTGGAAGCAAAAGCATATTCCCAAGTCAAGGGAGTCGACTTTGGTGAAATTTGCTCTCATGTTGCTAAGTTAACTTCCATAAAAGTACTAATGTGTTTAGCTGCAACATTTGATCTTGAGATAGAGTAGATGGATGTAAAGACAACATTTTTTCACGATGATCTTGAAGAAGAAACCTGAAGGTTTTACACTGGAAGGAGAAAAGGGGATGGTATGCAAGCTCAAGAATTCTCTCTATGGTATAAAACAATCACCTAGGATGTGGTATCCAAAGTTTGATATGTATATCCAGTAGTTGGGGTTTGTGAGAAGTTAGGTTGATCACTATGTGTATGGGAAGAAAGTTGGTGGCTATTTCATATATGTGGTTTTGTATGTCGACAAGATGTTGGTCAGAAATAACATAGATTTGATAAAGGAGGTGAAACTGCAGTTATCCTCTAAGTTTTACATAAAGGATCTCGTAGCAACAAATTTCATTTTTGGAAGGGAAATGTGGAGAGATCATGCAGGTAGAAGGCTCAGGTTAAGTGAAATGAAATATGTTGAGACGGTGTTAAGTTTAGCCTAATTTAACTAGCAAGATCACTGAAAGAAACACAATCACAAGATAGACAAAGATTTACCCTGGGAAACCCTCATGGGGTAGAAAACCCAACAAAGCTTTCCTCAATATAGATAATCAACCCAATACAAGATGTAGTCCTCAACGAGAGCTCCTTCTCCTCCTATGGAGACCTCTCTTTCACTAGTGCACCAATCACAAGTGGATGAATGAATGAGATAAGTGAGGAACATACCTCCTCTACTTATACTTGTTTTCCGACTAACTTTTTACCCTAATGGGCCCGACCTCTCCAAGAAGAGTCTAATAACCCCCAAATAGTAAACTCGGGGCCGACCTCACATGGGAGATCTAAAAACCCTAGTTACCACACTCTCTTGGAGGAATAAACATCTCCGGATATACAATAGGGTCACCACGGAGGAATGTACCATCTCTGGAATAATAAAGTACAAATATAATATTCTTAGAAGTTACAATATTTCAACACTCCCCCTTAACGATTAGGATAGTATAACAATGTCTGCAGGAGCAAGGAGTCATCAAATATATGGTACATGATACATGATACATCTATAAATCATTGGAAGCTTTCTTCATACACCATCATTAGTAACTCAAATAGTTACTGGAACATCTTCAATACTGGAACATCAAAATCTTCAGTACTGAGTCTTCATCTTCTGCAGCACTTGAACAGCTACAACAATATCAACATCTGGATCCTCACGATCATCAGCATCATCATCACACGATCATCAGTATCATCATCACATGATCATCAGCATCTTCATCACATGATCATCAACATCGTCATCATACGATCATCAACATCGTCATCACACGATCATTAGCATCATCATCATACAATCATCAGCATCGTCATCTAGATCATCACGATCAACATCATCTAGATCCTCTCGATCAATAACATCTGGATCCTCTCGATCTATAGCATCTAGATCATCTTGACCTACAGCATCTGGATCATCTCAATCTACAGCATCATCATAACAACATAATCTGCAATACACATGATCCAATTCTAGGATGATCAATCCTTAGCAATTTTAGACAAGTCTCATGTCTGTGGACGATGCAATCTAGATATACTTCCAGGATGATCAATCCTTATCATTTTTAGACAAGTCTCATGTCTATGGACAATGCAATCCATATCTACTTCCAGTATGATCAATATTTATCACTTTAGGACATGAGTCCAAGGATGATGCAATCCTATCACGAACATTTTGAACCAAATGTCCAGGGACGATGCAGTCCTATCATCAATTCTCGGAGACAGATGTCTACGGATCAATTCTCAGACTGAAGTCCTAGGATGATACAATCCCCTCATTCTCGGAGACATCTGTCTACAGATCAATTCTGGGACCATCGTCCGAGGATGATACAATCCCCACATTCTCAGAGACATCTGTCTATGGATCAATTCTGGGATCGTCGTATGGGGATGATACAATCCTCACATTCTCGGAGACATCTGTCTATGGATCAATTTTAGGACCGAATTCCAGGGATGATACAATCCCCACATTCTCGGAGACATCTGTCTACGGATCAATTCTGGGACCAAAGTTCAGGGATGATACAATCCCCACATTCTCGGATACATCTGTCTACGGATCAATTTTGGGACCGAAGTTCAGGGTTAATACAATCCCCACATTCTCGGAGACATCTGTCTACAGATCAATTATGGGACCGAAGTCCGGGGATGATACAATCCCCACATTCTCGGAGACATCTGTCTATGGATCAATTCTGGGACCGAAGTCCGGGGATGATACAATCCCCACATTTCAACTTAGACCCAATCTAAGGACCATTCATTGACCTCATCGTTGGTATCACCAATACAGGTATCCATATCATTGACCTCACTGTCAATACATGCAATCTCATCAACAGTGACCACATCACTCCCCCTTTCGAGGAGGGTCCTTTTGAACTACACCAAGCTTGTCTTGGAAATATTCAAACTTTACTCGAGACAGAGGTTTGGTCAATATATCGGAAACTTGTTCGTCAATGTTCACATACTCAAGCTTGATAGCTCCTTTCTGTACCATATCCCGTGTATAAAAATATCGGATCTCTATGTGTTTTGACTTATCATGGAATACTGGATTTTCTGTCATCTTGATACAACTTTGGCTGTCACACAGAATCTCAGTGGGTTCCATCTCTAAGTCAAATAAACCAGATAACAACTTCCGAAGCCATATTGCTTCACAACTAGCAGAGCAAGAAACAATATATTCCGCTTCAGCTATGCTGAGAGCCACACTGGACTGCTTCCTGCTAAACCACGAGATCATGGCAGATCCCAGACAATATCATCCTCCCGATGTGCTCTTCCTGTCTGACACACTTCCTGCCCAATCAACATCTGTGTATCCATACAATCTGAATCCATGATCTCCAAGATAACATAGACCAAAGTATATCGTACCCTTTAGGTACCTCATCACATGCTTTGCAGCTATGAGGCGAACTCGTCTAGGTTCCACTAGATACTGACTCAAGTATCCACAGCAAAGCATATGTCTGGTCTGGTATTTGTTAAATACATCAATGACCCAATAATCTGTCTGTACAGAGTCATATCCACTAACTCTGATGAGTCATCTGCTAACAGTTTCAAGTTGGAATCCATGGGAGTGGCCATGGCCTTACATTCCAACATATCAAATCTTTTCAAGATTTCCACAACATACTTTCCCTGGTTGAGAAAGATTCCCTCTGGGCCTTGCCATACTTCTAGACCTAAGAAGTAGTGCATCAATCCGAGATCTTTCATCTCAAACTCTAAAGAGAGTTTCTTCTTGCATTCGATAATCTGTTTCTCATTTCCTGTCAAAAATAGATCATCCACATATAGCAGCAATATGACAGGTTCATCATCCATAACCTTGAGATAAATATTAGGATCAGCTTTACTTTTGGTCAATCCTAAGATTGTTAAGAAACTGTCAATTCTTCCATACCAAGCTCGGGGAGCTTGCTTCAACCCAAACAAAGCCTTCTTTAATTTGCACACATGGGTTCTTCCATCTTCCACCTCAAATCCTTGAGGTTGTTCTATATACACTTCCTCCTCAATTACACCATTCAGGAAGGGTGTCTTTACATCCATTTCATGTAATTTCCACTTCATAATGGATGCAAGTGCCATGATAGTTCTAATGGAAGTGTACCTTGCAACTGGTGCAAATGTTTCTTAATTCATAGTCAATTCCCTCTTTCTAAGAGAACCCTCTGGCTACAAACCTTGCCTTATACTTTTCAATGCTGCCATCTGCAACATGCTTTATCTTGTATATCCATTTGGAGGATACCACACTCTTGTCCTTTGGCTTGGGAACTATATCCCAAACATAATTCTTCAATATTGACTGGTACTCCTCAGTCATTGCTTCTACCCACTCCTTCTTATGAACTGCTTCTTCATAACTAGTGGGTACTTGATCTACAAGATCACACATTAGGGCCACATAATTTGAGAATGTCTTTGGTTTCTTGCTCACCCTAGTGGAGCCTTCAAGAGCTCCATATTTTTCTGCTCCTAGTATAATGTCTCTTTCCCATGCTGGCTTTCTCTTCCTTGAAATTTCTATGACAGGGGGTTCTTGTGGTTCCATGTCATGGTCTTCAGGAGTTGTCTCTTCAGGGGTGGGTGCAGCTTCTGTAATTCTGGAAGGTGCCTCTTCCTCATATACTTCTTCATTTTGGAACTTCCTAGATCTCTTGAGAGCTTCCTCTTCATCAAATGTCACATCCCTACTTATTTCCATATGATGGAATCCTGGAATGTATATTCTAAATGCTTTGGATGCTTCACAATATCCAACAAATATTCTTTTCTTCTCAGAAGGATCTAGCTTGGTCCTCTTTTCTTTTGGAATGTGAATGTATACTGGGCATCCAAATATCTTGAGGTGACTTACCTCAGGTTTCTTCCCTGTGAACACTTCTTCTGGGGTCTTGAAATCAAGAGCACTATGAGATAGTCTATTTTGCACATAGACTGTTGTCCTGGTTGCTTCAGCCCATAAATACATGGGTAGGTCTTGATCATGTATCATTGTCTTTATTGCCTCCATAATGGTTCTATTCTTTCTTTCCGCAACACCATTCTGTTGGGGATTATAGGGAGTGGTTAGTTCCCTCTTGATTCTAGCTTCCTTACAAAAGACTTCAAAATCTTTTGAACTATATTATCCACCATTATCTGTCCTTAGTATCTTAATCTTCTTTTCTGAATGGTTTTCTATCAAGGCTTTGAATTCCTTGAAATTTCCAAAAACTTCATCTTTTCCCTTTAGAAAATAGATCCAAGTCTTCCTTGAGTAGTCATCAATGAATGTAAGGTAGTATTCATATCCACTCAAGGATGTGGATGGCATTGGTCCACATACATTTGAGTGTATCAATTCCAATGTACTCTTAGTCTTTGTACCACTCTTTGGAAATGGGTTCTTGACATTCTTCCCTTTTGCACATCCTTTGCAAGTGCCATCATGGTCAATCTTTAAGTCTGGTACTCCTATGACTACCTTGCTCACATGAGGTAGTGCTTTATAGTTAATGTGAGCAAGCCTTCTATTCCATAGCTCACTTGGGCTAGTGGCTTCATGAACACGAGCAACTTCTGGATGGCCCTTGAGTTTGTATAGACCTCCTTCCTCTTCACCAATAACAATTGCATCCTCAATTGATTTTCCTTTGGACCACATGAGTACTTGTCCATCTATGAATGCAACCCTATAGCCTTTCTTATCTATTGCTGAGATAGAAAGTAAGATCTTCTTCAAACCAGGTACATATAAGATTTCCTTCATTTTCAATGGAGTTCCGGAATCAAGTTTGTAATTTGCTTCACCAATTCCTTTGATAGGATATTGATAGTCATCTCCTAGAGATACCTTTTGTGGATATGTCTTCTCTTCAAGTTTTGATAGAGTCTTCTTTTGTCCTATCATGTGCTTTGAAGCACCACTATAAATGAGCCATGTATCTTCTCTAGGTGATACTTCCCCAGAGAGAGCAAAGAATAGAACATACTCTTCTGCATCTTCTTCTTCTACTTTAGCTCTTTTCTTTCTAGGGATTTTTTCCTCTTCTTCTTCACTATCATTTTCTGCAAGATGTGCATGATGTCTTTTGTGAATAAACTTCTTCTTCTTCTTTTGTGAAGTACAATTTCTAGAAAAGTGTCCTAGTTTGAGACAATTGAAACATTGAACTGTGGAGAGATCTCTTTCTGAGTTTGCTCTTCCTATGCTTCTAAAATTACTAGGAGGTTGAGACTCCTTGTGATCATTATTCTTGAAGTTGAAGTGACTCCTTTTTCTGGTGTGTGTAGCCAAATCTTGGTCATCCTCTTTGAGAAGCACTTCTCTATTGGCTACCCTAACCTCTTCTTGAACACAATCCTCCCAAACCACATCAAACTTCATACTTTCTTTTCTGGCACACATAGTTTGAATGAATGACTCCCAAGGTCTAGTAAGACCATTTAGAGCAGTCATGACAAGTTTATCTTCATCAAGGGTATCTCCAATGGCATCTACTTGTTCTTTGATCTAGGAAACCCTTGCGAAATAGTCTTGAATAGATTCTCCTTTATTCATCTTGGTGCTCTTCAATTGAGTTCTCAGGTTCATCTTCCTATTGATGTTCTTTCCCTCATACATTATGGAAAGCGCATCATACATTTACTTTGGGGTCTTCTTGGAAGCCACTTGGGGAATCAAGTGGTCTTTGATAGAATCAGCAATGATTCTCTTTGCCCTAATCAGGTCCTTCCTATACTTTTCTTTGGCTTCATCTTCCACAGGTTTTGCAACCTCATCTTTGATATATTGGACAAGATCATTCTCTTCAAGAATGAGACCAATTCTATATTTCCATGCCCGAAAATTTTCTATACCCTCTAGCTTGTCTTCAAGCTTAGTGCTTGGAGCCATCTTATCCAGGAGGTCACAGAGATGGAAGTTTCAAAAGATAGAATAGTACTTACTAGGAGATGATCTTGATTGAATTGAGAATTCTGGTGTGATCAGCTTCTAGAAACTTCAACTTTACACCTTTCGGATCTGCAATAGAATTTTTGGTTTTCTGGTCTTCTCTTTTCCAGTTTTCTGGTGCACAGGTTTGCAGCTTTTTTGGTTCACTGGTGCACAGCTTTTCTGGTTCTCTGGTTTTCTGCACTTTTGGTCAAACTAGGGTTTGACTTTCCCAGAGTTCTACCCAACCAAAAATCTCGATCCAGGACTCAAAACTTCGATTTTGAGGAGGGCTATCCAAACATGCAATCAGAATCCCAAAATTTCAACTTTTGCAGAAACCCTAATTTTCACCGGAGGAGGAGAGAGAGGTATTTTCACCTTGTGAAAGATGTTATATTCAGGCTAGCTCTGATACCATGTTAAGTTTAGCGTAATTTAACTAGAAAGATCACTGAAAGAAACACAATCACAAGATAGACAAAGATTTACCCTTGGAAACCCTCATGGGGTATAAAACCTAGCAAAGCTTTCCTCAATATAGGTAATCAACCCAATACAATATGTAGTCCTCAGCAAGAGCTCCTTCTCCTCCTATCCAGACCTCTCTTTCACTAGTGGACCAATCACAAGTGGATGAATGAATGAGATAAGTGAGGAACATACCTCCTCTACTTATACTTGTTTTTCGATTGACATTTTACCCTAATAGGGTCGACCTCTCCCAGAAGAGTCTAATAACCCCCAAATAGTAAACTCAGGGCTGACCTCACATGGGAGATCTAATAAACCTAGTTACCACACTCTCTCGGAGGAATAAACATCTCCGAATATACAATAGGGTCACCACGGAGGAATGTACCATCTCCAAAATAATAAAGTACAAATATAATACTCTTAGAAGTTACAATATTTCAACAGACAGTTCTAAAATGTTTCAACATGCAAGAGAGTAGACCAATCAAGGTTTCTATTCCTGTAGGGGTCAAGCTATCTATTGAAGAATGTCCTAAGACAAAAAAAGAAAGATAGTACATGATACATGTTCCCTATGCTAGTGTTGAAGGTAATTTGATGTATGTTGTGGTCTATACTTGACCCGATATTTCCCATGTAGCGGGAGTATTGAGCATGTACATGTCGACACATGGAAAATACCACTGGACCTCATTCAAGAGAGTATTCAGGTATATGTGTGACATGTTGGACTATGCAATCTGTTATGGAGGAGATCTCGAGGACAATAAGGAAATTGATGTACGTGGTTTTGTTGATTCTAACTAGGCTAAAGAAATTGATCGCAAATAGATGACCAATGGATATGTGTTCAAGATATTCGACAGAGTAGTCAGTTGGATGAGTAGAAGGTAGTCAATCATTGCACTGCCGAATATTGAAGTTGAATACATAACAACTACTCATGCATGTAAGGAATTTGTTTAGTTGCAGAGGTTGTGTTCAGATGTTGGATTCAAATAGCATGTCATTAGGTTGGATTGTGATAGTCAGAGTGCAATCTTCCTAGCAAAGAATCCACCATATCATTCGAAGGAGAAACACATTGATGTTCAATACCATTTTGTGAGGGAGATGGTGGAGAACAAGAAAGTGTTACTGGAAAAGGTAGACATGGTGAAGAATGTTGCCAACTCATTGACCAAGTCGGTAAACACAAAGAACTTTTCATGGTGTAGGGAAACAATGGACTTTTCATCCTTGTTAAAGTGAACTAAAGTTCTGAATCTCGTGTTTATGCAAAGAAGACAAGTGGGATAATGTTGGGAATGTTATATTCTTTGCATGTAGATCAACTGGGAAAGTTGAAAGTTGACTAGCATAAGTCGACTAGAGTCAAAGGCGATAGGTAGTGAAAGTATGGTCAACCGACTTATTGAAATAGTTGGTTGGTTGAAGGAAAACTACTGGTTGACGAGAATTCAACTTAATGACCAAGGCTCAACAGGAAATCAACCAAAGCTGACCTAGTCAAGTTGACTGTAACTAAATAACTAAAAGCGGCTATAAAGTTATGCATTTATAGTAATGAGAAGTTAGTTGTATTGCATCTATAAATAAGATGTAATGGCTATGCATGATCTACAGAGTAATTTGTAGCATGATCATGTAATAAAGTATGATAGTTATTTTGTTACAGTCAACTTGACTAGGTCAGCTTTGGTTGATTTCCTGTTGAGCCTTGGTCATTAAGTGGCTAGAAAGTTATGCATTTACAGTAATGAGCAGTTAGTTGTATTGCATCTATAAATAAGATGCAATGGCTATGCATGATCTACGGAGTAATTTGTAGCATGATCATGTAATAAAGTATGATTTGTGGTCTAGGAACTTATCATTTTAAAACACCTATTTTGAGTGTTTCATTAATAGATGAGCAAAATTTCAATAGTTTGTTGGTTTTCCTTCAAGAAAGAGATTTCCAGGGTAATTTATATCTAATGTATTAATGTTGTTGTGTGCCATTATCTTATGTGATTTGTTTAACTATATAAATAAAGTTCTAAACATATTGTAATCGATATTATGAACCAAAATAAATTTGATTGAAATATAATATTTTATTTAACACATTTTATAATAAAGTGTACAATTAATTCATTAATGTCAATTGAAATATAACTTTTTTCTTATAACTTTTCATCACAAAAGGGTTGCATGGACATATACCCTTCTAATAATTGAAATTAAGACCATCCCTTCAAATTTGGTCATTGGTAGGCCAGGCCAAGGCAAGGACTCTTCACCATTACGCTAACCATGTGTATTAAGGTGTCTGTAATAAATAACAAACTATGCAAATGTAACCAACGGATGGGTGCATCCATCACACATACAACATGACCTCTTTCAGGGTCTTGGATAACCATTTTACTGAGAAAAACATGAGCTTTAGGGTACTTAATCTCATCTTGTCCTCGAACAATTTCTTTTCAATTCTGCGTCCAAATTCTATAGATTTCATCTTATTTTTGATGCAGAACTCATGGTCCCTAGCTTGGAGGAATTTAACAAATAACTCATGGTCCCTAGCTTGGAGGAATTTAACAAATAACTCATGGTGACTTCACTTCCATAAATACCAACGACCCGATGGCCTGAACGTACATACCTGATAAGGATCATAACTTCATAGGGAGGGTCGGTTGAAAGGCCAAACCCTTAGTACGCGAATGAAATTCGCCATACCTTTTCCCACGAACAAGGTTGCTAGGAGATTCGGGAAGCCAACTCCATAATCCTCGGTTTAGATCATAAACAAGCACATCTATCAATGGAGTATTTACAGTGTGAGCTGGTATGAAGCACACCCGATCCCCTACTCCCATGCAATCAAACTGTCTATCGAAATCGTAAGAAATTTTAACCCTAAAATCCGTGCAAATTGAAGGAGGCATCCTTGCAATCTCCTTCCACTTCCATGGCGATGAGTTCAAGAAACGGTGGTTATTCTCAAACTCCCAGATAACAATCGCCCTGCCTCTCACTGGGACATCCATGGCCCCAACGACCAGTAACCGCGACCCGCACGCGAGGAGCCGCGGGTATGCCAGCCTGAAACTGCTTAGTTCTTCAGGGAAGGCCGCAAAAAACAAGGGAATGGGCGTTGTAGGTGAGCCCTCTCCTTTTAATGGCATGCTGAAACCAAGGATACCCAGAGGCATCCCGAGTTGCAGGTGCCCTAGAATGTAGAAAGAACCATCGCAGTAAACCATGGAACGATGCTCTTCAACGATCACATCTAAATCCGGTGCAGCCAACAAATTTATATTCGCTGGAAGGTATCCCGCGACTTCCCAGCTCCGTTGGGAGCCATCATAGAATTCCACAAACTTTATATTCCCATATGTTCTGCGGCAGCCCCAGCCTAGAGCAACCACGGTGTAAGGACTATATTTGTCGTAGACCACGATGCATTTGGCAATGGCGTACATTATGATTGACATGCGGTCGAGTTTGATGGACGTTCGTTTGTAAGGATTGCAGACCATGGCTGCAACGCTTCCATCGTGCAGGTTCCGATTACGCGACAATCTATCGACGAAGATCGGGAAGTCTAACAAGACGAGGCCTGCCGCGGACCCTCTGCAATAGAATTCGACATTCGTTTCAGAGATGTCGAGGAGGATCGTTTTGTTGAGGAAAGAAAGGGAGAAGCATGGCTTCCAGGTCCATGTGAAGAAGCAGAAAGCCATGCAAGGCATGTTGGGACTCGGATCCCACAGGATCAACCATGGCTTATTGTTCATGGGCACTTCTGGCCATTTACGAGTTATGAAATAATGGGATGAAAGGAGAGCGTTCCATTCCTTGCAGACGATGCGACATCTGTACACGAATTCCACTGGCAGGTGGGCCAGTATTTCGATCAACAAATTCTCTGGCAAGTCGTTCAACCCCACGAGGCGCTCTGCCTCTTCCATTTCTATTTCTGGTTCAATTTTCTCGGTCTCAACTTTCAACTGAAGAATCTAGCATGCCGCGACGATGAGTGAAGGTATGTCTCGTGAGTGTCAATGGTGAAGTTGAATATGCCTCTTAACACCTACTTCAAGGAGCGTTGCAGCACTACATGTTGGTATCGTCGCAACCATTAAGATCTTCCTCCAAAACACATATTCATAAAAGTTTCATTAAATCATAGGGTTATTAGTGGCTCATCTTAACACCTACTTCAAGAGCGTTGCAGCACTACATGTTGTATCGTCGCAACCATTAAGATCTTCCTCCAAAACACATATTCATAAAAGTTTCATTAAATCATTGGGTTATTAGTTGCTCATTCACATTTCTGCATAACAGAAGCAACTACAATACCTACTTGATGGTGATCCTTATCTCGATTGCTGTTTTCTCCATCCAACTCAAAAGGAGAAAAGTCAACCTTTGACCTTGCTCCATGCCCGTTGGATGAAGGGAATCAGCAATCGAGATAAGCTCAGACATACCAGATTCTGTTATTGTGTGATTAGACTTAATTAAAATATGCAATATTGTGTATATGTGGCATTTTGTGGTTACAAAAAGGTATATATGTGGCATTTGATGGTTACACAAAGACGGAACTGATGGCCTTGTGGCTCATTACAAATTATTTCTTTAGTGCCGGAGGACTGAAGAGCTTTTCGTTTCCTTTCATGAGATATCTATCGAGCATATCTTTAGAGAACTGAACTTTGATGTTGATTCTATGTCAAAATCTGCTTTGGATGATATTGAAGGTTTCCTTCATTGGGAGGAAATGTGGGAAGACATTCTTGAATTCTAGGATTTGGTCTTCATCCTTTCTTAAGATGGTTGGACTGCAAAGCTATAGAGGTTGATATTTTTGATATGTTATGAGCTTTTCTGTTATGCTTTTGGAAAAATCCAACTGGTTCTTGGTCTTTGCTCATGCTTTTGTACTTTTTGATTCAAAATTGAATAATCGAAGTAATGTGTTTTTTCTTCTTGAAAAAAAAAATATTCCATTTTTTCTTATTTGTAATTTATTTATATTTAAGTATTCAAAATATGTAATTTTATGTACATGTGGCATTTTGTTGGGTTGATACTTTGTTTTTGTTTTTATTTCATTTAGATATATTTAAATATTTAAAATATGTAATTTTATGTATATGTAGATATTTGTTGGGAGCTTAAGGTGTTAGGTTAAGTGTTGTTATCAATGTTGTTAGTATTTGCCGGTAGTTCCATGTTTGCATGTGTTCAGTTATAATCCTCTTGGCTAGGCATATTACTAAGCTTATTAGCTTATTAAAGATTTCGTCGACTAATGTGGGGAAATATCTCTTGAATTTCCTCACAAAGTTTTCCTTGAGAAAAAGGTAACATTTTATTTGTTTGTCTAACTATAATCGTTACTACTTCAACTTGTCTATCTATGATTGTACACATTCAAAAAAAATATTATGTATATGTGGCATTTTGTTGGGATATTTATTATGATAGTTATTATCTCATTTTGTCCCATTGTAACTACATAAAATAAAAATATGCAATATTGTGTATAGACAACATTTTGTTGGGATGTATCATTGTGATGGTTAATACTCATTTTTGTAATTTGGTGTGTCTAAGGGTGGATCCATGGAGCTAGGTAGCAATTTTTTGCAAGGAAGGTGGAGGGACTGGAGTTTTCTACATGCTTGATCGAGCTATTTTAAGCTCTCAATTGAGTTATTAACAACTTGACCGAGGGTTTGTATAAGCGCTCATTCGAAGGCTTGTTTGGGTTAAGAAAATGCACAATCAAGCTATCGAGCTCGATCGAGCACTAAGGCTAAATCGAGTATTCAATAGCTCAATCGAGCTCCTTGATTGAGTTTCTAGTTGAACACTCTAAACCGATCAACCATTTGATGGATGGACGGTGTGGGTTTGAGAAATAAATATCTTGATTGAGTTTTTTGTTTATATTTAAGAAAAAAAATAGAAAGTTAAGAGCCCTCAACTGAGTAGTGGATAGCATGCCCAACAACACTCGATTGAGGTGTGCAACAAACCCACATTCCCCCATTCACATTCATCGACCTCCATCAACCAAATAACGTCAAACACAATCAATTGGTCCAACCTCTTGTGGTTATATATATATAATTTTTTCCCTAGACAATAATTATGTTGCCAAAACTTAGAAGTTTTTCCCATAAAATATAATTTCCATTTATTTATACAATTAAATAAAATTTATTTTCTTTTCTTTTAAATTTTATTGTCCAACAACAATTTTACTGCTTGATTTTTCTATTTTTAGTTTAAATTTATTTATAATTTTTATTTCAATTTTATCAATTGGTAGCATTAACACTACGTGTTTTTCTCAACAATGTGCCGGAAAATCGAAATGCTATTGAAAAGTTTTCAATCCTCTAGTAACACATAAGGATTGAAAATTATAAATCACCAAAGAAAACTCAAGAAAAATACCGTATTATTAAAAACCTCATGCAAAATATAAAAAACCTAAAGAAAACACCTATTTTTTAATATGATAGACCCTTGAATATTCTAATTTGTCCAATAAGAACTTAGCCACAGGGTCCATCATGTTTGATTCCCCCTAGAATTTAATTTGCTTTATAACAAAGTTCATGTACCCTTTGATTATTACATGTTCATTACTAAGATTATGAAGACCAAATTGAAGCTCCCATAACAACTACCTAATAATATAAATCCAGTACATATTGAAACCGAAGAATTTAGACCTAATTCCAATGATATTAGTTCAATCCAAATTGCATAGGCTCGAAGATCCAAATTCAAGGGAGTGAAGTACCAGTTTCACCCTATAGCCACCCCTTTGCCACTCGTTGTGATTTAAGTATAGATTCAAAGCAACAATAGACCATCCCTTTAGTAGAGATGATAACAAAGAATATCCATTCTCCCCTTCCATCATAGTCTCTTACAGTAATAAGATATTTGGTTCATGGATCCTTATTAGTCTTCCAAAGGATTTTTTTTATGGTGTGAACCTCGGCTTCTAATATGGAAAATCATTATCATCATTTTAAAAAAGAGGATGATCTTGCTAGCACTCTAAGAGATTCAAGAGTAGTTTTCTTCTTCCCTTTTGGATTTTATTTTCTTCTTTTCTTTCAATTGAGCAATTAATAGAAAATATCTCCTTTATAAAAATGTAATGCTTAAAATTTGGCCATGTACACCCTTGATCCCCCATATTCCATCATCCTCACATTCGTTAATGGAAAGGATAGTTAAAAGAACAATTAAGTATTATATTTAAGGAGAATTTTGGGGTTTCGTACTTATTTGAAAAGCATTAGAGTCCATCAAATAATAAAATAAGATACACCTTATCACAATAAGTAATTTGATTTTATATATACAAACTATGATTCAAGTAAAGAGGCACTGAGTTATAGAAGAGGAGGAGGATCCTCCTCCCTATGATCATCTTCCTTAAGCACACCCTACTATCATAACGCAACTTGTTTAGAGACTCATTAACAATTTTGATAAACCATATTTTTACATGGGAGAAAGAGAGAGCTTCAAACTTAGCTCCAACTGATAGTACTAGATCTAGTAATGCACTCAGAGAGAATTTATTTCATTCTAAAGGCTCCTTTGACCCATTCAATCACTAGTTTGATGTCTACACACACTTTCAACTTGGATATGCCTTTTTCCAAAACAACCTTCATAAGATTTATTAACGCATTCAAATCTCTACCCAATTATTGGTTCCCCTTCCTAGACCTAACTTGAAGGTGGTGTAGAATATGCCATTGAGGTACAAAACTCCCCCTACTCCACAAGGGCTAGGGTTCCATCGGCTGGATCCATCAAAAGGTCCCTAGTACTTATATTTATCAATTAGGGGGGTCGAGAATCTTTTATTTTATTTTATTTTAAAGGTAAGTATGCATCTTCATAAATATACTTGATTTTGTAAAACACATTTAATGGGGAAAAGGTTTTATCGTAAAATATTATTGCATTTACACTAATCTTGATTAATCAATAGATAATGCGATGAAGGGATTTTCATTCCATTCATGTAGTATCTAATAATTATTTCATACCATCAACAAGAGAAAGTCCTTCCCATTTTCCTACCCTCTTGGCAATGATACAACCTCCTTCCATATATCCTTAGTCAATGTGCAATACATTAGCATATGTTTGATATTCTCTTATTCAACTCTACATAACATATAGAGACATGGCCCTGGCCAAGATATTATTTGAAGACATCCCAAGTTTGGCACCTTGTTATTTCAAGCTAGCCACATGAAGCTCATATGGTTTTTAATGATGTCTTGATTTTTTATAAGGGATTTTGGAGCTTTGTTTTGAAACATTTACTTATAGATGAGACTTGTATTAAATTTGCTAAAAGGGGTCCATGATCATACTATAGCAACATCCTCTTCTTTGAGAAAATTATAACTCAACTTAAGTGTATTTGCATAAGCACTCTATTTTTCATCTTCTTATCCATTAGTCCAAATTTTTTATCTTCATTCCAACCATTTTTCCATAAATTGGTCTTATCATGAGTTGTAGCATTAGTGAGGTGTATAATTCCTATTTGACGAAGCCTCTCAATTAATCCCTCATTCAGTCTAAAATTACCATAATGCATGGCCCAAGGATGAAGGCAAACCCTAAAACTATCTCCATTTCCTATCTTCTAGCACAACTAACTCCCTGCAAAAGGGAAAGCTAGTACTACAAATTTCCACAAAATTGAGGAGTTAGTAAAAGATTTGGTTCTCTATCTAATCCACTCCTTGGACATGATAATAGTATGTCAGGTGATAGGAATCTTGAGTAATCACCATAGACTCATAGTTGCAAGGTGTTTCCCAAAATAATGAATGTTTTTAAAACCCAAACTACCCATTGCCTTGCATTTTTCTAATATTTTCCATTTTACTAACGGGATCCATTTTTTGGATTTTCCTTTCCAAATAAAATTGAAGCAATTCCTTTGAATTTTTTCCACTACAACAATAGGAGTATATGCTATAGTTCCAATAGACTAAGTTGGATTCATGAAATTATTATATTAAAGTCAGTCTTCCTCCTTTAGATAGTCAATGATTTGAACACCCAATTACCCTTTTCACCTCATTCTCTTACAACTAGTCCTAGCCCTCGGGTCCATAACTATTTTGTTATAGGAAAAAACCTATGTACTTTAGGCCTTTGTTAAATTTTAGTACTTGGATAGGTGGGATATGACTAATTCCCCTCATTTGATTGTCATTTGACCCATATAAAGATATGGATGTTTTTTTTCATATTGACTTCCATTCTAGTTGATAAATTGTATAAATCTAGGGATTTGTTTAAGTACACCACCTCTCTAGTATGCTATTCCAAAAATATTTATGATACCGTCAACAAATAGTAAATGAGAGATGGTCAAACCTTTTCCCATTTGCACTCATTTAAAATTCCCATTTCTTTCATAAGAATCATTAATATCACTAAAGCATTCAAAACCTAGTAGGAACAACAAAAAAGATAGGGTGCATCCATGTTTAATCCCCATGGAAGGATTAAATGACTTAGATCAGCAGGGTATTTTTTAAGGATTCTAATATTATACTTAAGTATAGTATTCCAAGCGATTATTTTGGATTGAAAGAAACATATATTTAGATAGGTAGGCGAATATTAAATATGAAACATACAATTTACTACTAAAACTTGTAAATTTTGGCGAATATTATGATAAAAAAATATTTTATGTATATATATAGGTGGCATTAGAGACTAAAAATTACCAAATAGCGAATTTAGTTTTTGAAAAAATGCCCAAAAAATAACCATTTGGCAAAATTTCGCCCCTAAAAATTACCCTGGTTAGATGTTGAGCCATTTATCAAGATAGTAAAATATGATTATTTTAAGTAAATTTGAATTCAAGTCATGGACATTCTCTTTTGGGTTTTATATGAGCATGAAATTTTAAGTATATTGTCAAAAATGAATTTGCGTAGATTGTCAAAATTAAAAAGTTGTCTTTGCAAGTTGTAAACAAACTTAGTTGTGACATTGATCCTTTAGATGGAATCTTGAAATCACTTAGAAACAATGTAATTAGTTTGTTTTGTTTTCCATGAAAACAATAGTAACTTATATATATTCAAGGTCAAATAAAAATTACATTGGGAAGGTGCCAAGCACCACCACAACAACAAAAAAATAAAAATGAACAAAGGCTTTCCAATTCTAGAGTGGCCTACATAATAACTACATATTAATATGCAAACATCAATATGCATGTTACAACCCATCATAAATAAAATTTAGGACCATGGAAAGTGATCTTCGTAGAGTATACTAGTTGAAGTAGATAAAGCAAAGAGGCATTGAATTACAAACCATCATTGAGGTACAACACTCCCCCTATTTTGTGAGGGCTAGGGTTTCATTGGTTAGATCCATCAAATGATCCCTAATATATCTATTTATCAATTAGAGCGAGGGTCTATATTCTTTTTCTTTATTTTTATTTTTATTTTTATTTTTGATATGTAAATGAGATACTTATAGCCCACTCGCTTCACCAACATGGATACTTATCTAGAAATTATTTATAGTCTCTTTTATTTGCATAGCTATGCGTACAAGATAAAGTGTTCATGATGGAATATCCAACTCGTCCTTTTCGTAACCTCCACACAAGGAACTACATGACAATGTAGTTTGAAATGAATATATGGTCTTAAATATGATATTCAACCATCAAGCTTCTAACTCAATAGGTTGTTGAGTTGTCTTCATTCTTGTGGTTGCTAATAAGCACAAGATGAGGATTGTGGCGAAAGGCTATGCAAAAAAGGAAGGAATTGACTATGAATATACTTCCTACCCCAGAAAAAATGGGATACCATCTACTCCTCATTGTCTTTGGTTACACAGAATGGGTGGAAAGTTCATCAAATGGATGTGAAGATTACTTTCTGTAATGGAGACCTGAAAGAGAATGTCTTCATGTCTTAGCCATAAGGATTTGTTGTGAAAGGGAAAGAAAAAAAGGTATGTAAACTCATCAAGTCATTGTACATGCCGAAACAAGCACCTCGCGTATGGTATGAAAATCTAACAAAGCATCTTCTGAAGTTAAATTTCAAACATTTTAATCTTGATGATGCAACATTATTTGTAAAGAAAGAAAGGAGATATGTTGTGTATCTTGTGGTGTATGTAGATGATATTTTGATTGTAGGGAACAATGAAAGCTATATTACATCCATAAATAAATAATTGAAGAAAATATTTGAGATGACAGATCTGGGATACCTTCACTACTTTGAAGTGACTCAACATCCTAAGTACATATTCATCTCCCAGAACAAGTATGTTGGAGAACTGTTGAACATATTTTGCATGAAAGAATGCAACCCTCTTTCTACTCCAATGGAACATAATTTGAAGCTCACATGAAATGAAGGAATATAATTTAAGGATGTGGTCAATTAACGATAACATGTGGGAAGCCTTATCTACCTTACCACCACCAGAACAAATATTTGTTCTAGTCCTTTGATCACGTTCACTCGCACGAATGACTTATATCTAACCGCAAGGGTTGCTTGATCCATCTTGACCATTCGTGGCAGGACCCCCCAAATTAAACCTTAAGCACTTGAGTTTGTGTGAATGGCCCAAATTTAAAGTTCCAAATTGCACGATCTAACTTGAGACATTTGTGGCATGACCCCATGTATTAAGGTACGTGCGCTTACTTTTGAGCCAACAATCACGTTCAATCGATCGAACATTCACGATGCAATCTGGGTTAGTCGTGGCATGTCCCCTTGTATTAAGGCACATGCACTTACATTTGCATGAATGATCAGGATTAACCAAACAAACATGCATGAAGTAATCTAATCCATTCGCAAGGGTCTACCTTCTAATAAAATCTGATCATCTTCATTTGCGCAAACGGTCACGGTCTCTTGATATTGGTAACTCGATTAAATCCGAGTTTTCCACATCATATAATGATCCTTGTCTATACTATGTGGATGCCACCCATGCAATTAAAAAAATTTGATGCTACCACCTGTACACTTGTTCCATGTGGATGATCCATGTCATACTCTCTTTCCACATGGAAATTGTGGGGCCCACATCAAAATTTCCAAATTTTCCATAAATACTTAAATTTCAAGTTTTTGGACAAGTGTCTACATGAAATGCATATCTGGAATATAAAAATTACACCTGTATTTTCTTTGGATGGAAATTTGTCGCAAATTAACATAGCTATAATTTATGTCAATTAACAGAAACTATAATTCCATGGAACTGGTTTGAATATTACCAAACTTATCTCAAACCTGAATTTTTCCATTACAAATTTTTATATCACCAACTTCCATGTTGGTTTTGATAATAACATATGGCATTCAATACCATGAACTTCCAAAGAGAACTTCCATCAAATAGTTTGCTTGCAAACTAGAATTTTTCCCCCAATTTTTCACAAAACCAACTAAAATATTAAAATTTCACTGTGGCTTCTCTCCACATTCAACCTAATCCATAAATCATCCATTCTATATGTTGATTAAGCCCCATAATTTAAACGATGGGGGACCCAAAATCGTTTTCCCCCAAATTCTTATTTTGATTCATTCTGTCAAACACTTCATGTGCATCCTGTAATTCTACCTGTACAATTCAATTATGACCCATGGAGTCCTAGTGCTGCAACCTTGGGATTTGATACCAATTTGTCACATACCCAATGATTACACCATGTCTTTGGGGGCATGGGGTACTCAAACCAATTAGCAATTTACCATTGATACCTAAATTCGTTTTTCATAAATTAATTATGAAATTTACAATGGAATTAAATATATGGTGGCCCAAGCTACACATATGCATATACTAAAACATACAAGCAATTTTAGAAAAATGCATTCATACAATCCAAGCAATCCATACAATTACATACATACATACATGTTAATATTTGGTTGAGCTTTGATCTTTAATTCTTTTGGATGCCGAAACTTGAAACAATGAGACAATTCAATCACATGAAATTCATACAACCATAACACAAGATATACCCTAGGGAAAATACTCAAAACTATGAGAACAAAAACCCCAACAATTCTTCTCAGTATAATATAATGGATAGTAGAGAATGTTTTCTTTTACAACATAGCAGATTGCTTTCGGAAGATAAGAAAACACCAAACACTCTTGGTGAAGATACAGAAGCAATAGAGAAGAGAGATCAATCGAAGAAGCGCCTTGCCTTCAATAATAATATCCTGCACACAAAGAGAAGCGCCTTTCCTTCAAAGGAGAAGAGAATTCGCTTCATATTGGATTCATCAATCCTGTATAACATTTTTATACATTCTTCTCTTCTATTTTTATCTTCTAACTTTAGGATGAACTCGCCCTCAAACTGGATGTATCAATATTGCATGTAGAAGTGTGTCCCACTTCTCATACAATGTTTTATCTCACTAAGTTGTCACTTAGGATGAACTCACCTCTTAACTAAAAGATTTCCCACTTAGTTAGGTGGCTAACTTAAGTGTCATCATTTAGTTAACTAGATATTCTTTATTGTCACTTAGTTATCCGTCTTTAACTGATTCTCCTTGATTTATTGAAGTGTCGTCTTTTAGTTTAACTAAACTAAAAACACTTTACTTAGTTAACTGGAATCATGTCGATTGATTTACTTGAAGTGACCACTGTGAGTTCTTTAGTTAATTGAGGCATATCTTTAACTGATGCTTTAACTGGAGCATTGATTGAGCCATACATTGGTACTTAACTAAAGCTTTATAACTGAAGCTTTAACAATTCGATTTCTTTTTAATTAGTTGAAGTGTCTGCATGGGCAATTTCAAATTCTCTTGATCTCTATGTTTTATCTTTTATTTCTTTCTCTTACTGCATGGTCAATATGTGCTAACTTTAATTATCCATCACATTACATTATACTAAGAATAATTATCAAATGTTGTGATCATATTATATAATTCCGGACCAAATGATCATATGATAAAGTAATTCACTTTAGAGGTGATCAATCTCTAAAGGAGACTTAATAGAAACGGGTGACCATGGTTAATAATACATCACACAACATTAAATGCTTTTAATAAGTAAATCATGGCATTTATACGAAAGGTACACCTCTATACGAGAGGTCCATCTCATGGATATCTTTACACAGAAGGTTCACATGAGAATCATGACTTGACACACACAAGTACAGAGCCTTGTCCAACAAGACTTTACAACATCATTACTTTGATCAATTACCTCTATACGGGAGGAATAACCTTTACACAGAAGGCAATCAAAATTCCCACCTCTATATGGGAGGATCAATCTTGGCTACACAAGATTGGTTTGGAGAATGTCTCCTAATGTTGTATATTTAACACTCCCTCTCAGTGAGGGAGGCATTCTCTTCCATACCAAGCTTGTCTCGGAAGTACCTAAACATTGTCACTGACAGAGGATTTGTTAACACATCTGCAATCTTCTCATCAGTAGCAATGTACTTAAGTTTCATTGTACCTTTCTGGACCATGTCTCGGATGAAGTGATACTTAAATTTAATGTGCTTTGACTTGTCATGAAACACTGGGTTTTCAGAAATCTTGATGCAACTCTGATTGTGACACCTAACAACTGTAGGCTCAAGCTTTTCACCGAACAACCCTGCAAGTAGCTTTCTGAGCCACACTACTTCTTGGAAGGAAACACCAGCAGCTATGTATTCTACTTCGGTAGTAATCTGGGATACAGATCCCTACTTCCTGTTGGAACAAGATATCATAGTTGATCCTAGGCTATAACAGTAGTCGGATGTACTCTTATGGTCCACAATGCTTCCTCCCCATTCTGAGTGTATAACCAATTAACATGACTCCTCCACTTGAGACATATATGAGTCCATATGAAGTTGTACCTCGAAGGTACCTAAGCACATGCTTAGGAGATGTCCAGTGTCTATGTCTCAGATCAGACATAAATTGAATTAGAATGCTCACGACATAACATACATCAGGCCTTGAATGTATCAAGTACATTAGTGAGCCTATAAGCTGTCTATACAAAGTGGGATCTATTGGATCTGATCTAGAGCCTGAATCATGAAGTTTCCTCAATTTGGAAACCAATGTTGTAGTTATAGATTTGCAATCTCTCATGCCAAACCTGCACAATATATCCACAGTGTACTTCCTTTGAGATAGAAAAATTCCATCTTTTCTTTGACAGATCTCAAGGCCAATAAAGTAGTGCATCAGACCTAAGTCTTTCATCTTGAATTATGAGGTGATATCCCTCTTGCACCAAGCAATCAGATGTTCCTATCCAATGAGAAACAAATCATCAACATATAGAACCAATATCAGTGGTTGGTTCTACACTACTTTGAAGTACAAATTTGGATCAGTTTCACTCTTACTGAAACCCAGTTTCTGAAGGTAGCTATCAATTCTGGAGTATGAAGCCCTAGGGGCTTGCTTAAGCCCATATAGAGATTTCTTTATCTTGCAAACATGGGAGCCTTTACCATGCACCAAAAATCCTTCAGGTTTCTAAATATAAACCTCGTCCTCAACCTCACCATTTAGGAAGGTTGTCTTCACATCCATCTCGTGAAGTTTCCATCCTAGAACAAATGCAAGTGCAATCATTGCTCGGATTTTGGTGTACCTTTCCACAAGGGCAAAAGTCTCATCATAATCGATTCCTTCTTTCTAAGGGAAACCTCTGGAAACGAATCTAGATTTATACTTCTCAGTGCTACCATCCGCAACATGCTTTATCTTGTAAATCCATCTGGAAGTCACAATGGAATTCCCATTAGGTTTGGGAACAACCTCCCAAACATCATTCTTCATTATAGAGTTGTACTCTTCTGGAATTGCATCATTCCAAACTTGATGCTTTGCATCTTATTCATATGAGGATGGATTTGAATCACTTATGTGACTCATCAATGCAACATAACCTGAATATCTGTCAGGTTGCTTGCACTCTCTGGATGAGCCTACTGGTGCTCCTTGTTTCTCTGCATTTTGTAAGATATCTCGACACCAAGTAGATCTTCTTTTAGCAGGAGATTCATCAGGTGACCTCTCAATCAATTCTACTGGTTCTTCAAGAACTAGCGAATCCAAGGCATCTTCTGGTTTCTCCCTCTCAAACTCTGAAGGGGGGGAATTAGACTCGGGATCCTCCATCTATGAATCACATTGAATCTCTTTCGATATTTTGAAAGTAGATTCCTCATGGAAGGTAACATATCGGCTGAATTCAATGTGTCTCTCACCAGGAACATATATTCGGTATGCTTTGGATGACTCGCTATAACCCACAAAGCTGCCTTTCTTTCTAGAAGGATCCATCTTTGTTCTCTTTTCTTTCGGTGCATGAATGTATATTCGGCTCCCGAAGATCCTCAAGTGTGAGATGTTTGGCTTCTCACCGGTAAGCACTTTTTCAAGTGTCTTCTCATCTAGAATGGCATGCGGGCTTCTATTATGGATGTACACAACTGTACTGGCAGCTTCTACCCATAATGAGGTAGACATATATTGATCATGCATCATGGATTTTGTAGCCTCACATATGGTTCTATTCTTCCTTTTGACAACCCCATTTTTCTGAGGGTTGTATGGTACTGTTAACTGTCTACATATTCATGCATCACTACATAGCTCATTAAATGCATGTGAATCAAATTCACCTCCATTATCATACCTTAATGCACGGATGTGCTTTTCTTTCTAATTTTCAACTAGGGATTTAAACTCTTTAAATTTGCTAAGAGTTTCACTTTTAGCCTTCATTAAATAAATCCACGAATTCCTAGAAAAAACATCTATAAACAATACATAATATAAGAATCCACTCAGGGAGGGGGATGACATGGGACCACATACATAATAATTTATTAAATATAAAATACATTTGGATATAGTAGTACGACTAGAAAAAAATTCTTAACATTCTTCCCAAGTGCACAACCCCGACATACACTATCATTCTCAAAATAAAATATGGGCATACCTTGTTGAGATATTGTAACTTCAAAGAATATTATATTTGTACTTTATTATTCCATAGATGTTTCATTCCTCCATGAAGTTCTTATTGTATATCCAGAGATGTTTATTCCTCCATCGGAATGTGGTAACTTGGGTTATTAGACTTTTCTAGTGGGGGTCGGCCCTGTATGTGTTATGTGGGTAAAAGGGTTGCTAGAACACCCTAGTGGGGTTGGCCCAGTCAGTTGTAGTGGGGTGTTTAACCCAATGGTAAAGTTGGGGCCGACCTAGTTAATATAAAGTATAAGTCGAAGATGTGTATAAATAAAGGAGGTGTGTTCCTCATTATACACACACTTCCCTCACTTGAAATGTAGCGCACGGGAGAGAGAGTTCTGCTATGGAGGAGGCGGAGATCATGTCTTTGGTTTTCATCTTTTTATATTGCCGGTCATCTATATTGAGGAAGCTTTGCTGGGTTTTCTACCCCATGAGGGTTTCCCAGGATAAATCTGCGTCTCTTGTATTTATGCTGTGCTTGTTGTTTCTTCAGTGATCCTGTATATGCTATTATTGTGAAATGGAATATAATGCTGATATTTTCTATCTTAGCATATTAAATCTTAACATAGTATCAAAGATAACCTGAAGGAAGGCAATGTATGGCACTTATGACACTTGCTTCACTTGCGACAATTTCAAGGTTTGGGTTTTGTATAGAAAAAACTAGTCATCGTGGAACTTTCGCTATAAATACATTTTTGCAAATGTTCAGGATTGGAAACCTTTACAGGTTGTATATAACATCCCCAGGTACCTTGTATCCAAAGGAAACCCTCATATTCATTGTACTTTGTGAGTTATGATCAGTACAAGTTAGGGTTTCTGCCTCTTCCAGATCTCAGTCAAAATCAGGTGACCTGAGAAAAAAGGTCATAACTTGGGATAGGAAGATCCAAATGAAATTTTTTAAAAAGTGGCAGGTAGTACATAGACTGTAATATCTCAGGAAACTTTTTCAGAGGTCGAAGTTGAACCAGTGACATGTGGTATGCCGTACAAGTTTGCTCTCCGGTTTTATCCCATAAACAGGTCACGTTGTGACACTTGGCATAACTCTCTCTCATAAAATCCAATTGAGGTAAGACCTCTCAGGATGGAAATATGACAGGTCAGGATACCAAAAAAAAAGTTTTCAGACCCTGTGGATTGAAAAGTTCGGAGTTACAGCAGAAACAATCAGGTACATATTTCTGTCAAAACAAAATTATTTTTGGAGCACCTTCATTCATGGCTTCCAAAATTTAGGGTTTTGGAGAAAGTTAGAATTTTTGGAATCGGAGTCCACGGCTAAATGATACTCAGGAAAATTGAAATTTAGAGACCAAGATCGAATTTTTTGGTTGGGTAGAAGACCGGGCTTGATCAAACCCCAGTTTAGGATTTTAATCGGAAAGATGGAAAATTAGGGCTTCAACAAAAGTTGGAATTTTTGAAGTCTGTGACCACGGCTGGAAGATCCTCAGAAAAATAAGAGTTTAGATCCTTGGATCAAAACTTTTTATTGGGCAGAAGGGTGGGCTTCATCAAACCCTAGTTCGGGATCCTGTCAAGAAGATCCAGAAGTTTTGAAGGCAATTTTGAGGGGTCAAATTTTGGAGATTTCAAAATTGAAGTATGTTAGTTTGATCAGCTCAGCAAGACACATCCTTCCATCCTTTTAGAAGTGTGAAAGTCAAAGATTGAATTTTTAGGGTTTCTCTAGAAAACCCTAATCAAGCTCCAGATCAAGTTTCAGGGGGAGTTGAGGCTGAGGCCTTACATAAGAAGACTACAAGAAGTCTTGACAGGTATAACTTAAGGAGGTTCAAGTATGTCTTGAAATCTGATTCCTGATTAAGTTCATAATATGTTTGTCTTCATATTATTTATTAGTACAATCTTTATTAATGTTAGAATTGTCTTATCACCCTAGTAATAGTATGAATGCATGTGAATGATAAAAGACATTCATTGATTAGGGCTATATGATTGTACTAATTCACTGTGGTGTTGTATGAGGTTGATGTTGTCTGCTAACAAGATACATGTACATCACGAAAGACAAATCAAGTTCCATGACCATGACAACATGAAGACAAAGACTCATCCATAATCTTTGTTCTACTTACGAGGTATGTATGACTTTGTTATATTATGCTTAACCTATGAGATATGCAGGTTCTAGCATAGGATCTCTAAATCATTGAAGAGAACAAAGAAGATATTGTTTAGGTATGTTAGACATAACTAAGCAGGTATACTAATCCAGGTATGTTTTTCTATGTCAAGTTAGAATCTTACCTTGTGTTAGGATCCCTTATATAAGTATATTTGGTATGATTGGTTATGCTTATTCATAAAGCTAGTAATCAAGGGTTTATGCATATTATGTCTCTTATCTTGATTGATGATTTAACTAACCAGAAGAGTCCAATGATCAAACAAGAATATACATGAGTAAAAGAAGACTTTCCTGAAACCTTGAATACTAATGTTTATTATCTATACATATTTAAGATTATTTAGAATTATAATGTTTTGATAATATTGATAATATACTAATGAATGCATGTTTGTGTATGAGATCATGAGGATGACACTAGTGCACACTTGAGCATGCTCAGTGTTACAGAATGAATATAAGTTCAAAAGACATATAGAAGATCAAGCGAGAGACAACCACACAAACATAAAAGATAAGTATTTGAGTTGTTATTTGAAATAGTAAATGATATTGCTTGTAATATTGTATACATATTTGTATTCCTAGAATATATCATGCTTAGTGTAAACATTCATATAGCATTGAACAGTATACTACTAATATGCATATGATTGGTAAATTGGACAAACATTCCATTGTTGCTTGTCTAGAATGAAACCTCTTTGTTGACATGTTGAGAACTGTGCACACTCTCGATAGTATGTTCTGGAAGAGATGGAAGGCATCTAGATAGCCACTGTATGCATACAGGATATGAAAAAGTGTTGTGCCAAAGTATTGGTCAAGACAGTTGCATAACTATGTAAATGATATCTATATGCATAATAGTTTATCATATCAATATGATTTGATGATTATGAAGTATTACTAATCATGTACTTAATTTTGATTTGTAGGAAAGATCATGATGAATGATGAACACTGAACAAGCGATGGGTGTTCAACAAAAGGATTTACAAATCAAACACACTATAGAAGGCTCGTGGCTAGAAGATTCTCTTACAAAGAGGAAGAGAATCATGATGAGATGTTTGCTCCAAGTGGCTAGATAAGACCATTATCTTAATAATGTAATTGAAGAAAGCTCTGTTCGGGTACCTAGGATCGATAGTGATCACCATAGGTGATGTGGATCTCAACCTTTGCTACAAGGTTGAATATGGTTTCTATACACAGATGACATGGATGCAAGAAGGAACTCACCACAGAGTTCGAATGATGTTGAGGCTCATATCAGTAGACCCATCTGACGAGAGATGGCACAGATAGATGGCTGCATAAATGAAAATGAAAGATCTCAAATTGATGCATTACTTCCTAGGTCTAGAAGTATGGAAAGGCTCAGAAGGAATCTTTCTCAACCAAGGAAAGTATGCCGAGAAATATTAAAAGGACTTGATATGTTGGAATGGCCACTCTCATGGATTCCAACTTGAAGCTGTTAGCGAATGACTCATCAGAGTTAGTGTATATAACTCTGTATAGACAAATTATTGGGTCACTGATGTATCTAACAAATACTCACTTAGATATATGCTTTTGTGTGAACACCTTGAGTTAGTATCTAGTGGAAACTAGATGTGTTCACCTGATATTTGCAAAGCATGTGATGAGGTACCTAAAGGATACAATAGAATTTGATCTATGTTATCTTGGAGATCACGACTTCAGATGGCTACACATATGTTGATTGGGCAGAAAGTGTATCAGACAGGAAGAACACATCGAGAGGATGTTATTGTCTAGTATCAGCCATGATCTCGTGGTTTAGCTGGAAGCAGTCTAGTGTGGCTCTCAGCACAAGCGAAATATATGGCTGGTTGCTTTGCTAGTTGTGAAACAGTATGGCTTCTGGATTGTTTGACTTAGAGATAGACCCAACTGTGATCCTATGTGACAAACAGAGTTGTATCAAGATGGTAGAGAATCCAGTGTCCCATGATATGGCGCAGAAAGGAACTATAAAGTTCGAATTTGTAACAAGTTGCCGATGTACTAACCAAACCTCTACCTCAAGTGAACAAGTTACCGATGTACTAACCAAACCTCTACCTCAAGTGAACAAGTTACCGATGTACTAACCAAACCTCTACCTCAAGTAAAGTTTGAGTATTTTCCGAGACAAGCTTGGTAGGACCCTCCTCGAGAGGGGGAGTGATGTGGTCACTTATGATGAGATTGCCTGCATCGACAGTGAGGTTGATGATGTGGATACCTATATTGGTGATGCCGACAGAGAGGTTGGGTGATGGTCCTTAGATAGGGTCTAAGTTGACGAGGGGATTGCATCATCCTTGAACACATGTTATAAAAGGATTTGTAGACATATGTCTCCGAGAAAGAAGGGGGATTGCATCATCCTTGAACACATGTTCTAAATTGATCCGTAGACATATGTATTCAAGAATGAAGTCCTTAGTGGATAGGTGGGGATTGGATCATCCCTGGACTTCAGTCCTAAAGTGAGCTGTAGACATATGTCTTCGAGAATGAAGTCCTTAGTGGACAGGTGGGGATTGGATCATCCCTAGACTTCAGTCCTAAAGTGAGCTGTAGACATATGTCTCCGAGAATGAAGTCCTTAGTGGACAAGTGGGTATTGTATCGTCCCCAAACTTTGGTCCCTTGAATCGATCCGTAGACGTATGGTCTTCGAGAATGAAGTCCTTGATGGACATGTGGGGATTAAGTCATCCTTGGACATAGTCCTAAATGTACGGTGAGGATTAAGTCATCCTTGGACATAGTCCTAAATGTACGGTGAGGATTAAGTCATCCTTGGACATAGTCATAAATGTACGGTGGGGATTAAGTCATCCTTGGATATAGTCCTAAATGTACGGTGGGGATTAAATCATCCTTGGACATAGTCCTAAATGAATGGTATGGATTAAATCATCCTTGGACGTAGTCCTAAATGAATGGTGTGGATTAAATCATCCTTGGACATAGTCCTAAATGAATGGTGAGGATTAAATCATCCTTGGACATAGTCCTAAATGAATGGTGTGGATTAAGTCATCCTTGGACATAGTCCTAAATGAATGGTATGGATTAATCATCTTTAGACCATAAATCCCTTAATTCCGAAAGGAAGGATAGTCTTAAACATGATTGTGATGAGATTGATCCCGTAATTTCGAAAGGAATGATCATGTGTATTGCAGAGTATGATGCTTGACTGATGAGGATACTTGTATTGATATTGATGAGGATACTTGTTGATGATATGTATTGATGAGGATACTTGTATGTATACTTGTATTGATGAGGATACTTGTTGATGATATGTATACTTGTATTGATGATATGTATACTTGTATTGATGAGGATACTTGTATTGATGATGTGTATACTTGTATTGGTGTGGATACTAATACTGATGATCTAGATGACGATGCTGATGATCGTGTGATGATGATGTTAATGATCATGTGATGACGATGCTGATGATCGTGTGATGACGATGTTGATGATCATGTGATGACGATGCTAATGATCGTGTGATGACGATGCTGATGATCGTGTGATGATGATGCTGATGATTGTGTGATGACGATGCTAATGATTGTGTGATGACGATGCTGCTAATTGTGATGGTCTAGATGACGATGTTGATGATCGTGTGATGACGATGTTGATGATCGTGTGATGACGATGCTGATGATCGTGAGGATCCAGATGTTGATGTTGTTGTAGCTGTTTGAGTGCTGCAGAAGATAAAGACTCAGTACTGAAGATGTTGATGTTCCAGTATTGAAGATGTTCCAGTAAATTCTTGAGTTACTGATGATGTTGAGAAAGATTCCAATGATTTATAGATGTATCATGTATGATGCTTATGACTCCTTGCTCATGCAGATGCTGTTATAATATCCTTCTTGTTAAGGGAGAGTGTTGAGATATTGTAACTTCAAAGAATATTATATTTGAACTTTATTATTCCGGAGATGTTTCATTCCTTCGTGAATATCTTATTGTATATTCGGAGATGTTTATTCCTCTGTCGGAATGTGGTAACTTGAGTTATTAGACTTCCCTAGTGGGGGTCGGCCTTGTATGTGTTATGTGGGTCAAAGGGTTGTTAGACCACCCTAGTGGGGTTGGCCCAGTCAGTTGTAGTGGGGTGTTTAACACAGTGGTAAAGTTGGGGCCGACCTAGTTAATATAAAGTACAAGTCGGAGATGTGTATAAATAGAGGAGGTGTGTTCCTCATTATACACACACTTCCCTCACTTGAAATGTAGCGCACTTGTGAGAGAGAGGTCTGCTATGGAGGAGGAGGAGATTATGTCTTTGGTTTGCATCTTTGTATATTGTTGGTCATCTATATTGAGGAATCTTTGCTGGGTTTTCTACCCCATGAGGGTTTCTGAGGATAAATCTGTGTCTCTTGTATTTATGTTGTGCTTGTTGTTTCTTCAGTGATCCAATATATGCTATTATTGTGAAATGGAAAGTAATGCTGATATTTTCTGTCTTAACATATTAAATCTTAACATACCTTTTACCATCTTTTGAAGTCCTGGTAGTGCTTTGAAGTGTAGGTGACCAAGCCTTCGGTGCCATAGCTCGCATAGACTGATAGTGTGGTGAATCATAGATTGAATGTACTTCCTGGGTACCTTGTAGAGTCCTCCCTCTCGAAATCCAATCACAACAACAAATTCTAGCCTCTAGGCTTTTGTTATTCGGCCATAAAAGTGCTTTGTTATCCATGAAGATAACTCAGAATCCTTTTTCTTCAAGAACCGAAACTAAAAGGAGGTTCTTCTTCAAGTCTGGAACATATAGAATGTCCTCCAGATGTAAAATATCACTAGTGCTCAGTTGGAATGAGGTGGATCCAACTCCTTGGATAGAATATGTTAAGTTGTCCCCCAACTCTACCATGCATGTCAACTTTTTCTTCTTGAGGTCAGTGATGGAAATATTGTAACCAGTCATATGTGGATGCACCAATGTCAATCAACTATGTGTCTGCACTTGTGATGACGGATCTCGAAAAGGATGAGACAAGGTAAAACTCCCTTCTTGTCTTATTTTCTTCAGATGCATTATTTTGAGTGGTTTCATATTCTATGGTGGTAGAAGCATGGAAATTTCATTTCCACTTTGATTTGAACTCTCTTGAGAAATGGCCTTTCTTGTTGCAATTGTAACATATAGATTTTGACTTGTCAGAGCCTTTGTTTAACTCCTTTTTCTTTGGATGAGATAACTTCTTTTGGAATAAGGGTTTCTTTCCTTTCTTCATTCTTTACATAAGGAGAAGGTTTTCTTCTTTGACGCACACTGACTTGCTCTAGATTCGCCCCTCCTCTTTGTTGTTCGGGATTTCTACCCTATAGTGAGGAGATGGACACTACCAATTGGGTGGGGTTGACAGGTAAACAAATTGATTATACTGCATTTAGTTATTGCAAAAGAAATAGATTGGGATTGAAAGGCATACCTCTTTTCGACAGTTGATCCTAGCTTTCGCTTGGTCTTTCACTTGATCTCCTGCTTGACGAACCTGCAATACAAAAGATACCTTCCTCGGTGTATCTTGACCATATAGCATATGATGAAATTATAAAGCAATTTAACATCAACTATAATCAAGAATTAAGCCAAATAGACATACAATCCAATAGATATCTGCTTTGGGACAGGAAGGGTGTTTCGAACTTTTTATTGTCAAAGAAACATGAAATCAATACAATATACTTGATGTGTAGAATTGTTTCTACAACCAGATCCTGGGCTCTTGCTCTTCACTCTGACTTTGGACTTTCCTCCAGCGTAACAATACTTCAAGCCTTCTCTCAATATTCTTCAAGCCTTCTCTCAAGATTCTTTCTTGTGTTTTCTAAGTAACCCCTCTCATGGATCCTCTTTGTATTTATGGGACAAGGTAGGAAGTTTAGATCGAGAGGTGGTTGGATTGGGAGGTTAGGGAAGTTGCAGAACCAACTTCAACTAATCCCAATTCGTCAAATTAATATAATTTTGATTTCATATTAATATGTGTGTGGGTTTCATACAACAAGAGTAGCGTACATGAAGCAACTTTTATGCTTTACAACATGCGTTTACAACTTTTTGGAAGGTGTATGCTAGTTTCCCTTGAGGAGAGTAGGGTACAGTATGCTGGTCTTGTATGCAGAGAGGGGCGTACATGTGGAAAAAGCAGGAGAAACTGCAATCTTTTGAGGTGAGGAGTGTACTTCTGGCAACAAGTCATCTAAGGCAATCTAGCTCTTCAATCCTTTGTGTCCTTTTGTGTGATCTACAAGGCAAGGTGATCACGGGATGGAGAAGTGTGGATTTGACCTATAACAGATGCCCCCTAATGTGTGAGGTCATGGGGAAACGATGGCCAAAATACATTATAATTCCAAATCAAAGGAGGAGCAAGAAACCGTAGAACCAAGTCACAAAAAACACCTGAAACAACGATCAAGGTCAGCAAGCAATTTACAATCTTGAAATCATATAGATGTGTAACATGATCTCTGATACATAACTAGGAGATGTATATATAGAGCATGGCCATTGAAATACAAGCGTGGATCCATGTCAACAAAGAGATCATAGCCATAACAACAAGCTGGATCTATGTATCATAAAGAGCCAAAATGAGTGAGGCTTAGTCTTGCGCATCTTGGGGGATAACATAAATATGGTGATGCTATCATAGTCCCAAGGTCTTCATCCAAAACAACCCAAGGTACAAATCCTAACCATGCGAGCTGAAGTCGAACATGGGGGATTTCGTTTGATTACCATTCATTGATGTATACCGTTAACAAACGTGAGGACTTCCATCGATAATGATAATGCATTCCAAAATACCTAGTACGATCCTACAAGTGTGAATAAGTGGACTTGAAGTCGAACAAATGAGGAACCTGTCAAATAAGAGACATTAATGTATTCCTATTATTCAACAACGAGGGAAACTACCACTGATGACTGCAAATGACAAGGTACTAACTGAAACTCTAAACTTCGTTCCCAGAGCATAATGAGCTGAGGTCAATGGGAAGAAGTCCGCTGAAAGGGAGGCATTAATGCATCCTCCATCATCCAACACGATGAACACTCACAAGTATGAGCTGATGTGGAGTAGGACGAGTAACAAGATGAAACAAACTGACACCAGGATGGCCGACACATGAAGTCAAGGTAAACTGTAGAATGGCTGACACAGGCTGTATCCTTGAACAATGAGCACGACACTAAGTGACTTAGGCAGTTTTCAACATAACGGGAAATGATATAAGTCTACAATGTAGGAGACATAACAGACCCTCCATATGGTTGGAAGAATAACCAACCAGGGGAGTAAAAACTCATAGACCAAGTTCACCCTAAGGTCAAAAACTAAAACCCAACTGACATGAAAGACTCAAGTAGGTGATGTGTTCAAGGATATGACTGACATAACTACCTTTGAAACTGAAAAAGATGATGTATACCCTTCTTATCCCTTATTCTTTTTGGTAAAAGAATGTTCTTATTTATTTAATGAGTCCAAGAAAAATAGAAAACTCAATAGGTCCAACCATGTAAAAAATTTAACGAGCCCATGGGAGGAAGACTCAGGACCTTCTTCATTGTTTACAGAGTTCGAAGAAGAGATAGAAGAATACTCTATAGTATTGATCTCTGGATTTTAATATTGAGTTGAGATCTGTTCTTTCTCGTCGGTGTTTTCAATTTTAAGGAGTCTGAAAAACTTAAACAAAAAATCCATACACCTACTCGTGGATTTTAATATCAATCCCAAGTAGGTTAATGCTCACTGGTCTTTTCCTGTTTATAGAGTATGAAAAATTAAACAATCCTCTATTTACCCTCTCATGGATTTCACATCGATCCCAAGTAGGTGAATGCTCGCTTGGTGTTTTCATGTTTAGAGATCCTGAAAACCCTAAAGAGAGGCTCCAAAAGGCCTTTTTCGTATAGTTAGTCCCCTCCCCCGAAAAAGTATAAAACAATGAGAGGAGAACTCTTCTAGCCATGCATGACTAGAGTATTCCTTTTTCGTATGTAATCCGCAAAGGTCTGGAAAAGGGTTAAACTTATACCTAAGCGGATGGACCTTCAATTCCTTTAACGAGCTTGAAGAGGCCAAGTTTGCTCGGCAATCTTGTTTAGTTTTTCATAGTCAAAACAAGAGCTTAAAACGACTTAAAATACAACTACTAGGATCATATGTTCATGACCTCCCAAAAATGTGATCTCAAAAATCCAGTTAGTAAGTGGCGACAAAATTTCTCAATATCATAATAAATGATCAATACAACGTCTATATTGGTCCATCAATAAAGAAACTAAGTCATACCGGTTCAATGCTTTGAGAATCTAGTGAAAATTTGAAATATCTAGGGTAGAATTACTTCACCAAAACCTGCAAGTATTAGCGATTAAATAGAACCCTTTTAAGAACAACTTGAAACTATAGACTTTTGCAAAAAGTGCGTAAAAATTAAACTCACTTTTATATAACTAGTTTCAAATTATAAAATCAAATATCACAATTGAGAATTTTAGAGCAAGAATTGGAGCAAACCCTTGATCTTATTCCACTCATTACGATCAAACCGGAGTACCAATCAACCTTCTCCTTCCAGTGTAAAGAGTAGCGTACACCCCTGAAAGTGGCCAAAAGTTAAAAAAAAGGCTAAAAATTGACTATTTCTTGGCAGGATGGTATTGGTATGGAGAGAAAGAGAGCATGACGATATGGATCGAGAAGAATTGCAAGATCCAATGACTCTTGATACACTCAGAAGGTGTGGATTACTGAAATTCTACCAAACGGTCAACATGCGGGCACAAATCCGCTTGCTAGAAAGACTTGTCCGATACTGGGATGCAGATGCCATGGTGTTTGATATCTGAGGTGAGATAATGGAGCTCACCGTAGATGACATTTACTTTATCACAGGTATCTCTCGTAGAGGAGAGTCGGTGAATCTAAAAGGGTCTTCTAGCAAAGTGGGTGCATTGACAGTGCAAGATTATATCAATGCATACTATGTACCAGGAAGTAAGAAATGTGGTAATCAAGTTCTCATTTCTACTATTGTAAGCTTCCCTCTTTGAGTTATTTTGAGTGTTCTCAACCGAATGGGGGGAAGTGCCTCACAACATCTTTACTTGAGGCACTATATGCATATAGGTGTTGAATGCTTGCAAGGGCATGTTTGTGACTGGTGTTGGAGTCTTTTGGAGAACATGAAACTTCAACTCTCGGGGTGTAAGACCGGAGAATGAAGAATTTCGGATATGGTAGGATACTTTTCACCTTCTTCTTTGAGAGGATGCCTGCTATTAGTTTGGGTATGGAACTGCCCCTTGTCAACCCCCGCGAGCCAATGCTGGCCTGTTGGGGTGAGATCTTCCTCCGCCAGGGTGGTGGCGAGAGCAACCTATGTTACCAAGAGGATGACTTCTGGGGTTGGTGGGAATGATAGGTACCAGCTCTTGATCAGTTTCCGTATGTGGGCCTAGACTTCCTTCATGATCCAGAGCTGATACTTCCTCCAGGAGTAGCCTGGGGAGATATAGGTATGTTTATGTTTTTGAAAAATTATTTAATTTTTTCAAATTTATGCATATATGATTTTTATGATGAGTTTGAAATACTGAAACAAAGTGTCAAATGAAAATGTTGGACTAGTGCGCCCTGAGGGACACCCATATACTTTCATGAGACCAGTAGAAGTGGGTGTAGTTGATGCCACACTGGGGTCCCCATAGAGAGGAAGATGAGTCGGGTGAATCATGACGTTCCTACATACCGTATTGAGCGGATGCCAGTTGATATGCAGGAGGATGTAGTAGGTGTTCCCCCAGCCTAGATTAGGTTGCTGCAGAAAGTAGCGAGGCTGGTCATATGCTACCGAGAGGCAGATGAGGCCCCACCTTCTCCATAGGAGAATGATATTTTATGTATATTTTTGAGGCCATCGAGCCCAATTTTGTATCTTATGACATGACTCTATGACAGACTCGTGATCCAAACTCATATTATTTTTTGATATAGTATCGGATATATATACAATATCGGTTATCTACATGTGTGTTATTGTGTTTTATGCATGAATTACTATGTGTGTGAATGATGCAAATGCCAATCTAAAACGTAGTTTGCAAATGAATCAGCTAATGCATTCAAGTTCCTTGGAATATGTTGATATGTGATATAATCAAACTGTCGCTCAAGTAACCTAACTCGCATTAACTGACGTAGCAAAGTAGGATCTCTAACCTGATAAACACCAAGTAACTGAAAAACAACTAACTGTGAGTCAAGTCATACCTCCAAACGTGAAATGCCATTAAACAGAGCATCTCGGAGTAGCTCTATAACTGCAATGTATTTAGCCACATTGTTCGTTGTGGGACCTAGACAAGCCCCTCCCGAAGACACCAGTTGGCTAGTTGGCAAGTAAATAACCCAAGCAGCCGAGACTAACTGGTGGGTGTGGCGGCTAGCACCATCAACAAACCCTATGAAGTGTTTAGTTGACATCTAAAACACCAAAAGTAAAAGATGCATAAGACTACAACAACTGTAAACAAAATTAACTTTACAAAAATGTACAGCTAAAAATATATGAAAAAGCACAATAACACTTCTTCAAGTAGGGTCAATTCCTAGTATTTCATGATGAGGCCGGGAAAAGATGTCACGGAAATCATTAAAAAGATTGGTGTACGGAATGATCTCATCAAGATAACAGTCTGCTCCAATAAAGATATGTTCCGTGACCCCAGGTTTAGTGGAAATGTTGATGAGGATGGTTCTCACTATATTCATCCTATTCCCTTCGGCAAAAACAACTTGTGAAGTGGAAGGGACAGAGGACCAATCAACATTCTCACTGGGTCTCGGATAGAACTCACCTCTCTCAATAAAATATAGAATGGGAAGTAGATAGGACCTGGGGTGTAAATGTTCCCAAGGGTGTCTCAGGCCTATCATAGCTTTAAAAAATGTTTCGTCGGAAGGAAAAACTTTGTCTAACCTATCAGGAGAGAAGGTAGAGTATGTTGACGGTGTAGGAGCAGGGTCCATATCCGACTCGACAGAGACCAACGGAGTCGTGATATGTTCTGTTGTAGATGCATGGGTTATCTCCGCAATAGGTACAGGCACAACTGGTTCTGATTCAGTTGGGAGATTTCGCGGATCTGTCGTTAAATGGACCGTAGAAGTCTCAGAAGATGAACATTCTTCAGAACCAATAAACAACATGGGAGCAGGTGGGTTAAAAGTGCCTATTAATAACCCATAGAGACCTGCTCCTAGACTCTCAGTGATGGCGCTAGATTGATCAATCAACGGAATGGATGAGTCCGATGAATCCTGGTTATTCCTCCGAGTAAAGGAAAGTTGATCAACTGTGACGATCTTTCCTTCGTGTGGGAACAGTATGACCTAGAAGACAGCTGATGGAACTACCTGCATGGCATATGTCCATCTCCTACCCAACAACAAGTTGTAATCGAGTGGGGCATCCAGAAATTTTAGCTCTGTTGATACTAGCTTGCCTGCAAGTTCGACATCGAAGGATGGTAAGACTCCGTGTGGATGTTACCAGACAATCCACTCGACCAGAGGCGAGCCAAATCTCCCTAGCTCAATGCGAGTCTAGAACAAATAGAACAGACTACAAACACGTTTCCTAGATCTACTTAAGGATCAAGTACTAGATGTCTTACCTCTTTGATTTCGCTATCCTTTCTCCCAAATGTTTCTCCACGTCCCAAGGTCATCAAATCCAAGAAGCAAGACCTGCTAAGACACAAAAAAGAGAAACAAGTAAAGAGCATCTATACAATAAGAGATCCATGTAAACAATTAAGCAGGTAAACAACACAACATCATCACACATCGAGAACGATATTGGTGGAAAGCATTTGTATTATTGCAAATAGAGGAGTACATTATAGAGATATAGAACTACAACCAATGACTTAACGTAGCAGCCCTTCTCCACACAAGCCAATTGCCAAGCCCTTCCAAGGAAGCATGAATTCTCCAAGAGGTGAGTGAAGGTGTCCTAAGAGAGATTTCACCAGCATGTAGATACCATAGTCTTCCTCCCTTTGGTATGGGAGTGAGCCTCATATATATAGGACTAATTGGATGAGGTTATGGATAGGATAGGATGAGAGATGGTAGGAGAGAGATAAGGGATCCTCCCAATGAGTTAGGGGTCGAGTACCAGCTCTCCAAGAGATCAGGGATAAGCCCCCAAATGGGCAAGCTTCGAGAAAGATCTCTAAATGGCTATTTTTTCCCATTAACAGACCTCATCGCACCCTACTATGGAGCAACCTGTGATGTTGCATGTTGCTAGTGTGCAACCTGTGACAACCTCTCAAAAGGGTGTACAAACTGAGTACAAATCCTCCAAATGAGCTCTTGGTCCAGATGACTTCATGGATGTATACACTAAATCATGATGATGGGTAGATTTTAGGTGTAACAGAATGCCCCCCAAAGCATGAAGCTGTTAAGGATGTATAGGTGAAGTGCTTTGATAGAAATAATGGCAAAATACTTGTCGGATGAAGGACGTTGCTGCAGTACAACTGACTCTGAACTAACAATCTAATATGTAGTACAACATGGCTGCCGACCAATACATTGCAGATCCATGGGAGTAATGACCGACTGAACACAATCATGGCTACTAGACACAAGCGTAGATTCATGATGAGATGATAACACAGCCACGACCAATACAAAAGTGGATCTGTGTAATATGACTCAATACAAACTCCATCGCAACCTGGGTAAAAGCATGACTCCCGAGGGTCTTCAAGCTGAACCCGTAATGATACGAATCTATCCATGTGATTACAAATGTCTTGATGTCGAACATGGTAGAAACCACTTGATTACCGGTCATTGATGTAAGCCATTAACAAGTGCGAGGGAGATCACCATTAATTTCAATGATTCCCAAGGTATCATAGTACATATCATCGAGCATGAATAAATGAGTTGACGTCGAACGCAAGATGAAATATTCCAATCAAGAGTCAATGATGTAAACTCATGATGAAAGCGAGGTGACCTACCATTGAGTCATGCAGGACCAAGGTACTTGACTGGTTTCTAGATTCAATCCTTGGATGATGAGTTGAAGTCGACAAGGATGAATCCGTCGAAGGAGGGCCATGATGAATCCCCCATCAATCGACATGAAACATGACAAAAGATGTGTAGAGTGGATCGGATGGTACAATAACGTGTGAGACTGACTCAAAGTAACAACGGCATGACGATGTGTGTACTGACTAAAAATGATGAGTGATGAATGTGTTCTTGAACATGGGCATGGCATGAATTGGTAGTATTGACATGAGAATGACGCAAAGTTCTAATGCAACTGATAGTGGAAGCTTTATCCGAATGACTCAGAAAAGTAACAGGACTCAGAAAGTAAGTGGGGACTCATAGACAAACAAATTACGTAAGTATTGGTATGAAATGCAGATGAGTGCCATGTTTAAGAACGACTATATACTGCCACTAAGGTATGGAACACAAACACTTTGTTTTTCCCCATCATGAACGATGAGTGCCTCATGTGTTTTATAACGATCTTGATGAGGGTAACCAGATGCTCGATATAGCTCATCTCATAGATGAGTCCAATCCCAAATATTTTTCGAACCTGGGATAGGAGGGGTTAGTCCCATGACAGGCCCTTCAATGTGAAAATTTAACGAGTCCATAGAAGGTAACCTCGGTTGTCATTTCATATTTTGAGAGTCTGAAAAGAACTAAAGAAGACTCCAACGGTCCTTTTTCGTAAAGTTAGACTCATCACCCGAAAAAGGGTAAAACAACGCGGGAGAGGACTCTTCCAGTCATGATTGGCTGGAGTATTCCTTTTTCATAATTAGTGCCCCCTGGTCTGAAAAAGGGGTAAACTATCACCAGAAAGACGATCATTCAAATGCTTTTACAAGCATGAAAGCATCAAGTTCACTTGGCAATCTTTTGTTGGTTGTGGAGCCAGATCTTCTAGTATCATAAATGATATTGTATCAGCCGTGTTTGTACCCCAGTTCTATATGATATGTAGGTGGACTGTACACTCACCCCAGCGGGGGGGTGTGGGGGGGCATCGCCCCCCCACGGGGTTCCAGGGGGGACCATCCCCCCTGGCTGGGTGGTTCGGGGGCAGCGCCCCCGAAGGAAATTTTTGGGGCTATTTTCAACAGCTGTTTTGCGGGCCCATGGTTTTGGGTATCCCGTGGTATTTTCCCATTGTATTTCCCTTATAAAAGAAGGACATTGTAATACGGCTAGGGTTGATGTATTAGGTTTTATGCATTGTAAAGATCTTTGAGATCTGGAGAGAGACTGTGAAACAGAGAAGAGGAAGTGCAGCGGTTGTGCTGCAGGTTGTATCCCTTCATCTTGCTGGACGGTAATAATAATAAGGACTGGAAAATTCAGTGTGGACGTAGCCCAAGTTGGGTGAACCACGATATATCTGTGTCTCTCTTGTAATGTGTATGTGTGATTATATTTGCATTTCTGTTTATTGTTATTGCTCTGCGATCCTGTTTTTCTAACAATTGGTATCAGAGCCAAAGGTCTATTTGGCAGTTAAACCCGCAGGAAGCTAGGGTTTCTGGTTCGAGTGGGAGCAATGGCAGAAGAAGGAAAGTTTAAGGTCGAGAAGTTTAACGGCCAAAACTTCGGGTTATGGAAGATGCAAATGGAGGACTATCTATACCAGAAGGATATATTCTTACCATTGGGAGGAAAAGCAAAGCAGCCGACGACTATGAAGGACGAAGAATGGGTGGTTCTTGACAGAAAGGCTCTGGGAACAATACGGTTGAGCCTGGCTTCGTCGGTGGCTTTCAATATCTCAAAAGAAACGACAACAGAGGGTTTGATGAAAGCATTGGGTAAGCTGTATGAAAAATCCTCGGCTTCCAACAAGGTATTTCTAATGAAGCGTTTATTTAATATGAAGATGTCTGAAGGTGGATCTGTTACTGATCATTTAAATGAGTTTAATATGGTTACAAATCAGTTAAGTTCTGTAAGTGTGAACTTTGATGATGAGGTTAGGGCTCTTCTAATCTTGTGTTCATTGCCAGAAAGCTGGAATAGCTTGGTCATGGCTGTAAGTAACTCTGTCTCTGGTTCAAACACCTTGAAGTTTGATGATGTTATTGGTGTTATTCTTAGCGAGGAAATGCGAAGAAAAAGCACAGGTGAGACATCAGGTAATGCGTTGACCATGGAAAGCAGAGGAAGACAAAAGGAGAGAGGAAAGAGCCAAGGTAATCGTGGAAAGTCTAAAACGGGCAGATCCAAGTCCAGACTGGGAAAGATAGAGTGCTGGAACTGTGGAAAGAAAGGACATCTGAAGAAAGACTGCAAATCTCTAAAGAAGAAAGGAGATGCACAGAAGGAGACTACCCAGGAAGCAAATGTAGCAGGTGATGTGTTACAAGATGCTTTGATTCTTGCATTAGATAATACTAGTGATTATTGGGTAGTAGATTCAGGAGCTTCATGTCATGCTACACCCCATAGGAAATACTTTCATGAGTATGTTCCTGGCGATTTTGGACATGTTTTATTGGGTGATGATGAGCCATGTAAAATTGTTGGAATGGGTAAGGTATGGATAAAAGTTAAGAATGGAACTGATTGGTTGTTGAAAGATGTTAGGCATATTCCTGCTATGAAAAGAAATCTGATCTCAACAGGGCAGTTGGGAGATGGCGGCTGTCTATCTACGTTCGGAGAAAAGTGGTGGAAGATCACTAAAGGATCAATGGTGATAGCAAAAGGAGACAGAGTAGGTACGTTGTATTTATGTCCTCATAATATTGACCATTCTATCTCTTTAGCTTCCACAGGAACAGATACAGCATTGTGGCATCATAGGCTTGGCCACATGAGTGAGAAGGGGATGCAGATTCTCCACTCAAGGAAGTTGCTACCGGATTTGAAGCAGGTAAGTTTGGAATTCTGTGAAAACTGTGTTTATGGAAAACAGAAGAGAGTCAGATTTCTCAGGGTTGGGAAACAGAAGAAGAATGAAAAATTAGAGCTTGTGCATACAGATGTATGGGGACCGGCTCAGGTACAATCTCTTGGTGGCTCTCATTATTATGTTACATTTATTGATGATGCAACTAGAAAAACTTGGGTTTATTGCATTAGATAGAAATCTGATGTGTTTGCTACTTTTAAGAAGTGGAAAGCTTTGGTTGAGAATGAGATAGGAAAAATATTGAAGTGTCTCAGATCTGATAATGGAGGTGAGTACTGCGGCAAGGAATTTGATAGTTACTGTTCATACCATGGGATTCGTACAGAGAAGACAGTCCCAGGAACACCACAGGAAAATGGTGTGTCAGAAAGGATGAACAGAACGATCATGGAGCATGCAAGGTGTATGAGACTGCATGCAGGGTTGCCCTTACAGTTTTGGGTGGATGCTGTAAATACTGTTGTTTATTTAATAAACAGAGGACCTTCAAGTGCTTTGGATGGTGGTATTCCAGAGGAAGCATGGACAGATAAAAAGGTAAACTACTCATTTTTTAGAACGTTTGGTTGTGAAGCATTTGTCCATATTGATAAGGAAAATAGAACAAAGCTTGAAGCTAAATCCAAGAAATGTACCTTTATTGGATATGGGGTTGATGAATTTGGTTATCGTTTATGGGATTATGAAAATAACAAAATCATCAGGAGCAGAGATGTGATATTCAATGAAAAGGTCATGTATAAAGATCAGTTGCAGGGAAAGAAACAGGAAAAGGAAAGCACAGAGTACATAGTGCTTGATGAAGTTAAAGAAAATGAAGTTCCGAAGGTGCCAGAAAATCAAGAGCAGCAGCAAGTACCTGAAACTCCTGCAACTGTAAGAAGATCTACCAGGTTAAGTAGACTCCCTGAACGATACTCTCCTTCAATGTATTATTTATTGATGACTGATTCTGGTGAACCAGAATGTTATGAAGAAGCAATGCAGGTGGAAACTAGAAAGAAGTGGGAGCAAGGCATGAATGAGGAGATGGACTCATTGGTAGGAAACCAGACTTGGGATTTGGTTAAGTTGCCTGCTGGTAAAAGAGCATTGCAAAACAAATGGATTTACAGGTTGAAGGAAGAAGAAGGAGGTAAGAAGCGGTACAAGGCCAGACTTGTTGTAAAGGGGTTTGCACAGAAGAAAGGTATAGATTTTGATGAAATATTTTCTCCTGTTGTAAAGATGACTTCAATTAGGACTATCTTAAGTCTAGTGGCGGTAGAAGATTTGCATCTTGAACAATTAGATGTAAAAACAGCTTTCCTCCATGGGGATTTGGAGGAAGAAATATATATGCAGCAGCCACAAGGGTATGAGGTCAAAGGTAAGGAGGATCTAGTATGCAGGTTGAAAAAGAGCTTGTATGGCTTGAAGCAAGCTCCAAGGCAGTGGTATCTAAAGTTTGACAGGTTTATGACAGAACAAGGTTATAGTAGATGTCATTCTGATCACTGTGTTTATTTCAAGAAGCTAGACAATGAAAAATATATTATCTTGTTATTGTATGTGGATGACATGCTTGTTGCAGGGTCTGACATGCAGGATATAAATGTACTCAAAAGGAATCTAGCTAATTCATTTGCGATGAAGGATTTGGGTGCTGCAAAGCAAATCCTTGGTATGAGAATAATAAGAGACATGAAAAATCGCAAATTGACATTGTCTCAAAGTGAGTACATACAAAAGGTGTTGGAGAGGTTCAGAATGCAGAATGCAAAACCTGTAAGTACACCTTTGGCTAGCCATTTCAGTCTAAGTAAGGAAATGTGTCCCAAGACACAAGAAGAGACAGATTACATGTCCAAGGTTCCCTATCAATCAGCAGTTGGCAGCTTGATGTATGCCATGGTGTGCACAAGACCAGATATTGCACATGCAGTGGGAGTTGTGAGCAGATATATGAACAATCCAGGTAAAGAACATTGGAAGGCAGTACAGTGGATTCTCAGGTATTTGAGAGGTACTACCACTGAGGCATTATGTTTTGGAGGTTCAGACACTGTTCTACAGGGATATGTTGATGCAGATATGGCAGGTGACAAGGATAGCAGGAGGAGTACCACAGGGTATGTGTTTACTGTAGGTGGAACAGCAGTAAGCTGGATTTCGAAACTACAGAAGGTTGTTGCACTTTCAACAACAGAAGCAGAGTATGTTGCCATTACAGAGGCTAGTAAAGAGATGATTTGGTTGCAGAGGTTTATGGAGGAAGTGGGTAAGAAGCAGAAGGATAGCAGACTGTATAGTGACAGCCAGAGTGCCATTCACCTTGCAAAGAACTCAGCATTCCATTCCAGGACTAAACATATACAGCTCAAGTACCATTTCATACGCTCTGTTCTGGAAGATGAACTGTTAAAGTTGGAAAAGATACATACTAGCCAGAATCCTGCAGACATGTTCACAAAGGTAGTGACCAGAGAGAAACTGAGTTCGTGCTCGGTTTCAGTTGGCCTTCTAGCATGAAGGTGAAGAGGAGAAATTTGCCAAGTCCAAGTCCAGCAAGTGCAGCAGCGGTGGAGTTGTTGTGATCAGTCTCCAAGTGGGAGATTGTTGGTTGTGGAGCCAGATCTTCTAGTATCATAAATGATATTGTATCAGCCGTGTTTGTACCCCAGTTCTATATGATATGTAGGTGGACTGTACACTCACCCCAGCGGGGGGGTGTGGGGGGGCATCGCCCCCCCACGGGGTTCCAGGGGGGACCATCCCCCCTGGCTGGGGGGTCCGGGGGCAGCGCCCTCGAGAAATGGGGGTTCAGGGGCAACGCCCCCGAAGGAATTTTTTGGGGCTGTTTTCAACAGCTGTTTTGCGGGCCCATGGTTTTGGGTATCCCGTGGTATTTTCCCATTGTATTTCCCTTATAAAAGAAGGACATTGTAATACGGCTAGGGTTGATGTATTAGGTTTTATGCATTGTAAAGATCTTTGAGATCTGGAGAGAGACTGTGAAACAGAGAAGAGGAAGTGCAGCAGTTGTGCTGCAGGTTGTATCCCTTCATCTTGCTGGACGGTAATAATAATAAGGACTGGCAAATTCAGTGTGGACGTAGCCCAAGTTGGGTGAACCACGATACATCTGTGTCTCTCTTGTAATGTGTATGTGTGATTATATTTGCATTTCTGTTTATTGTTATTGCTCTGCGATCCTGTTTTTCTAACATCTTTTCCTATTTAGGGAGTCTGAAAAGAGCTTAAAAAGGACTCCATTAACAACTTTGTCATGGTTGATGACCGAGTATGACAAAAGAAAAAGTAAACTCGGCACAGTTCCTTTTCCATAAATAGTCTAGCGAGGCCAGTTAAAGTGATAAACCTATACTCGTTAGACACCTTTTTACTCAAATTTTTAACGAGCACGAGAATGGTATCAAAAGCACTCGGAATCTTTTTCATGTTTGAAATAGAGCACAAAAAAGTAAAAAGTAAGCTCAAACCACTTTTCATGTTTTAACCAGAGCACGAAAAGAGTGAAAAGTAAGCTCAAACCACTTTTCATGTTTCAACCAGAGCACGAAAAAAAGTGAAAAGTAAGCTCAAATGCCATCTTACTGTTTTTAACGAGCTCGAAGATAAGTTGGAAGAATGCTCATGATGTCTACTGCATTTTTTAATGTAACAGAAAATGAACTATGCTCAGGATAATTTTCATGATTTAATGAGCTCAAAACCAAAAATGGAAAGTATGCTCGAAAATGTTCCCAATGGTGAACTTCTTCCCATCATGAAATCCAAAGTTGGTGTGTGCCCCTAGCGTGATTGCTAGAAGTAAGTGACTTATCTCCAACGTGGTGTGGAGAGGCGATCGAGTTGACTTCAACGTAACTTATAGAGGTTGAAGACATGCCCCCAAGATTCATTTCATCCGCCTAAGGCATAGGCAGGTGAAAAGAAGGTTCAGGTACTAAGTCTACGAGGAGACTCGACTCAAAGGGATAGGATATGTTTCATTTTTTAACGAGCTTGACACAGGAATAGAACTCTGCTCGAACGACTTTTTTCATTTTTTAAAGAGCGTGACACAGAAAGGGAACTATGCTCATAGGTTAAGGCCCATTGATGGGTTCCTTCCCAATATGATGCCCAGAGGTTGGAAAATACCCCCAACATCATTGCTAGCGGCTTAACATGGTAGTGTTCCTTCAACATGATTGTTGATGGTACAACATGTGACATGCCCCCCAAGCTTCATTTCGTCTAAAAATGATGCTTGCTAGCCCAACTACCAACCTGGATACTAATATGAAAATGTTCACCAAGGGGGGGAAAACGAGAATCAGATGAAATGAAGGTTCAAATTCTAACTCTAGCGAGAGACTCGAACCGAAGGGAGGGAGATCTATTTCATTTTTACACAAGCTTGAAATAGACAATAACTATGCTTGAGTGGGCCCATCTTATTTTTTAACGAGCTTAAAATGGAATAAAACTATGCTCGAGTGGATTGGTTTCATTTTTGTGCAAGCTTGAAACCAAAGGTAAACTATGCTTAGAGAGGTTTATTTCATTTTTTAATGAGCTTAAAATAGAATAAAACTATGCTCCAAGGGATGGTTTCATTTTTATGCAAGCTTGAAACCAAAGGAAAACTATGCTAAGGTGGTTGGTTTCATTTTTTAACGAGCTTGAAACATAACATAAACCGTTCTCGTAGGAACCTATTTCATTTTTTAACGAGCTTGACATAGAATGGGAACTATGCTCATGTTAAATGGTTTCATTTTTATGCAATCTTGAAATCAAAAAGAAACTTTGCTTGAAGGTTGGTTTCATTTTTTAACGAGCTTGAAACAAAACATAAACTATGCTCATGCCCTATTCTCAGGGGGAAGAAACCACTAAAACATGTGGAACATTTAGGAAATTTTGATGACTAGGAGTCATGCGATGAGTGGGTGTCACGAAGGAAAGTTGATCAATGGTCACAATCCTCCCATCATAGGGAAAATACATCACTCGAAAGAGTGTGGACACTACAACTTTCATAGCATAGACATAATCACGTTCAAGGAGCAGATTGAAATCTAAAGGACCTTGGACAACCATGACATCAACATAAACAGTTTTACCTCTCAACGTGACAGGTAACTGTGGGATAATCCGTAAAGGTCCGGTAGGCCTTCTATTAAAAGCCAAAATCTGGTCAGTTACTGGCACAAGCTGAGGAGAACCTATAGCTTTCCAAGTAGTTGAGGATAAAACACTAACAGAAGCTCCTTCATCAACTATCATACGAAATATTTCTTTATCGAAAACTCCTACAGATATTTGGAAAGGAATACTCGAGGGAAGATGAGATTCTGTTAGACCATTCCAATCAAAGGAAATGACTTCAGTACTTGGGGGGGTTCCTGTAGGAATGTACAGGGTTTCTCCTTGCCTAGGACATTCTAAACTGACTAGGAAAACATCAGCGGTTTCCAATTCAATCTCACTTGGAAGATAAGAATGAGACGAATATTGTGTCATGGTGACTGCTTCAGCCTGGACTTTCTCCAATGAAAGAGAAGTATCGAGTGGAGATGAGATCGACTCAATCACTTCACTCTCCGAAGGAAGAGTGGGATCGATTACAGATGAAACTGAATTGATCACTTGGTCAACCAGCGGGGGATCGAGGGACAACTTACTATCACTTGTTGGAAGCACCTATTGAGAACTAGTAATATCTTCCAACCACCGTGAAGCTTTATCCATGCTTGGACAAAGGAAAGTATGGTGCATACCTTTGCATATCAAACAGGGATACAAGACTTTACCCTTTCGACCCTTCAACAATGGGTCACTGGTTGAGGGAGTGTCATCAACATGACGGTCAGAGGTTGACGATACAAGTGTTTTGGGGTTTTTAGACCACACTTCTGACACACGGGGAAGACTGGGACAATTCTTGAGAAGGTGATCACCCTTGAAAAGTATGCAAGGGAACTTTGGCTTACGAGGCATTCTCATAGAATGAGTGCCATCAGAGGTAGATGGTTGATGCTTAGTCTGTTTCTTATCTTTCTTCTTCTTCTTAGTCTTCCCTTTCTTCTTCTTCACACCAACCTTCTTACTAACATCAGAGTTTTCAGTAGGAGAAGAGGAAGAGATGGAAGCCGATTCAACTTTCAACGGAGAAGGAGAAGGGTCATCATGAGATTGATGCTCATGTGGTGAAGGACCTAGGTCCGACATGATTGGTGCACTTGTCGTAACCATATTGGAGAATAACCATACCGGTAATCCTATCGTCAATCCCAGAAGACTCAACGTAGCCATGAAGGGAGGACCATAAGGGGGAATAACAAATGGCATACCTTGGAAAGGTGCCTCCTAGTTGGTAGTCCCGAAAGAGTATCCCATATCTAGACTTCCTAAGAGTCTCTAAAGTACCATACAAGTCAAGCACTACTCAAGTCTAAAAGCCACAAGAAAACTGCGTGAATAGGAGTGGATTCAAAGTTTGGAACCTCACGGGAATATCAAGGCATTGCAAACTGCGATATACTGCAGGGTCCAACAATATGACGCGACAAGGAGGATTGGGACTGTACCCTTGCATGCATACCCGATTACCTGGATAGTACGTGCGTGCTAATCTCCCTGAGTGTTGTTCTCGGTGTATTGCTTTTCCAAGACGGCCAAATGGTTAACTCAGTTGGTTTCAGGAATCCTAAGGGTGTCTCCTGATATACGCAAGGTACGTGGGAGCTCAAATCCGCAGTGGTGCTGTATATTGCATAGCCGTTGGCACGAGACCTTCCGATATACATGTCGAGTACGTGATACACCCTTCGATATACACCAAGTACAGATTATGGTACTTGGTGGGTATGTGAAGGATCTCGATATACCGATGTACGTGGAAGACTACAATACCCCCAGACTACAGTGCTGGCAAATAACGACAGCTTCCATGCTTAAAGACGTCGGAACATGTCTCTAACTTACACACAGTTACTAAATGATTTTAACCTAATCCAACGTTAATTTTATCTTGTATGGTTAGGTGGATGCATGAGGTGAGTACATAAATGTAAACATAATGCAATCCTCAACTACATGATAATGCACATTTTCCTTTCCTTTTCAATGAAAACTACTTAAAGTAAGGAGATATTTTTCTTTCTTTCAAACCAAAAGTACTTAAGTAGTAGCAAAAAGAAGAATTCCTTCCTAGAGTGCAATAACTCTAACTTTCTGCACTAATCAGCTTAAAAGCGCAAAGAAAATGAAAAATGCAACCAATCTTAACAATGTATAAGACAAAAATAATGAAGCACTTTCAATTTTCAAATGCATGTATCAAAAATGGAATTTGATAACTAAATGTTTTTTATATCTATATACAGAAAGTGAGAAGATATCTACAGCACTCTAATCTTTCATAAATTCCCAAAGAAAAATGTCAAGCACCCAAACAACTCAAAGGAACTTAAGAGAGGCTCAGAATCTACCAAATGCAATAATTATAACTCATTTCCTATATTTTTACACTTGAAAAAGACACATCTAAGCTATGGAAAGAAGGATTCCACAAGTGTTTCCAATCAAATGCAAGACAAATATAAGCACTTAACAATCTTATCTAACTCAAATGCACACAAAACTGAAACGAATCTTTATTCTTCCTATGAGTGTGAGACCAAGAATTTCAAATGATCAAATTAAAGCAAGAAGAATACTTATGTTTTCCAATTTCATGAATATAGAAAAAGAGTGACAAAATCAAGATTTTCTTTGAACTAAAGTGGAGACAAAGAATCAATCTTCCCCAAAAATGATTGAATAGCTCAACATGTAAGGGAAACAAGATGCATAACCCAAGAAAGAGAGGCTCAAAAAGACATGGATATCCCACACTTTTCAAGTCTTTTAAAACAAGCCAATCACGCCAAACCAAAAAATGATCTCAAAACCTTGAGATGGGTCAAAACGACTAAAGGATGTACGATTCATGGCCCCCCCCATGGCCATGAGGGAGAATTTTATTTCAAAAATAGAACCCATTTCGCTTAAAAATGCAAGCAAAACACTAGTTTTGACTCAAAGGGCCAAACATGAATCCAAATCTCAAAAGACCCAAAAACCAATACAAACAAGCCAAACAAAACACACAAATCAAGGATGGGATCTTTGGATGGATCTTGCAGCATAGAGGGAGTTCATACAGTAGACCAAGGTTCAAACTGTCAGATGAGGGAAGGGAAGCCAGTATGTCAATTTTTGACAGATCGGCGCACTCTGTTCTTACACCCAGTACGACGTCGCAGTCTGCCTTCACAGGAGGTGCGACGGTGTCGTAGTATACCAATGCAAAGGATGCGACAGGTGACTAACAGGTGAAGAATAGAAGGTCAGAATGACATAGTGTCGCTTTGTTTCCACTGCCCAGGTGCGACAGGCGAGGTCTAGATTCAAAAATGAATCAGATCTCCCAATAATGACCCACAAACAGACTTGGAACTGAGTTGTATAAACTCAAAGGAAGAAGATCAGGATCTTCAACATGAATATCTGATAATGGAATCAATCCTAAGAAGGAAAATGGCAAAAGAAATGACAACAAGGCTTGTGTCAAGTAATCAACTGAAAACGACTCAGATTAACGATCACTAAACAAGAATACTCCCCAATGGAGTTGCCAGATTTGTTACCGGACAATCCACTCGACCAGAGGCGAACCAGATCTCCCTAGCTCAATGCGAGTCTAGAACAAATAGAATAGACTACACACACATTTCCTAGATCTACTTAAGGATCAAGTACTAGATGTCTTACCTCTTTGATTTCACTATCCTTTCTCTCGAATGTTGCTCCACGTCCCGAGGTCATCAGATCCAAGCTACAAGACCTGTTAAGACATAGAAAAGAGAAACGAGTAAAGAGAATCTATACAATAAGAGATCTATGTAAAGAGTTAAGCAGGTAAACAACACAACATCATCACACATCAAGAACGATATTGGTGGAAAGCATTTGTATTACTGCAAATAGAGGAGTACATGATATAGATATAGAACTACAACCAATGACTTAACGTAGCAGCCCTTCTCCACACAAGCCATTTGCCAAGCCCTTCCAAGGAAGCATGAATTCTCCAAGAGGTGAGTGAAGGTGTCCTAAGAGAGATTTCACCAGCATGTAGATACCATAGTCTTCCTCCCTTTGGTAGGGGAGTGAGCCTCATATATATAGGACTAATTGGATGAGGTTATGGATAGGATAGGATAAGAGATGGTAGGAGAGAGATAGGGGATCCTCCCAATGAGTTAGGGGTCAAGTACCAACTCTCCAAGAGATCAGGGATAAGCCCCCAAATGGGAAAGCTTCGAGAAAGATCTCGAAATGGCTATTTTTTCCCATTAACAGACCTCGTCTCACCTTGTTATGGAGCAACCTGCGACGTTGCATGTTGCTAGTGTGCAACCTACGACGACCTCTAAAAAAGGTGTACAAACTGAATACAAATCCTCCAAATGAGCACTTGGTCTAGATGACTTCAGGGATGTATACACTAAATCATGATGATGGGTAGATTTTAGGTGTAACAGTGGACGGAAGGATCTTCCATCAAAGGCAGTGAGTATCATGTTCGAGGGAGCTAACTTAGGCTCACCTAAAGCTCTCCAACAAGAAATAAACATTACACATGTAGATGCGCCCTCATCCACAACAGCTCGTCCGATGGTCTTAGGACCATGGATGACCTCTATATGGAGAGAGACATGATATGGAAACCGGTACTTGATATCTTTCATATCAAAGTGTGCAAGCATGTTGGACGAATCAACACTCCCAATCGCTTCCAGAAGAGCACTGCGTTGCAATGGTAAACTTTGCAGTACCTCTAGGGTGGACATGGAACAGGGGGTTTGGGATAAGTCCTCCACAACATTATAGTTGGGAGCATCCCGCGCTTTAGGGTTGTGCACAACCCGTTTGTAGACACCTTTCAGTATCTTTCGCAGTGTCTCCACAGATATGTGAAGAGGAGTGGAAGATTCAGGAATGTCTTTTTGTTCCGGGTCCAGGGTATAAATCCTGGCTCGAGTTTGCAACAGAGCATCTGAATTAACCATGTTAATAAAAGACTGATCAGCTGGGGTGACCCTAGCACGAGAGTTTCCAGAAGCTCAACTATGTCCGTGAGGAAAAGGATCTTTCAAGACAGTCGGTTTCTTCTCACGGATCAGCTTCTAGGCTTCTTCCATTAGAGGGAATTGGTGAGTAAGGTGGTCCCCTTGACACAGTTTTCAAGGGAACTTAGCCTTCCATTTCTCTTTTTTTCCCTCCTCAGCATTTTGCTTATTGTTGGGATTTTGTTGGTTTCCCTCCCCTTTCTTGCCCTTTCTTTTGGGTTGCTGAGAGCCCTTTTGATTTGTCTGCACCTGCTGTACAAATTCAATTGTAGAAGGTGAGGATGCAACAGAAGTTGCTTCTGCAGCAGTTTGTTTGACTTACAAGGCATGAACCTGCTTTGTTAAGGCATCAAATGCTGCAGAATCAACCGAACCCACGATGCCATCGGCATGTGGTCCAGGTTTAGGCTTACCTAGGTCTATATTAGACCTCGGTGCATCAGGAATGTTTTCGTACAATAGCCCAGACTAAACATAAACTAAGTCGAGCTGCTGAGTTCTAAAAATGGCCTCCTCCTTGGAAGACACCCCTGAAGTGGAAACTTCCTTAGAAACATAAGGAAGAAGAGACTTAAGGTACCATTCTAACAAGAATGTTGGGTGGATGTCGGCCTTTATAAGCCTCTTTCGCCTTCGCCACTCCTGAATATGATTAGACAGATGAGTGGCCTTGTTTTTCCAAAATGTCGACAAAAGGTCTGTGCCGACATCATACCGGATAGGAAGTTGAAAGTGGTTCAAGAACACAATGGCAGGATCCTGAAAGGTGCTAAACGCTGTCGTGGGTAGTTCAATATACCACTTGGTTGCAACACTCGTCAAGTTTCTTTGGAAGAGCCTCAACCTTATGGAATCATCGTTCAATGAGTTGGAGGAACACCAGAAATGAAAGGTTGTTACATGGTCGCCAATGTCCTCACCAGTCTTGCCTTCAAACTTTGGTATGTCCGAGGGTAATTTGGTGGGAACGGGTGGCCATGCAACATTATGACACACAGGGTCGTTCGTAAGCTTTGAAAGATCTGGCAAGTTTAAAGTTGCTAGAAACGGTAAACGTGGTTGAGCCGATGGCATCTGGTAAACAGGAACCTGGTATTGGGGACCACCCATGGCCTGGTTCGTGTACTGTTGGTTGGGGTTGCCCCCAGCCACCGGTTGTGAAATGAAAGGATTGAAATTGTTCCATCCGAAGGTAAGTGGATTAAATCCTTGGGCATCAATCCATTGTGTCTGGGGGTTAACCCCACTGAACTGCGGGTTAATGATATCACCCCTTCTTCCAGCAAACAAAGAGAAGGGGACACTCCCTACAAGTATATTCGACGGATTAGCATTATAACCTGGATAGGGGTTGAAACCCGGCGTGGTAGTAGTGGATGGTGTCGTCATCATACCCATAGCGGGCATGGATGTATAAGGGATGGATCCGAACACGGATGAAGAAGCAATGTTTTGAGTTACACCTTGCAACGATTGAGTGGCAAAAGACTAATTAAAACTCATTGTAGGTACCGTCGATAGAGGTACATTGTTAGGCCCAAAAGTAGGTGTGGAGGCTGAGGCATATGTCGAGGTTAATGAACTTGACATGCCTAAAGTGCCAACATTGAAACTAAAGGACGGGGTTGAGGACGAAGCATTATGCAACGAACTCGATTGGTTAGTGTTTGATAAAGAAGGATTGAGAGTCCTTGCATCCATAGAAGTTGTGGGAGTTTGTGGAACTCCCTGCTTGTCTCTTGGGTTAACCATGGTATAACCCGGTGTAAAAAGATAAGCACTAAACTCAGGCTGCTGGAAACCAATAGGTACCAGAAGTGGATCATGGGGTCCTGTAAGAGGAGGGTTTAAAGGAGTACTCTAAACTCTGGAGCAGTTAGATCCTCAACCTTGACAGTGTCCAAGACTTGTCGATCCAGTGTTCTAGACTGTGGTTCTCTAGGAACCTCTGTCTCTCCTGTAAGTTCAAAAGAACCACGGGAATCAGTTCTCCTACGTCACGTGGCGGTGGAGGCTCCACTATAAGTGGGGGAAGGTTTTGCAACCTCCGAGACTGACGAAGATCTAGGTCCTCCACAACTAAAACAAAATAAAACTAACTAAAAACCTAGTGGCCACTACAACTAAGGAGAAAACAACAAACCACTAGAAAATTTCCTAAGTAATCAAACCAATCAAACAGATAGCAAATACTCTCAGAAGCAAGTCTGGGATGATCAGGGCCTAGAACAGACTAACAGAGTATCAATGGTCAGTTTCGTGGCATCCATCGGAGGTCCATTAGGTGCAAGCGCTTGAATTACCAAACCGCTTTGCCGGGATTACTGCCAGAGGGTTACCTTCCATGCCTATCCGAGGTGAAGTGGGAATAACCTCCCACTCTACCTATGTAGAATCCTAAAGGTATGATACTAAGGCTACCATCAATACGAAATAACCTAGGGGGACAGTCGTTAGCCTAGTTGAAATGCATGGGCAGGGTAGCAAATCCCGAAGTCTGAAAGGACTCCCATAAGCGAATCAAATCTGGTTTATGGTCAAGAGCAAAGTGAGGGGATATCCTCAACAATTCCTGTCTCCCACGGCCTCGTGCTTAGCTCTGGTTTAAGTAGAGTTTCCCAGGACTATTTGATATACGTGGATTTACCTAAATGAATTTCGTACTACGATTGTTGAGTAATGAAGCCAGTTCTGAGAAGTTTAAGGTGATTTAAGCTCTAAACTCTAGCCTAAGCTAGTTGATGTCATGTATGCCTAAAAAGAAAAATGTTACTAATAAATTTTATTAATAATTTCTTTTAAGGGATACTTGTTACTCAAGCGTTGTAGTGCGGTGTGTGGAATGGTTTGTTATGAAAGTAAAGTACTTGAAAAATAACGCTTTCAAATTCACAAAATTTTCTCTTTTCGTTAATAATTCTTTCAAAAATTTGAAACCTACGCAATCCTAAAACAAAATCTTTTTGCATTTTCTTTTTGATATTTCAAAGCAAACTAAGCTACCTCGAAATAAAGCAAGATCTTGCTACTGAGCTATTTGAACAATTTTTTGCTTTTTTTGATGAATATAAAAGAAAGAGAACTTTGTACAAAAGCAAGCAAGATCTAACTATAAAGTGTGTGTAAGGAAAACATCTAAATGGCTCAAAGCAAACGAATCAAAAGACTCAATGAAGACTTGACTTACCAAGTTTTTGCAAAAGAAAAACTTGAGGCTTGGAAATGAAGTGAAAAAGAAACAAGGAAAATACACACTTATGATAGAAAGGTAGACCTAAATAGGTTGCTCCTAAGCATCAAAACCCTAAGAAAACACTAAGCCAAGCAAAAAGTAAGCAAGCGAACCAAGAATGACTTAAACAACACACAGACTCAACAACAAGAAGACTAGGAGGTTTTGACTCACTTGAAATGAACTGACAAAACAAACAACAAGTATCTGGACCAAGCAACCTTTCGAAAGTAACCCTAAGGACTCAAACTTGATTGTCAAACCCTAATAGAAAGGATGAGACCAAGTGAAAGTGTGCTAAACATTGCAACAGGCAACAAATAATCAAAGTGCGGGTTTGTATGACTGCAACAACAACTAGGGTGAAGAATGCAACTATGTCCAACAAGAATAGCGCACGAACTTCGAAAAAGGGCTTGTAAGCGGGAAAGACACTTCAAACAAAGGCTCAAGCAAGCAAAACCAAGCTAAAAGATATTGGAGAGGCTTACAAGACTCAACCGAGGCACATGAGATCTCAAGGATCAGTGAAGACAGCAAAGCAATAGGCTGGAACAAAAACCAAAGCTTGGAAAACAAACCCTAACAACAAAACAGGACACTACAGGAACATACACCACTGTGCAGTGTTACAACCAGCATACACTAGGACAGGTACACTACTGTGCAATGCAAGGAGGGGCATTCATAAGGTGAAAAACATAGTTGTAAGTAGGGGAGACCAACATACATGCCTCCAAAGGGAACAAACAGGATTTGCAAACCAGAAACTGAGTTGAATCAAGCAGATAGGAAAGATAACACAGACCTACAGGGCCTCTCAAACAATCAAAACTAAAAAATGGGCTGGAAGAAAACCAAAATTAAGTCTCCTCGAGCAGAACAACTAAGCAGTTGCTCCCCAGCGGAGTCGCCAGTTTGTTGTTCAGGATTTCTACCCTATAGTGAGGAGATGGACACTACCAACTGGGCGGGGTTGATAGGTAAACACATTGATTATACAGCATTTAGTTATTGCAAAAGAAATAGATTGGGATTGAAAGACATACCTCTTTTCGACGATTGATCCTAGCTTTCGCTTGGTCTTTCACTTGATCTCCCGTTTGATCTCCTGCTTGACAAACCTGCAATACAAAAGATACCTTCCTCAGCATATCTTGACCATATAACATATGATGAAATTATAAAGCAATTTGACATCAACTATAATCAAGAATTAATCCAAATAGACATACAATCCAATAGATATTTGATTTGGGACAGGAAGGGTGTTTCGACCTTTTTATTGTCAAAGAAACATGAAATTAGTACAATATACCTGATGTGTAGAGTTGTTTCTGCAACCGGATCCTGGGCTCCTTCTCTTCACTCTAACTTTGGACTTTCCTCCAGCGTAACAATACTTCAAGCCTTCTCTCAAGATTCTTTCTTGTGTTTTCAAGTAACCACTCTCATGGATCCTCCTTGTATTTATGGGACAAAGTAGGCAGTTTAGATCGAGAGGTGGTTGGATTGGGAGGTTGGGGAAGTTGTAGAACCAACTTCAACTAATCCCAATTCGTCAAATTAATATATTTTTTATTTCATCTTAAGATGTACGCGGATTTCATACAACAAGAGCAGCGTACAGGAAGCAACTTTTTTGCTTTACAACTTTTCGGAAGGTGTACGCTGGTTTCCCTTGAGGAGAGTAGGGTACATTACGTTGGTCTTGTATGCAGAGAGGGGCATACATGTGGCAAAATTAGGAGAAACTGCAATCTTTTGAGGTGAGGAGTGTACTTCTGGAAACAAGTCATCTAAGGCAATCTAGCTCTTCAATCCTTTGTGTCCTTTTGTGTGATCTACAAGGCAAGGTGATCACATGATGGAGAAGTGCAGATTTGACCTATAACACTCTTGGAGGCATTCATGCCACAAAATTTCAAAGTTAGGTTGTACCTCTTAGCCATTTACTGCAGCCAAGAATGTCTCCCACGAGGATGGGATACCATGAATAACGGTTTGGAGAATATCATCTTCATCCACCACTACTCCAATACAAGCAAGATGATCTCTTACCTGAGAGATCTTGGTGAAGAAGGAGGCCACTATCTCATCCGTCTCCATCTTTAATTTTTGAAGCTTATTCTTCAATTCCCTCTTTTCACTTGGGGCCTTCTTTTCATATATATTACTTTATGTTTTTGGACACACGGAGCACACTGAGAGGGGGGGTGAACCAGTGTGCGTACCTTTTATTAATTTTTACAACTTTAATGATCAACAAATTATTCAATGTTATGCATAGTACATCATTAATACATTATTAACCTTTATATATCACATCATTATGATCATCACATCATCATCACATAATAATCAAAGCATGATACACAATACACAAGATTTTACATGGAAACCCAATTCCTAGGGGAAAACCACAAAAGCATTTATAATAAAGTTTTTCCAGCAACAATTGGAAGGAGGTAACAACCCCCTTGTTACAAATATTCAATTCTCCAGCTACAACTAGAAGGAGGATCCAACCTCCTAGTTTATAGGCTATAACCTGAAAGAAGCTCCAACTCCCTAGTTTTCCGACTACAACTGGAAGGAGGCTACAACCCACTTTCCTTACCCCATCCTTCCACCCTGATATGCAAATATAAATTGAACTACCAAACCACCAACCACACTAATTTTGCAGACTTTCTAACTAACACATGTACTAAATTGCACAATCACTGTCACTGCTCATCAATTGACCACTGCACCACAATCATGCCACACTACTCATCAACATGTCCAATTAAGTTGTACCAATCAAGTTGTACTATACCATTCAAGCTGTACCAATCAATCTGTTGTTCTCATCATTCGACTCAGTCAATTTGATTCTAACCAACTGCACACCAAGCTTAGTCCACCTGAGTCAAACAAACTACTCATACAACTCAACCATTCTAAGTCAGACCAACTGCAAATAGGGAAACCTGTGCAAAAATTGAACAAACATGCACCAAGCTGCTTTTGCACTTGTGCCAAATCAATCATATACCTATGTCAATCTGATCATGTACCTGACCACAACTAATCCATGGGAAACCTACATTCTTACTTGTTCAAGATAGGGTTAGGACTATACATTTACAATATGACCATAACTAGCTCACTCAATTATACTCAGTTCAATGACACCATAACCAAAATAATGAGTTGAATAACAACTCAGAGAAACAAGGCTTGATAGACAACTTAATAAACAAATCTCAATCAACCTAGAGACTTAGTCAATCTCAGTCAACACCCATCACAACTTAAGATAACCTACTAGATCAACAACTTTAGGTATCTTGCATAGCGAATCAAGTGAAGTAAAACATGTTAGGATCATTCAAGGAAACTTGTTACCTCAAGAAGGTCAATATCAAAATCAAATCAAGTCAAATAAACTACTTACATAAGTTGCTAACCATGTCAAGTCAAAACCACTTTTTTCAACTTGTAAAAACTATCATTATCAGTCCACTTATAACACTGTTACACACAATATAATAAAACTATTGCCAAACCAATCTCATCATGGCTTATAGTCAAGTACTGTCAAATCGAACCAGCTCAAGAGGGGACTATCAATCAATTTTTTATCTCATTCAATGCACCATTCTAAGCACACTGCCAACTTGTCAAAACTTGTCAAGACATATCACAAACTCAACACTTATAGTAAGTGTACAACAATCTGACTTGTCAAATCAATCAAGTTGAGAAAGACCAATTTCTTATAGTCAATCTCAGTTAACAATCAGTCTCTTACAATCAAAAGAATAATTACATCTTACAATCAAACCAATTTATTACTGGAAGATACATGAGAATTACTGCACTAACCAGTCAAATCAAACTTCAAAAATCAGTCAAAACAACATAGTCACAGATGGCCCAGAATACAAGAAAATGTAAGGCAAAATCAAGAGCTACGGTGTAGGGAAAATAAAAAAATAAAATAACCGTATGGACAAAAATAATCTACAAGTTTCAACAATGAACAAGGAGGACTTATCTCTCTCTCTCTCTCTCTCTCTCTATATATATATATATATATATATATATACGTGTATGTATGTATGTGTATGTGTATCTAGATATACATATACATACATATAATATATGTATATATATGTATGTATATGTATGTATATCATATGCATATGCATATACATGTACATATATAGATATATATATATATGTATATGTATTTACATATATACATATACATATACATACATATGTGTGTGTGTGTGTGTGTGTGTGTGTGTGTGTGTGTGTGACCTTTAGAATCGGGCTAAAAGACTTGTCTGCCTTACTGTTGTTTGGATGCCCTAGGAAATCATTACTGTGCAAGAGTTTGGATGCCTTGAGATTGTGCATTTATTGTCTTTGGATTGTACTTCAATCAATGTTTATGCCTTCACAAGAGAGTTAAGACATACTCGAGTTTAGACCAAGAGATAAGGCTGCCTGTAATTTATTTTACTGAGGCCGAAATTTATGATGTTTGTGGTCTGAAATCAGAGAGAGTAAGTAGCCCAAATTTACTGAGGCAAGGCTGAGATTAGAGCTTATTACACCTTTATTTTTCTTGCCTTTTGAATGGAATAGTTATGGAATATTTATATGCATCTTCCAAGATCCAATGACAAGGGTATGCATAGGGTTTTCATGGGATCCATTAACACGTCAAGGATTTCACCAACAATCCAAATTCTCCAAGATCAACATTCTTCATTCAACAAGGTAGATACATACAATCAGAGGATTGAGATCCAGTTTGTGGGCTTAAGGACCATCAAGCAAACACTCCATCAACATCAAGTGCAAGTGCTTAAACTCTTCAACAAAGGCATGTACATTATCAAGTATATTGTTTTCAACAAATGACCACAGAATGGGTCATTTGTACGTGTCAAGAACATGGATTTCAACATCAAGCTATGGAATTAAATTCCATGAACATTTAAGTGTGGGTTCAAGACCCAAGGATATGATCATCAACCAAGCTTCAACATGTGAAAGAGTGTAAGGGAAAGTGTGTGGACTCCAAGAACCAAACTACCACATCATCCATCCAACAACCAACAAGAAGACCATATCAAGTACAAGCAACATAGAGACCATCAACCAATAGACAACCAGGAGCAAGGGATATGAAAATGGACTCAAATGGGACCAATATACAACTTAGGGGAACTTAACCAAGTCAATGGGTAACCAGGGAGTTTTCTATTGTCCCAAGGACTCTAAGGGCTTCAATATTGGACTTGGAAAAATTCAAAAGGGCTCCTTTTACACAGACAAAGACACAACCAACACAAACCAAACACTAACCCTCAAGGGCTCCACAAGGGGAACCAAGACAAATGCAAACCCTCACAGGGAACTGCTGGCATCAATGACAACTTTAATATACAATATCCCTCTTTGTCATTGATGACAACACCATAAATCCCCTTCAGAGCAAGCTCCCGCTATCAATAGTTTCTCTCCCTCTTTGGCATCGATGGCAAAGGGAATAACAATAATGTTCCCCCTGTTTTCAACTCCTCTTTCTTTTTTGACTCCAACAAAAAAATTTCTCCCTCTTTGTATCAATGGCAACGAGAACTTCCTTTGGAAATACTGCTCCCCCTATCACTGGGAACTGCTGCTACTTTGATGAACTTGTATTCTGTCAAAAGGATACTGCTGGAACCAACTAATATAGGATACTAATAAGAGTGTGAACGTTGATCTAAGAATTGCTAATAATCAGGTACATATCTCCTTTTACACATGCTTCATATTACTGATTGATAGTTTTCAAAATGATATTGGGTTTTTCCCACAATTTTCAACATTTCTGTTTTGATCGATGGGGAAATCTACTGAATTTCCTCTCCATACTTTGGTAGGATGATTACTGTTCATTACATTCAATTGAAATTGCTTTCTTCTCCAAAATTTAACTTATCCCTGCATCCTGCAATGTTTGGCAAAATGACCATAATGATAACAATTATAGCATTGAACGGAAAACATACCTTGATTCTTCCTGGAGTGATTTTGTCATGAGCTCTGCAATGAATGGATTTGTGACCATAGTTATTGCACTTGTGACAGTGGCCATTGAATATCATTGGATCTCTTTGAGCAAAGGATCTTCTTTGTGATGTAGCTTCTTTGTTTCTGTTCTTCCTTGAATCTTGTTGATCATGGGATCTTCTGAAAATATTTGTATAATTGTTAGCCTTTTCTTACTTTTCTATGGAACTTTCACTTTCTTCAATGGTATTTTCAATATTTGAATTTGTCTTTAACTGGGTAGCTGTCTTGTCCATATCTTCCTTCAGAGAGAGGATCTTCAGTTCTTTCTTTTGAAAAAAAATTTCTTCTCTTGGATTTGACTGGTTAAATATTCTTCAGCTTTCTTGGGTTCTTCTATCTTTCTTTTTAGATCAACGATAATGTCTTCCATCTGTCCTTTTGAATTTTGATCATCTTTATGAGAATTATGCAGTTGACCTTTTAGTACTTGATTATTTTTTATGAGTTCTGAGAGATCTTTTTACATTTCAAATTTTGTCAGACTCATCTTCTGTAATTCTTTCTTTAAGGATTCAATTTCAGATTCGTGCTTTCTTCTTAATTTAACTTGGATCTATGCACTGGATTCAAACCTATGATTAATGGTACTTTCCTTCTGCAATTTCTCAAGTAAGGTACTAATCTCATTATCTTTGTCTTGAAGCTTGCAGGTTAATTCTTTGTCTTTGAGTTAAGTATCTCCTAGCTAACCTTTGAGCCTAGAAATTTCTTCTTATTGCTTTTTATTTTCTGCGATTGACTTTTCAAGTTTATCCTTCAGAAAGCTAGATATTGGTTCTTTGATTTTGGTATCTTCTTCGACTTGGAGATTTAGATCAATGATAGTCTTTGTGGCCTTCTCATATTCTTTTTTATACCTTTGTATCTGTTCCATTAGCATTTTATTGTTTATCCTTTCTTTCCTCAAATCATCAAGGGAACTAATCAGTTCTGCTTCAATATCTACTACTCCTTCATCTTCTACCTCATTACCATCTTCTTGATCAACTAATTATTTTTCATCACTACATTCTAAAGTGCGGCTCGTGCTTTCTAGCCCTGATAAACATACTTCTTCAAAAGAATTGCAACTAGAGTATTCAAGGGACTTACCTTCAAGCTTACCTAGATCTTGTATTGACCTTTTGATGCAGCTATCTTCTGCTTTCTGTTCTTTAATGGAGTAGAATTGATCTATCTTGAGTGACAGTTCTTCAATTGAGTTGCACGTTCCTATTTTCTCCTTGTTTGAGTTGATATATCTATCTCAATATGTTTGGTTCTCTGTCTTAGAACCGCATCTGTGGAGATCCTAGTGGCACTCTGATTGTCACAATAGATGATTGGTGGAGTACTGAATCGAATCCCAAACTCTGACAAGATGCCTCACAACCAAATGCACTATGTGGTTGCATTCACAACACCTCTATACTCGGCCTCAGCTGAAAAAAGAGCTAAAGCAATTTGCTTTTTGCTTGACCAACAGATAGGTCCAGATCCAATCATGAAAAAAAAACCAGATGTATACTTCCGATTTGAGCTATCTCCATCCCAATCAAAATCAGTGTACCCAACTAGGTTCTGAGGAGACCCAACTGCATAGAAAAGACCATGTGTCTTTGTCCCTTGCACATAATGCAAGATCCTCTTTGTTTCCTTCCAATGAAGCTCATGAGGCTCCTGCATGTATCTAGAGACAACACTAACTGCATAGGATAGATCAGGTCAAGTATGTGTAAGACAAAAAGACTCCCAATCAACTGTCGATACAAAGTACTATCAACCAAATGTGTAGAAGAACCATCCTCAAGGATGATCTCTGAAAGAAAGGGGAATGTTGCTGGTTTGCATTTGCTCATATGAAACCTGTCAAGTAGATCTGAAGCATATTTGGACTATGCAACTCTGATTCCTGAATCACTCTGAGTGACTTCAAGACCAAGAAACTGCTTAAGCAGTCCCAAATCTGACATAGAGAATGAGTTGTGCAAAGCAGTTTTGATAGATCTAATGCATGAAAAATTGCTCCCAGTAATCAACAAATCATCAACATAAAGAATAATAAGAAGAAGGGAGTTACCATCATGTCTCATGTAGACATTCGAATCTAATTTGCATATCTGAAAATCTTGTGAAAGTAAAAAGGAATCCATCTTGGCATACCAAGCTTGGGGAGCTTTCTTAAGCCCATACAAGGACTTCCTCAATCTACACACAAGTGAAGTATCATCAATATACCCCTCAGGTTGCTTCATGTATATCTCCTCCTCTAGATCTCCATGAAGGAAAGCACTCTTGAAATCCATGTGATTCACTTCCCAGTGCTTAGATGAGGCAAGAGCAAGAATAAGATGGATGGAATCCATCTTAGCAACATGTGCGAATGTCTTAGAACAGTCAATCCCATGAACTTGGGAGAAACCCCTTGCAACCAATCTAGTCTTATACTTGGTTGTGACTCCATCAAAGTCCATCTTTGTTCTATATATCCACTTGCATTGAACAAGCTTCCTCCCAGGTGGGAGAGAGACAAGCTCCCAAGTCTCATTTCTTTGAAGAGATTGATACTCTTCTTCTATAGCTGCTACCCATCTTGGATCTTGGGAGGCCTCAAAGAATTTTGTTGGATCAGATCCAATCATAAGAAAGCATCTCTTAGCTAGAAATGGTTATGTAGGAGAGAATGCAACTCTTGTATTTTGGAGATCAATGGTGAAAGAAGAAGTAGTGGTGGCCCCTTTTGCAATAGGAGTTCGAACCTTAGGTGCTAGATCTTCAGGTTCTTGTGGATCTGGATATACCATTCGCTCTACCTTTTGAGCCTTCTTTTTCTCAACCCTCTTTGCTGGATCTTTTCCATTCAAGCAACCATTGCAGGTGCCTTGGGAAAACTTGATCTTAGGCAACCCTTCAACCATCTCTTTAGTATGCATGTCTTGCAAGTATTGATAGTTGAGATGCCCAAATATTTCATTGCACAATATACTCTCTTCATTTGCATGAGTGTGAAGAGTAGTTTGCTTTGAGAGAGGTAATAAGTGTGAGAACTCATAGATTTTTGACTTATAATTTGAAAATCCTTTTTCAATGGTAGATCTTGATACCATATATTGAATTTTGACCTCATTAGGAGAGAAGATCACCCTCTTGGGATCTCTAGTATGAGTCATTTGATATACTGAAAGTAGATTTGCAGTGAGAGTGGGGACATAGATCACGTCTGAGAAGTACCCATGATCAAGTTTGATTCTTCCTATCCCTTCAGAAGAGACCTCAAAATCATTCCCCAACATGATGGATGGTCCAACAGTAGATTCAAAACCAGTGAAGAGATCCTTGGAGGAACACATGTGTCTTGATGCTCCAAATACATGTGTCTTGATGCTCTAGAATCTATGATGAAGGAGTATTGTGATGATGCTCCTACCATCTGAGCATGGAATCTCTCTTTGTCCTTAGATCCAGATGATTCAATCTATTTCTTCTTAGCACATGCAAGTACTCGAATATTATTCTTCTCAAGAAGTGAAGCCATGAGATCTATGGTTTTCTTCATACATGAACTCTCATGATGATATTCTCTTTTGCAGTATGTGCATTTGGATTTCCCCTTCTGATTTTGCTTGTCATTCTTAAGATTCGAAACTCCATATGACTGTTTTGGAGCCTCCTTCTACTTTTGGTCATTCGACCTCCTTTCATAAAATAAAAAAAATTTCCCTCTACCATTCACTCTTCTCATCTCAGTGGCTGCAAGAGATGAATCCAACTTGGTTTTTATCACTCCCATGTGTACTAGCTTCTCCTCCTCAAGTGTGAGAGATTGGATGAAGTCTTCAAGCGAAGGGAAATTCCATTTTGGAATGGACAACTTTGCTGACTGGAAGATCGAAAAAAACACTGAATAATCGGGGCCTAGCTTCGACAGAATGGCAAGGATGAGTTGTTTCTCTTTCTTATCAATCCCATACCTCTTCAATTGTGAAATCATGTTCTTGAACTTATTGAGAAACTCAATGATAGTTTCGAAACTACTTGGGATCAAGGAGATGAGCTCATTTTCCAACTTATGACCCTTCAAGTCATCCTTCTGACCAAGAAGAGATTCGAGCTTGTCCCAAACCTCCTTTGGAGTCTTCAGATCAATAAAATGAAAGTGTAGGTCTTCAGAAATGCTAAGTAGCAGTAGTCCTACTGCTTCATCAAGCTTGTATAAGTACTTGGATTTATCTACTGCACCAGTGGTATCAACTACAGAGCCATTCACCACTCTATAAAGGATCTTCGACTTCAAGAAGACATCCATCTTTGCCTTCCATTCGAAGTAGTTGAATGAATTCAACTTGAGATCCATGATGCTGTAGAATTCGAAGTTGAAGAGAGGATAGTCCTACAAAACAAATGAGAATTATGAAATGGAGAACTCCTGCAATTCAAATTGAACACTGCCTTAGGACACTGATCACATGTGACTAAGTCCTTCACACCTGACTAGACCTCACTGGATTGCTCCAGTGAATTCAAGGAAAAAGCACCTGGATTTGCTGTGGAAACTCAAAGGCTTCTGGTGCTCAATGACAGACAACTGCTCAAATAATTGCTACAATGGCTGTAACTGCTATTGCTGCAATTCAAATAGATGCTTCCAGCTCTGATACCATGTGATAATCCGCAGGGAGATCTCACAGCTACAACAGTTCTCACTAATATCACTAATGAATTGCAGAGAAGAAAGAAGAATCAATAATCACTCATGAACACAGAAAATGGAGAATAGAAGTATAATCATACATCAGCTGTAAGCTGGCACTCTGAATAACTTAATACAATACAATAGTTGTCAAGAGAATTCGAATAGGCCAAGAGGTCATTCGAATCATCCTCAATGTGTACCTTGGATAACATTGGAGACATCATCCAATCAGTAGCAATAGTCACAAATAGTCAAGAAGTCAGTCAAATGAGTCTAATTGAGTCTAACTGAGCCATGTGAGCACAAATCGGGGGATGGAGACTCCAAGGAGGGTGCATGAGGCTGTCAGAAGGTCAAGTGGCACTCCAAAATAGACAACTATGAGCTATAGGGAGTTAAACTGAGCAATAAATGCACCAACTGGTTAATAAATGCTCTAACTAACTGTTAAACTCTTGGTAGGTGAGATAAGGCGCATATGTCATCCAGGTGAGGAAAACAAGGCACATCAAGTAGGTTGGAGGGCTACTTCGGGATGAAGACATGATCTAGGGAGCTGAAAATAGGCTCTAGGTGCTGGGGAGACCACCAAATTGATGACTGGATGCATGCAGATGCATGCATGATGATTGGATGCATGCAAATATAAAAAAATGATGGTGATAATATTCCAACATCCTTCAGATAGAGAATCTTCAATTCTTTCTTTTGACAAATTTATTTCTTCTCTTGGAGTTGTCTAGTTAAATCTTCTTCAGCTTTCTTGGGTTCTTTGATCTCTCTTTTTAGATCAACGATATTGTCTTCCATCTGTCCTTTTGAATTTTGATCATCTTTATGAGAATTTTGCAGTTGACCTTTTAGTACTTGATTCTCTTTTATGATTTCTAAGATCTCCTTTTCCATTTCAAATTTTTTCACTCATATTCTGTAATTCTTTCTTTAAGGATTCAATTTCATATTCTTGCTTTCTTATCCATTTAACTTGGATCTATGCACTAGATTCAAACCTCTAGTTAATGGTACTTTCCTTCTGCAATTTCTCAAGTAAGGTACTCATCTCACTGTCTTTGTCTTGAATCTTGCAGGTTGATTCTGTCTCTTTGAGTTGAGTATCTTCTAGCTGACCTCTGAGCCTGGAAATTTCTTCTGATTTATTTTTATTTTCTGCGACTGAGTTTTCAATTTTATCCTTCAGAGAGATGGATATTGCTTCTTTGATTTTGGTAGCTTCTTCAACTTGGAGATTTAGATCAATGATAGTCTTTGTGGCCTTCTCATATTCTTTTTGATACCTTTGTAGTTGTTCCATTAACATATTATTGTTTATCCTTTCTTTCCTCAAATCACCCAGGGCAATGATCAATTCTGCTTCAAGATCTACTACTCCTTCATCTTCTACTTCATTACCATCTTCTTGATTAGCTAATTATTTTTCATCATTATATTCTAAAGTGCGGATTTTTCTTTCTAGCCCTGATAAACATACTTCTTCAAAAGAATTGCAACCAAAGTATTCATGGGACTTACCTTCAAGCTTATCTGGATCTTGTACTGACCTTTTGATGGAGCTATCTTCTGCTTTATGTTCTTCAATGGAGTAGAGCTGATCTATCTTGAGTGACAATTCTTCAATTGAGTTGCACTTTCCTATTTTATCCTTTTGGAAATATGTCATATCTTCAACCATGAGTTTCATAATATATTCTTCTCGCTCTTTAGTGGATTAGAGTTGTTCTATTTTGAGCCATAGTTCCTTAGCCGAGCTGCACTTGTTGAAGAATGTAACTTCAGAAGATATTCTTATTTGTTTTATTTGAGTCATTTGTATTGTACACCCTACGGGGATTATTATTGATGTAATTGATCATGTAAAATTTATTAAAATATTCAATGTAAACCGTAACTATTAGGTCGGCCTGGAAATATCTACAAACAAATATTTTATTGTAAAGTGTATAGGTCGGCCCAGTTAGGTGAGTCAAGCCGACCTAATTAGTAAAAAGGACAATTATTTTGTTTAGTATAAATAGGAGGCTCGCCCTCCTCATTTGCACACTTGAATCACTCATCTAATTCACATGAGTAGAGGGAGAGATTCGTTCAAGGTAGCTGCTTGTGGAGTCTTCTTGTTTTTGGTCTTTGCACTAGGGATACTATTGTACATTCTGCAGAATCTATATAGAAGAAGTTTTCTGGGTTTTTATGCCCAAAGAGGGTTTTACCAGGATAAATTTGTTGTGTAATATTCTTAATGTTGTGCTTTTTTATCTTTCAGTGATCCTTATTTTTATTGCACTTAAAAATATAACATGGTTTCAGAGCTAACCTGAAAGAGAACATTGTGTAGCTGTTGCAACTGCAGAACCAGGGTTTCCATTTCCGGAAACTAGTAATCTTGGAATTTTCACTATAAATCACTTTTGGCAAAGGTTCAAGATCTGAAAATCGGACAGGCAGAAGATGAAATGTTTATGTACCTTTTGTGGGAGTTTCAACCTCAGATTATCTATAACTTAGGATATATGCTCCATGCAAATTAGGATTCCAGCCTCTTCCATAATTTAGTTTTAAAAAGGTGACCTAGGGATAAATGATATATCTAGGGATAGGAATATCCAAATTGAATTTCGTAAGATTTTCCAGAAATATAACTGACTTTAGTTTCTCTGGTGTGAGTTTCAAAACCTGAAGTTGAAACAGTGACACGTGGAAGTCCGTACAATTTCGATATACTGAAACAGTCCATAAAAAGGTCACCTTGGGAAAATTAGCTTAAGTCCCACTTGGTAAATCAAATACTGCTCTAACCCATGTGTTATATAGAGGACTTATCACACTATCTCAAAACAATTTTTCAGACATTGAGGAGCAAAAATTTCTTAGATACATCAAAATTAAGAGCGGACAACTCTGTAGTAGAAATTTAAGAAACTAGGGCATCAAATATTTTGCAGTCCTATCCACAGATTTGGGAAAAGGAGTACATTTCTCATATCGCCTTGGGGAAGCACATATTTTCATCCTCTCATATTTCCAAGATCTAGAAGTTGAAAAAATAGGGTTTCTCTATCAAACCCTAGATCACCTTGCAACCAGTTTTCAGAAGTCAACCTTTGGTTGGAGCATCTCATTTGGTAAGTTATCCTTTATCTATTTATATTTGAGGTTCTCATTTATCAAGTTTATAAATATGTCAAACAATACCAATATTGAGGATAAGCTTGAAGGAGCAGAGAAATTCCAAGCATGGAAGCATAGGGTGATGCTCATCCTAGAAGAGCATAATTTGGACAAGTATGTTACAGAGGTAGTTGCAGAGCCATAGGGATATGAGGAGAGGGAAAAGCACAAGAATAAACTAATCAAAGCTAAGAGGATCATAGATGAATCCATTAAGGATCACTTAATCCCACACATCTCTTCTCTGAAGAATCCGAAAGATATGTTTTGATGCTCTGAAGGGACTATTTGAAGGAACCAACATCAATAGGAAGATGACCTTGAGGACTCAACTCAAGGATGTCAAAGTATCCAATCCTAATTCACAAGGGTTTCCAACATTAGAGATCAATTGAATGCAATTGGAGATGAAGTTGAAAATGTAGAACTAATGATGACTACCCTAAATAGTATTCCAAGATCATGAAAGTCATATATTCAAGGAATATGCTCAAGAAATAAACTCATCTTGTTTAGTGCACTTTTGGAATATTGCACTCAAGAAGAAGCAAGGATTGTAGACATATAAGAGAAGCTAGGTGATGAAGACAATCAAGCTCTGGAAGCTCATGCCAAGAGAGGCAACAAAAAAGACTATCATCACAAGAGATTCCACAAGGGTAAAATAAATTCTAAATACTTTTGAAGCTTTAGGTGTTGATATGGGACACATTGCTAGGAATTTTCCCAACAATAAAGGGAACATGCTCATACTTTAGAGGATGATGAACCATTGATGAACCAACTAAGAATATGGCTAAAGAATATTCCTCCAGTGACGAGGAATATGTACTTTAATCCAAACTAGAAAGATGGAAGAACCTCTTATCCATTTTAACATCGGATAAGAAGGGATGCAGTTGTGATTGGTGATGAAGAAGGAAAACATAGATTCAACATCAGTACACAGTTCCATGTGATCTAGAAGACTTGTCAATCATAAGCAAGAAAGGCACAGATCCTCAGAATCAGATAATGAAGTAGAGCACACTGTTAGGGACTCCAGTAATTCCTGTAAGGAGACAAGGATCAAGAGGGATCCTACCAAACAAACAAAGATAATTATTTGAATTGTCATCTAAATGCTTAAATTATATTGTTCAGTTGTGTACATATTTATATTCCTAGATTTAGGAAGTGTATTATGCATGTTAGAGTGTTTGCATTAATGAACAATATACTACTAATATGCATGTGATGGGTAAGTGGCCTATGGTGTTGTACAACATTCCATTGCTACTTATCTAGAATGAAACCTCTTGCGGCTGACATGTTGGGAGTAGTGCATGCTCTTAATAATGTTCTGGTAGAGATGGAAGGCATCTAGAAAGTTACCGTATGAATGCGAGATATGGATGAACGTTGTGTTAAAGCATTGGATAAGATAGTTGAATGCCTATGTGACCTATGTCTTTATGCATAAGAATTTGTTTTGAAAATTATGAAATGTTTCTAATCATGCAATTGAATTTGAATTGTAGGAAAGATTGTGCACCATCACCTATAAGAGAATAATGATAAGACTTGTTCCAAAGAACAAGTCACGACATTTAAACTATGGCATTCAAGAAGATTTACGAAACAAAGCATACTATAGATGTAAAAAGCGAGGTTTCTCTCAGAAAGAGGGAATTGACTATGATGAGACATTTCTCTAGTGGCCATATACACTTCCTTAGTGGTGGATATTACACTAGATAGATGGTGTAATCGAAGTAGAAGTGTATATCGATTAACTTCCACAATTCATGACTCTCTATAGAGAACCACATGTGCACGGATTGAAGAAGGCATTGTACGGGCTCATAGGAACCCGTATGATAGCATGATGAGATTGAGGATCACCTAGAGTGATGAGATATGAACCTTTGCTACAAGGTTGAATATGAAGAGCTCATAGATGGGTGCAAGAGATAACTTGCAACAGAGTTTTATATCATGGTATCCGAAGATGACATAGATGGATACAAAGAATATCATCAGAAGAGAAGGTTACCAGTCACTCCCGTTCATAATGTCCCGATGTAGAGAGTACAAGATGCAGAGGGACGATAGTGCTTAGTTATAGAGGGAGCAGGAAAGCTCTGCTTCAGAGGGAGTGACTACAATACATATGGAGAGACATTATCACTTAGTCCCTATCAGTGGCAAAGGTTGTTTGCCCCAGTATCTCAGGGATATGCTCAGAGTGATAGCGGATTTCTCCCATCACGAAGTGGAAGTATATGTGGTGCAGTTTGAGATAGGCACCCAGGACATGGTACAACAGGATTTATGGGTTTCTGATGAGCTTGGGATTTACCAAGAGTAAATCGGATTTCAACCTTTACTACAAGGTTGAAGAAGGAAATCGGTGATTCTACTATTGTATGTAGATGACTTATTTTTGACAAGTGAAGAGAAGCTCATAGCATAAACAAAGAAGAATCTTGCTGCTGAGTTCGAGATGAAAGAGTTGTGTATGATGCATTACTTCTTAGGACTTGATGTGTGGCAGAATCCAAAGGAACTTTTCCTAGGTCAAGGAAAGTATACGACATAGATCATGAAGAGATTTGGGATGATGGAATGTAAGGCCATGGCCACACCTATGGCATTGAATCTGAATTTGTTGAATGATACTACATCAGCATTGGTGGATGCCACGATGTATCGGCAGATGATTGGTTCGTTGATGTATTTGAAGAACACGAGGCCAAACTTATGCTTTGCAGTGAACACTCTGTGTCAGTATATAGTAGAGCTGAGATATGTTGTGACAAATCATGTGATAAGGTACCTAAGAGTTATGGTTTATTATGGCCTCAAGTATGCATCAGATCAGAAGATTAACCTACAGGGTTATGTTGATGCAAATTGGGTCGGGAGTGTCATGGATAGAAAGAGCACATCAGGGTGTTGCTTCAGTTTGGGATCGGATATGATCTCATGGTTCAGTAGGAATTAGACGAGTGTGGCACTTAGTACAGTTGAGGTTGAGTATATGGCAGCTTGTTCGGCAAGCTGCAAGGTAGTGTGGCTTCAGAATTTGATATCAGGATTTCTTGATCTCGAGTTAGAGGGGACTTGTATCTTCTATGAAAACCAGAGTTGTGTGAAGTTGTCAGAGAACCCTGTGTTCCATGACAAGTCGAAACACATCGAGATCAAGCATCACTTTATCTGGGATATGGTGCAGAAGGGAGAAGTGAAGTTCCAATATATAGAAATAGAGGAGCAGATAGCCAATGTGTTGACCAAGCCTCTGTCAAGAGTGAAGTTCAAGTACTTTAAGGACAATATTGGAGTGGTACATATCAAGAGGGAGTGATGAGATCAGATGAGGTAGCAGGTATTCATGGGTCATGTGATTTAATTGAGACTCCTAGGATACGAGAGGATCTGGACGAGCGGTGAGGTAATGCAGGTTCTTGTTGTGCACAACATAATATATGCTCCTAGGATGGATCAAACGGATGGATTGCTCGGTTGGTGGATGATGACAGTTGGATCTGGTATGAAAGAGGACTAGCTCTATGAAAAATCCTAGAGTTGATCAAGGTCACATCCAGTATGAAAAAGGACTGGCACTGTAGTGGAAAATCCTAGACTTGGTCTAGGTCACATCCAGTATGAAAAAGGCCTGGCACTATGGAAAGTCTTGGAATGATGCTTATGTTTTTCCTATATGTGGAAGATCATTCGCAAGTCCTGAAATTATGCTCCTAGTTTGCTTAGCTGCAGGAGATCATTCACAGGTGGTAAATCCTATATTTTATCTAGGTCACATCCAACATGAAAGAGGGTTGGATTTGTGGTGAAATTCTTGGAATGATGCTTCTGGTCTGGCTAGCTACGGAAGATCACTCACAGTTCCTGTAATGATGCTCTTGGTCTGCTTAGATGCGGGAGATCAGTTACAGTGGAAAATTCCTAGACTTGGTCTAGGTCAAATCTAGCATGAAAGAGGGATGGATTTGTGTGGAAAATTCCTAGACTCGGTCTAGGACACATATAGCATGAAAGAGGGTTGAATATGTGTGTGAAATTCCTAGACATGGTCTAGGTCACATCCAGCATGAAATAGGGTTGGCTCTGTGCGTGAAAATTCTAGACATGGTTTAGGTCACATCTAACATGAAAAAGGGTTGGCTCTGTGAAACTTCTTATGACATATAGACTCACGAGATGCAGATGTCAATAGTCCGTGTACAAGAAGTGCCACAGCTGGAAGATGACGATGACGATGAATGAAGAATACATTCCTTGTTAAGATGGAGTGTTGAAGAATGTAACTTCAGAAGATATTCTTATTTGTATTATTTGAGTCATTTGTATCATTTGTATTGTACACCCTACGGGGATTATTATTGATGTAATTGATCATTTAAAAGTCATTGAAAGAGTCAATGTAAACCCTAACTGTTAGGCCGACCTAGAAAGATCTAAAAACGAATATTTTATTGTAAAGTACTGTACAGGTTGGCTCACTTAGGTGAGTCAAGCTGACCTAATTAGTAAAAAGGTCAATTGTTTTGTTTAGTATAAATAGGAGGCTTTCCCTCCTCATTTGAACACTTCACCCACTCATCTAATTCGCATGAGTAGAGAGAGAGAGAGTCATTCAGAGTAGCTTCTTGTGAGTCTTATTGTTTTGGGTCTTTGCACGAGGGATACTATTATACATTTTGTAGAATCTATATAGAACAAGTTTGATGGGTTTTTCTGCCCCGAGAGGGTTTTCCCAAGGTAAATTTGTTGTGTACTATTGTTCATGTTGTGCTTGTTTATCTTTCAATGATCCTTATTTTTATTACACTTAAAAATCTAACAACACTTTCCTATCTTTTCCTTTTGGAGATCTATTAAGCCTTCAAGAATGGCTTCCATAGCCATTGAATTATTTTTCCTTGCTTCCTTCTGAGCTGTTGTTTTCACTTTATTTGGAGGAGTATATCCATTAAGAACTGATTTCCATGTATCAATTCCTTCTGAATCAAGATAAGCCTGCATTCTTATTTTCTAGATCAAGTAATCTATCCCACAAAAAAATGGTACTCCATTCACTGAGAACCCAATGGTGTGTCAAAGATCACCTTCAAGATAGTAAGGCTTTCTGTGAAGGCCCACTCTGATACCAATTATTGGACACACGAAGCACACTAAGAGGGGGTGAATCAATGTGTGTACCTTTTATTACTTTTTACAACTTTAATCATCAACAACTTATTCAATGTTCTGCAGAGTACATCATTAATACATTATTAACCTTTATATATCATAGCATTATCATCATCACATAAGAATCAAAGCAATATATACAATACACAATATTTTACATGGAAACCCAAGTCCTAGGGGGGAAACCACAAAATCCTTTATAATAGAGTTTTTCCAGCAACAACTAGAGAGAGGAAACAAACCCCTTGTTACAAAGCTTCAATTCTCCATTTACAACTGGAAGGAGGATCCAAAATCCTAGTTTACAAGCTACATCCTGAAAGAAGCTCCAAATCCCTAATTTTCTGGCTACAACCCGAAGGACGCTACAACCCCCTTTCCTTGCCCCATCCTACCACCCTGATACGAATATAGAAACTGAACTACCAAACCACCAACCGCACTGATCCTGGGGACTTTCTAACCAACACTTTCACTACACTACACAATCATTGTCACTGCTTATCAACTGACCACTGCACCACAACTAATCCACACTGCTCATCAACCTGTCCAATTAAGTTGTACCAATCAAGTTGTACTATACCATTCAAGTTGTACCAATCAATATGTTATTCTCATCATCCGGCTTAGTCAATCTGACTCTAACCAACTACATACCAATCTCAGTCCACCTAAGTCAAACCAACCACTCATACAACTCAACCAATCTGAGTTAGACCAACTACACATAAGGAAACCTATACAAAAACTTAACTAACATGTACCAAGTTGCTTGTGTACCTATTCCAAATCAGTCATATAACTGTGTCAATCTGATCATTACCTTACCACAACTGCTCCATGGGAAACCTACATTCTTACTTGTTCAAGATAGGATTAGGAATGTACATTTACAATATGACCATAACTAGCTCACTCAATTATACTCAATTCAATGACACCTTAACCAAACTCATGATTTGACTAACAACTCAAACAAACAAGACTTGATAGACAACTTAATCAACAAAACTCGATCAACCTAGAGACTTAGTCAATCTCAGTCAACCAATAAACCCATCACAACTTAAGATAACCTACTAAATCAACAACTTTAGGTATCTTGCATAGCCAATCAAGTGAGGTAAAACAGGTTAGGATCATTCAAGGCAACTTGTTACCTCAAGAAGGTCAAGATCAAAATCAAATCAAGTCAAAGCAACTACTTACACAAGTTTCTAACCATGTCAAGTCAAAACCACTTTTGTCAACTTGTAAATACTGTCATTATCAATCCACTTACAACACTGTTACACACAATATAATAAAACTATTTCCAAACCAATCTCATCATGGATTATAGTCAAGTACTGTCAAATCAAACCAGATCAAGAGGGGACTATCAATCAATTGTTTATCTCAGTCAATACACCATTCTAAGCACACAATCAACTTGTCAAGGCAGGTCACTGTTGATGTATTTGTGACTTCGGAAGATATTCTTCTATGTATTATATTTGTACTTTATTGTATCCCCAATGGAGATCTATAATTCCTCCGATTGGAAGTGTCATCATTTGTATTTGCAAGTGTCGCAAGTATTATTGTAAGTGTCGCAACTTATACTTGATGGGTTATTAGACCACCTTGGTGGGGTCGGCCCTGTATAAGTTGTGTGGGTCAAAGGGTTATTAGACCACCCTAGTGGGGTTGGCCCAGTTAGAATTATGTTAAGTGGTTAAGTTGGGGCCAACCTAGTTAGAGTTAAAAGCCAAAGTGAAGTAAAGTATAAATAGAGAGTGTGACTCTCTCATTTATTCATTCACACACTCACTCACTTTGCATTAGTGAGAGAGAGGAGGAGTGCGCACAAGTGGAGGAGGAGGAGCTACTAGGAGAATATCTCTTGTTGTGGGGTTTGATATTTGTGATCTTTGTATTGATGCTCATTCTATCTCTGAGGAAGTTGCGGGGTTTTTCACCTTCTTGGTTTTCCCCAGTGAAATGCTTTGTGTCTCTTATCTCTTGTGTTTGATATGTTGTACATGTTGTTCTTTCAGTTAAGATCCTATATCAGATTGAATTAAATTCTGAAAAAATAACATGGTATCAGAGCTAGCCTGAAGGAATGCATGGTATGGAATTTATGACACTTGTTGCACTTGCGACAAATTGGAAGCTAGGGCTTGGTATAGTAAAAACCAGTCATCGTGGAACTTTCGCTATAAATATGTTTTGGCAAAGGTTCAGAATCTAAAACTTCTACAGGTCAAATATGAAATGTCCATGTACCTTGTGTCCAAAGGAAAGCCTCATATTCATTGTACTTTATGAGATATGATCCGTACAAGTTAGGGTTTCTTCCTCTTCCAGAATGCAGTCCTAAACAGGTGACCTAGGGAAAAAGGTCATATCTCGGGCTAGAAATCTCCAAATGGAATTACGTAAAAGTGAAAATTAGAGCACAGACTATAATTTCACAAGTCCGGGTTTCAGAGGTCGAAGTTGAAACAGTGACATGTGGCACGCCATACACGTTCGCTATACTGTTTCATCCCATAAACATTTCACGTTGCGACACTTGGCATAAATATCTCTCATAGAATCCATTTGAGCTCAGATATGTGGGGTTGGAAATATGACAGGACAGTCTACCACAAGCTGAAGTTTCAGACCCTGAGGATCCAAAATTTCATATATACATCAGAAACAATATGGCATATATTTATGTCCAAACAGAATTGGATTCTGAGCTCTTTCATTTTTGGTTTGTCACTGCTGTGGGAAATTAGGGTTTCAAAGAAAGTTGTAATTTCTTGAATCTGAGTCCATGGATGGATGCTCCTCAGAAAACTCAAAATTTAGAGACCAAGATCAAATTTTTTGGTTGGGTAGAACCCTGGGCTCTATCAAACACTGGTTCAGGATTTTGACCAGAAAACTAGAATTTGACAGAAGCTACAGATCAGAAACTTTCAAAGTCAATTTTGAGGGGTCAAATTTTGGATATTTCAAAATTGAAGTATGCCAGCTTGATCAGCTCAGCAAGGTGCATATTTTCATCCAATCAAAAGTTTGAAATTCAAAGTTTCAATTTTTAGGGTTTCTCTGTCAAACCCTAGCTAGCTCCAGATACAGCTTCATCAAATCAAAGTGGATTGGGTTAATCATAGAAGAGAATGATTTGGGCACCTACATAAGTGAAGAGATTCCAGTTCCAGAGGGAGATGAGGCTGAGTCCTTACATAAGAAGACTACAAGCAATCTCGACAGGTATGACTTGAGGAGATTCAGGTATGTTTTGAAATCTGTTCATGATCAAGTTTATGCTATGTTTGTCTTCATATTATTGAGGTTAGTACAATCTTGATTAATTTTAGACTTGTCTTATCACCTTAGTAAAAGTATGAATGCATCTGAATGATAGAAGACATTCATTGATTAAGGTTATGACACTTATGATTGTACTAATGCACTGTGGTGTTGTATGAGGATGATGTTGTCCGCTAACATGAAATGTACATCAACAAAGACAAATCAAGTTCTAGATCAAGAAAATATGAACATGGTGACATGAAGACAAAGATTCATCCATATCCATTGATGACACAAAATCTCTACTTACGAGGTATGTATAATTTGGTTCTACAATGCTTAACTTATGAGATATGCAGGTTACTAGCACAAATCATGGACAAGAACAAAGAAGATCGTCCAGGAAGCAAAGATCAAGAGGGAGCTCACTCAAGTAGTTCCTGCAAGGAAGAAAAGACCGAGAGGGAGCTCACTACAGTAGTTCTTGCAAGGAAGCAAAGATTGAGAGGGAGTCCACCCAACAAGCAAACAAAGATAAGTATTTAAATTGTCATTTCTTGTATATATGATTTTGTTCAGTCATGTACATACTTATGTTCCTAGATTTAGGATGTATATTATGCTTTTTAGAAAAGGTTGCATTAATGAACAAGATACTACTAATATAGTAATGGGTAAGTGGCCTATGGTGTTGTACAACATTCCATTTCTACTTATCTAGAATGAAACCTCTTTGTTGACATGTTGGGAGTTGTGCACACTCTTAACAATGTTTTGGTAGAGATGGAAGGCATCTAGAAAGTTGCGGGATATGGATAAATGTTGTATTGAAGCATTAGCTAAGATAATTGCATGACTGTATGACATATGTCTTTATGTGTAAGAATTTGTTCTGGAATCTATGAGATGCTTCTAATCATGCAATTGAACTTGTCTTGTAGGAAAGACCGTGTACCATCACCTACAAGAGAGACTTGTTTCAAAGAACAAGCGACGAAGACTCAACTACAACATTTGTTCCGGAAATGAAGTTCAAGAAAACTATATATTGAAGATATTAAAGAATCTGAAGTTCCCAGGATCCGGGATGCAGTAATGGAAGGATGACATGATCAAGGAGTACCAGTTGATCATGAAGAATGATGTTTGGGATGTGGTCCCAAGACCAGAAGGGAAGTATATTGTGACTTCCAAGTGGATCTACAAGATCAAGCATGCTGCATATGGTAGCATAGAGAAATACAAGGCAAGTTTTGTGGCTCGTGGCTTCTCCTAGAAATAAGGGATAGATTATGAAGAGACTTTTGCACCTGTAGCCAGATACACTTCCATCAGAACAGTACTTGCTCTGGCTGCAGTAATGAAGTGGAAGATACACCAGATGGATGTCAAGACAAATTTCTTGAATGGTGTAGTCGAAGAGGAAATGTATATGGAGTAGCCACTCAGTTTTGAGACACGTGACAGGGAGTCATATGTGTGCAAGTTAAATAAATCCTTGTATGGCTTAAAGAAAGCACCCAAGACATGGTACGACAGGATAGACAGCTTCTTGTCTAGTTTGGGCTTTACCAAGAGTAAGGAAGATTCCAACCTTTACTACAAGGTTGAGGAATGAAATCCAATGATACACCTATTGTATGTGGATGATCTGTTTGTGATAGGTGAGGATAGGTTGATTTCCGACACAAAGAGGAAGATTGCTGCCGAGTTCGAGATGAAGGACTTGGGTATGATGCATTCCTTTCTAGGTATGGAGGTGTGGCAAAGTACAGATGGAATCTTCCTTGGACAAGGGAAGTATGTAGTAGAGATCCTGAAGCGGTTCGGGATGATGGACTGCAAGGCCATGGCCACACCTATGGCATCGAACTTGGAGCTATTGAGTGATGCTTCATCAGATTTAGTTGATGTCATGGTGTATCGTCAAATGATTGGGTCCTTGATGTACCTGACAAACACGAGACCAATTTTTTTTTTGCGGTGAACACCTTGAGCCAGTTCCTGACGAATCCTACATGTTAAGTCAGTATTTTGTTTCTTCAGTTTGGTTTGATTTGCACTTTTTTGGTTTGATTTGCACTTTATTTTAAGTTATTTATTTTCTTTAATTTGATTTTTTCCTCCTTAGTAAGTTTTCCTTAGGCTTTATATAATATTTTGGGCTTGCTTTTGAGCTTTTCAGATTTTAAAGCTTTATATTTGTTTTTGATGAGGGGTTTTAAAAGTTCATTATATCAAATAAGAGGCTCATAAATCTTATTCTAAGTGAGTACATATACATTCCCAACCCTAATAGCCTTAAAATCCCATGCAAAATGATATAAAGTTGTTTAAAAACAACAAAACAGTGTAAAAGTTTTTCTTGTAGCGTTGGAGCCGAAATTCATCAAAGAAGCACTACAAGAATATCGCGTTTTTCCTGTTTTGGGTTAATGAAGTCAAATGAAAACCACGAGCTGATGGAGAGGAATTTTTGAAAACCAAAGGAGGTTTTTGTTTAGAATATACTCATATACAAAAACCTCTCTCAGTTTTGCAACAGCTGTTAAGGCTGAAAAGATTCAGTTCAATCTTTGCAGCCTATTTTCCAGGGATTTTAAATATTTAATATTTTCCTGTTTTAGTGTTCATTTTGCGGGGCCGATTCTGATTGACTGGAGATGAATTTTTAAAAACCAAGAGATTTTTTTGTCCATCACGGACCCATTAACAAAAACCTCTCTCAGTTTTTACACAGGTGTCACCAATTGAGAGATATGGAAGCGTCTTTGACACCTATTTTTCCAGAAATTTGCCATATTTGCCAGGAATCCGATTTGCTATTTTTAGTTAATTAGTTAAGCTAGTTAGTTAATGTAACTGCTAGGAAGTTTGAATTTCGACCTAATGAGGGGAAATAGAATGACTTCTTTGTAAATATAAAAGAGGGATAGAGGGACTGAAAGAAGGTTCTGATTTTTTGGGAGCATCAGGAGGTCTGCAGAATCTATTGTATCTTCAGACTTGTTTAAGAGATAAGTACTGTGACTCTTATGAGCAGTAGCTGATAAAATTATGAAATATATGACTTTTTCCCCTCCATTTTGTTTGTGATTGGCTTTGTTATTGAGCTTGTTAGCTTCTTAAATGGTAAATTCATTACTAGTTAATGTGCATTTTCTAGTGATGCTTATCCTTTATGTATGAACTTCAGCACATTCTTTCTGTGGGATTTCATGTGATATGTTATACATCTTTATCAGTTTTTGTTTATGAATTAGTTTTTACTTTTCTCTTGAATGTATTCCCTGACTGTCCTCAAAGTTTATAACCATTAAAATCATACAAAAAACCCTAAACTTTGCTTTATTAATTGAGTTTATTCTTGAGATTGTGTTAGCTTGTTTCCTTAGCCTTAGAAACAATTTCTGGCACAAACACTACACATGTTCACCTGATTGTTGTAAAGAATATTCTGAGGTACCTGAAGGGTACGGTTGATTATGGGCTCAGGCATGATGTGAATAAAAAGGTTAACCTGGAGGGTTATGTTGATTCAGATTGGGCAGGAAGTGCTACAGATAGGAAGAGCACTTCGGGGTGCTGCTTCATTATGGGATCAGGTGTGAAATCTTGGTTTAGCAGGAAGTAGTCCTGCGTAACACTGAGTACAATCGAAGCAGAGTATTTCACAGCTTGTTCGTCTAGTTGTGAGGAAGTATGGCTAAGGAAGCTACTATCTGATTTATTTGATCTCCAATTGGATGCTACTTGTATCTATTGTGACAACCATAGTTGTGTGAAGTTGTCAGAGAACCTGGTGTTCCATGACAAGTCGAAGCATATCGAGATGAAATATCACTATATCAGGGATATGGTGCAAAGAGAAGCAGTGAAGCTCCTGTATGTTGCAACGGATGAGAAGATTGCAGATGTGTTGACCAAACCACTAGCCAGAGTGAAGCTCGAGTACTTCAGAAAGAGGCTTGGTGTACTTCAGATCGAGGTTCCTTCCAATGGGAAGTGATGAGTCCGGAAGACGCATATGCACATGGGATTTTCTGACATGGTTGTAGATGTGTTCTCCCATGGTCGTGATGTAATTGCTGAGCCAATCTCACATGGTGGTAGATGTGTTCTCCCATGGTGCAGATGTAACGGCTGGAGCCATTATCACATGGTGGCAGATGTGTTCTCCCATGGTGTAGATGTAAGGGTTGAAGCCATTTTTCACATGGTGGTAGATGTGTTCTCCCATGGTGAAAAAGTAAGGGATGGAGCCTTCCCCGAATGGTGGTAAATGTGTTCTCCCATTTCGGTGGTGTAAGTGTTGTATGATGTACATCTAGGCTGTGCTCTATGGACGATGAGATGATCTGAAGAGGACAATCATGTGTGATGAGCATCAGGATGATGCTCCAGATGATAGGCATCAGGATGATGCTATATGATCAGGATGATCATGTGTGATGAGCATCAGGATGATGCTATATGATCAGGATGATCATGTGTGATGAGCATCAGGATGATGCTCCATATGATAGGCATCAAGATGATGCTACGATGGTGATCAAGATGATCATGTGTGGTGAGCATCAGGATGATGCTCCAGATTATATGCATCAGGATGATGCTGTGTACATGCTCAGGGTAATCATGTGATGATGATTTTCATCAGGATGATGTACTATATGATGATGATCAGTATGATCATGAGTATCAGGATGATACTCCGCGGCCGTGGACAGACTGTGCAGGTGTTAAATTTTCAGAATTTACTTCAATCTGAACTAGGATCTTAACTGAGAGACAACATGTACAGCATATCTACAGCATATCAATCATGGACATAATAATGCAAGCACACAAGAGACACAAAGATTTACTTGGGGAAAACCATAAAGGTGAAAAACCCCAATAACTTCCTCAGAGATAGATAGAGCAATGATACAACCAACCATAAGAGATAGACATATCCTAGCAGCAGATCCTCCTCCTCCATAAGTGTGCCACTCCTCCTTGAGTGCATGAGTGAGAAGTGAGTGAGCAAATAGAGTGCCTCCCGCACTCTATTTATACTTGACTTGACTTGCCTTTTTACCTAACTCATGTAGGCTCGAACTTAACCACATAACATAATGCTGACTGGGCCAACCCCAAATAGGGTGGTCTAATAACCCTTTGACCCACATGGCCGACCCCCAATAGGGTGGTCTAATAACCCTTTGACCCACATAACTTATACAGGGCTGACCCCAACAAGGTGGTCTAATAACCCATCAAGAATAAGTTACGACATTTACAATATAAATGACGACACTTCCTTATAGAGGAATAATACCATCTCTATAGGAATACAATATACATATATGTGAAATACATTCCGAAGTTACATATACATCAACAGCAGGTAGCATAGAAAAGATCCTGGGAGATCTGATAGTGTGAGCTCGAATAATCTTTCGAGGTTTTGCTACAGGTTGTCCATGGAAAGATTGTATTGGTAGCATAGAAAATATCCTGGGGGATCCGATAGTCTGAGCTCGGATACTCTTTCAAGGTTTTGCTACAGGTTGGATGTGGACAGATTGTGCAGGTAGCATAGAAAATATCTTGGGAGATCCGATAGTCTGAACTCAGATACTCTTTCGAGGTTTTTCTACAGGTAGCATAGTAAAGATCCTAGGAGATCCGATAGTTTGAGATCGGATGCTTTTTCAAGGTTTTGCTACAGGAGGCATGTAATCAGTCCTGGAGATCCAATAGGTTGAGCTGTGTGCTCGTAAAATTCCTGGGATGCTCTTTAGAGATCTTGCAGTTTGCAAGACACTCTTTTAAGGTTTTGCCTGAACACATGTAAAAGATCTTAGGAGATCCGATAGTTTGAGCTCGGATGCTCTTTTGAGGTTTTGTGGTGGTCACATGTAAAAGATCCTGGGAGATCCGATAGTTTGAGCTCGGATGCTCTTTCAAGGTTTTGTTGATGCACATTCCAAAGGATGGCTAGAGATGTTGAAGACCTACAAGAGGCTAGGCCTACAACCAACATGAAAAAGGGATGGCTTTATAGAACTTCCTATGACGAGAAGAATTGAGAGATAGCCCAGTGATCAAGATGACGAGTACAGCAGCAGTGACAATGATGCTCCGTGATCCAGTGACGATGATCCAGCTCCAGAATTGAAGACTTGTGGCAATATGTATTGATGATCTGTATCTAGAGAATACCTTCCTAGTTAAGAGGGAGTGTTGATGTATTTGTAACTTTGGAAGATATTCTTCTATGTATTACATTTGTACTTTATTGTATCCCCAACGGAGATGTATCATTCCTCCAATTGGAAGTGTCGTCATTTGTATTTGCGAGTGTCGCAAGTATTATTGTAAGTGTCACAACTTATACTTGATGGGTTATTAGACCACCTTGGTGGGGTCGGCCCTGTATAATTTGTGTGGGTCAAAGGGTTATTAGACCACCCTAGTGGGTTCAGCCCAGTTAGCATTATGTTAAGTGGTTAAGTTGGGGCTGACCTAGTTAGATTTAAAAGTCAAAGTGAAGTAGAGTATAAATAGAGAGTGTGACTCTCTCATTTATTCATTCACACACTCACTCAGTTCGCATTAGTGAGAGAGAGGAGGATTGCCCGCAAGTGGAGGAAGAGCAGCTGCTAGGAGAATTTCTCTTTTTGTGGGGTTTGATCTTTGTGATCTTTGTACTGATGCTCATTCTATCTCTGAGGAAGTTGCAGGGTTTTTCACCTTCTTGGTTTTTCCTGGTGAAATGCTTTGTGTCTCTTGTCTCTTGTGTTTGATATGCTGTACATATTGTTCTTTCAGTTAAGATACTAGATCAGATTGAATTAAATGATGAAAAACTAACAATCACAAACTCAACACTTATAGTAAGTGTACAACAATCTGACTTGTCAAATCAAACAAGTCAAGAAATACCAATTTCTTATAATCAATCTCAATTTGTAAAGAACCTGCAACAATTAATTAATGAAAATACACGAGATAGCAGAAATAACAGAACTCAGAATCTCTTTTATTGATCACAGGCCACTTCGAGGGGGAAACCTCCTTTGAGAAAACTCAATACAAATAACTTCACGGTGCCTTCATTGGTCTCAACACAAACTTATATACTAAGTCTAGGCACTAATACCATGGGTCAATACCATGTGTCAATACAAACCATGGGCCAATACAAACTATGGATCAACAATTACTACGGGATGACTTACAAATCATATGCGTCCAACATCAATAATACAAAATATGGATCAACAACTACTATGGGATGACTTACAAAGCATATGCATCCAACAACAATATACTAACAAAGTAAATATAAGGGTTGACATGGGTTCCTAACACAATTAACAATCAAACTCTTACAGTCAGAATAATAATGACAGCTTACAGTCAAATCAAGTTATTACTAGAAGATACATGAGAAGTACTACACTAACCAGTCAAATAAAACTTCAAAACATAGTAAAAAAAATAGTTAGGGATGGCCCAAAATACAATAAAATGTAGGAAAAATCAAGAGCTACGATGTAGGGAAAATAAAAAATAAACTAACAGTATGGACAAAAATAATCTACTAGTTTCAACAATGAACAAGGAGGACTTCTTATGTATATTCAGACTTCTGTAGTGTTGTATATATATATATATATATATATATATATATATATATGTATGTATGTATGTATGTATGTATGTATGTATGTATGTATGTATGTATGTATGTATGTATACTAACCTTCAGAACCATGCTAAGAGATTTTCTTGCCTTACTGTTGTTTGGATGCCCTAGGAAATCAATATATACAAGAGTTTGGATGCCTGGAGACTGTGCACTTATTGCCTTTGGATTGTACTTTAATCAATGTTTATGCCTTCAAAAGAGTTAAGACAGACCCGAGTTCAAACCAAGAGATAATACTGCCTGTAATTTATGTTACTGTGGCTGAATTGTATGTTGATTGTGGTCCGAAATCGGAGAGAGAGTAAGTAGCCCAAATTTAATGAGGCAAGGCCGAGATCAAATCTTATTACACTTTTATTTTTCTTTCCTTTTGAATGGAACAATTATGGCATATTTATATGCTATCTCATGTAGGAGTTTTGTCTTAAAATAGCTAATGGCCGACTTTAGTTAGGGTATAGACAATAAAATTCAATTTAATTTAATTAAAAAAAAAGTTAAGCAAGACAAATTGTCAACAAGTTAAGCGTTATAATTAGTGTCCGACCTTTCAAATGTTTGTCTAAATATTCCTTTTAGCAGGCCGTTCAAGTTATAAACTCAATTAATTTAGCAGGATGGCTTTTGTTGGTGTAAGGCAATTAATTAAAACTTTACAGGTCGTCCTCATGATGCAATTAAAAAGGTTGAGCAACGTTGACCATTTCAAGGGCATCTTAGTGGGATTCTTCATATCTTCATAAGGTTTCATCTTCCAAGATCCATGTTAGGAACCCATGTCAACCCTTCTATTTAATTTGTTAGTATATTTTTGTTGGACGCATATGCTTTGTAAGTCGTCCCATAGTATTTGTTGATCCATAGTTTGTATTATTGTTGTTGGACTCATATGCTTTGTAAGTCGTCCCGTAGTAATTGTTGATCAATATTTTGTATTGGCCCAAGGTTTGTATTGACACATGGTATTAGTGCCTAGACTTAGTATATAGGTTTGTGTTGAGACCAATGAAGGTACCGTGAAGTTATTTGTATTAAGTTTGCTCAAAGGAGGTTTCCCCCTCGAAAGTGGCCTGCGATCAATATAAAAGTGATTCTGAGTTCTGTTATTTTTGCTATTTCGTGTGTTTTCATTAATCAATTATTGCAGGTTCTTCACATCTGGTATCAGAGCACTTTCTTGGGCTCGTTGGGTGGAATTTCTGCCAATTTTTTTTTTCGCATATGTTGCAAGTTCGAATCTGGGAATAATCCCTATCCACTTAACTGTGTGTTGGCGGGTAAATCTACCCTATAGAAAGGAAACTAATGCTATCAACTTGGATGGGGTGACAGGTAAGTGTATTAATGATATTATAAAGATATTTATGAAAAGAAATAAGTTATGGATCTTGAGAACAAACCTTTCAATCGAAGTTCGATCCTAGCCTTTACTTGATCTTGTGCTCAACCTTCAAATCCACCTTCCTTTCAGTAAACCTGCAATAACAATACCTTTCTCAAAGCACCTTGGACAATATATAAGCTTGAAAGAAACAAAAACAATGTTTAACATTCAATATTGACCAAAACAGATCCAAATTAAGATGTTATTTCAGAAAACATTCAAGTTGGAACAAGAAAGACACTTCAACCTTTATTGTCAAAAGAAAATTGATGTACAAGTATACCTGACTTTATGACAGGCTCCTGCAACTTGATTCTGGGTTCTGGCTCTTCTCTGGCTTGGATATCTTCGGCATCAACTCCTCCAATGCAAGCTTCTTGTTTAGATCTCTATGTCTCAAAGTTTCTCCATTAATCCATCTAACCTTTCTCTTTAGTCTTCCCTGTATTTATAGGATTAGAGAAGTAGTTTAGGTCGATGTATGGTTATGGAGGAAGTTGGGGTAGTTGGGAAACTACTAGCAACTAATCCTCCTCGAGAAATTAATTTATTTTTTAATCATCTTTTGAGATGTACGCGACTATTGTTCAGTGAAGTAGCATTTAGGGCGCTACTATGGTGCTTGTCAACTAGTGCTCATCGAATTTTAAATGTTGAGCGCTACTATGCTGAGAAGGAGTAGCGCTCATAAGGCTTTGAGCGCTACTATTATACACTAGAGTAGCATATGGGCACTAGTCTCTTTGAGTGGAGTAGTGCTCATATCTCAAAATGATATGTTTAGGTTTTTTTTTCAGTAAAGTTAGGAAATGGAGTAAGTCAAAGTATCATCTAAGGTCAACATGCTCCTCCATCCAAGTTGTCCTTTTGTGTGATCAATAGCTCAAGGTTATTACGGACGGAGAGGTGCAAGTTTAACCTATAACAGATGCCCCCTAATGTGTGAGTTCAGAGGGAAACGATGGCCGAAATACATTATAATCCAAAGCCAGAGGAAGGGCAAAGAACTGCAGAAAACAAGTTACACGAACACCTGCAACAAAGATCAAGGTTAGCTAGCAATTACATTTTTGGCATCATATAGATGTGCAGTGTGATACAACATGATCTCCGATACATAACAAGGAGATGTATATAAAGCATGGCCACTTGGAATACAAGCGTGGATCCATGTCAAACTGAGAGATCATAGCCATAACAACAAACTGGATCTATGTCTCATGGAGCGCCAAATATAAGTGAGGCTCAGTCTTGCGCAACTTGGGTGATAACAAAATGAGTTATTGTCATCCAAAATCCCAAGGTCTTCATCCAAAACAACTCTAGGTACAAACCCTAACCATGTGAATAGATGAGCTGACAGTCGAACATGGGGGGTATCGTTTGATTACCGGTCATTGATGTATACCATTAACAAACGCGAGGACTTCCACCGATAATGATGATGAGGTCCAAGGTACCAAGTACGATCCACCAAGTGTGAATAGATGGACTTGGAGTCAAACACTTGGGAATCCTGTCGAAGAAGAGACATTGATGTATTCTCATCATTCAACAGCGAGGAAAATTGCCACTGGTGACTGCAATCTCCAAGGTACTAACCGAAACTCTAAACTTCATTCCCAAAGTAAAATGAGTTGATGTCGATCGGAAGAAGTCTATTGGAAGGGAGTCCTTAAGGCATCCTCCATCATCCAACTCGAGAGACACTCAACTGGTAAGAGATGATATGGAATAATATGTAACAAGACTGACACTAGGAAGGCCAACACATGAGGTCAAGGTAAACTGCAGAATGGCCGACACAGGGTATATCCTTGAATATTGAGCACGACACAAAGTGACTCAAGCAGTTTCTGACATAATGGGGTAAATAATAAGTCTGAAATGTAAGAGACATTAGCAGACCCTCCATATGGTTGGAAGAATAACCAACCGGGGGAGTAAATAACTCAGAGGAAAGGTTCACCCTGAGGTCAAAAAACTAAACCCAACCGACAAGATAGACTCAAGTAGGTGTTGTGTTCAAGGATAGAACTGACTGAACTGCCTTTAACAATGAAGATATGATATGTCTTTCCCATCCCTTATTCTTTTTAGATAAAAGAATACCCTTCTTGTTGTTTTAATGAGTCCAAGAAAGAATGAAAACTCAATAGATCCAACCATGTAAATAGTTTAACGATCCCATGGGAGGAAGACTCAGGACCTTCTTCATTATTTATAGAGTTCAAAGAAGAAATAGAAGATTACTCTATATTACTGATCTCTGGATTTTAATATCGAGTCGAGATCTGTTCTTGCTCGCCGGTGTTTTCAATTTTAAGGAGTCTGAAAAACTTAAACAATAACTCCATATATCTTCTCATGGATTTTAGTATCGAGCCCAAGCAGATTAATGCTCGCTGGTGTTTTCCTGCTTATAGAGTCTGAAAAACTTAAACAATCCTCTTTTCACCTATCCGTGGATTTTATATCGAGCCCGGATTGATCTGTGCTCGGCGGTGTTTTCTTGTTTATAGAGTTGAAAAACTTAAACAGTCCTCTACTTACCTTCTCGTGGATTTCACATCGAGCCCAAGTAGGTGAATGCTCGCTTGGTATTTTCATGTTTAGAGAACCTGAAAACCCTAAAGAAAGGCTCCAAAAGGTCCTTTTTCGTGCAGTTAGTCTCCTCCCCCTAAAAAGTATAAAACAATGGAAGAAGAACTCTTCTAGTGCATACAGGAGTATACCTAGAGTATACATTTTCCGTAGTTAATCCACCTAGGCCCGGAAAAGGGGTAATTCTATACCTAAGTGGATGAGCCTTCGATTACTTTAATGAGCTCAAAGAGGACAAGCTTGCTCGGCAATCTTGTTTAGGTTTAAATAGTCCAAACAAGAGCTTAAAATGACTTAAAGGTCAGCTTCTAGGATCATAGCTTCATACTCTGCCAAAACTAGGTCTTCAACAAAATATTAGTCGATGCGGCAAAAAATCTCGAATGATATATGAATTTGAAATATTTAACTAGTTGACAAGATCTATCATCAAGAGTTTTTAAACTTAGGAGATGAATCCGACAAAAATTAAATGAAAATTGAGCTTGGATTAGTATTGTACCATATTGTATGTTTCAATTGATTAATGAGGGGTTTTTGAAAAATTTTGAAACTATAGAAAATTAAACAATGGTGGGTAAAAATCAAAATCCAATATATATATAATTTCATTTTTTTTTAAATCAATTTTCAATTTGTTTTGTAGGGAAAAGATTGGGGTAACCCTTTGCAATTTCAAATCTCTGTGGCGATCAAACCAAGCATCCAAACGTCGTTATTCCTCCACCAAGTAAGTTAGAATTCACCCAACTTGCAATTTCATGGTTTAGTTTTCATTTTTTGAGCAAAAAATAGCTTGCAACGTGATGCTTACAAGCTTTGCTGCGCGGGCGCTACTGTGTAACCATAACAATAGCGTGTAAACGCGATGGGCGCTACTGTGCTCAAACAGAGTAGCGCCCATACGTGACTGTGTAGTATACACAGTAGCGCTCACTCTTGAAAACCTATATACAAGCGCTGAGACTCAAAAAATTTCATTTTTTGTGCAGGATGGTTCTTCAATGGAGGGAGAGAGAGCATGAGGACATGGATAGGTTGGCCATGCAAGATCCAGCCACTCTCCACGCTCTCCGAAGATGCGGTTTATTGAATTTTTACCGAACCGTAAACATGAGGGCCTTAAAGAAACTGTTTCGAAGACTTATTCAGTACTGGGATGTGGATACCAATACTTTTGTCATCCGTGGGAAAACTTTGGAGCTTACAGTTGATGACATATATTTCATTACTGGTCTCTCACGGAGAGGAGATGTAATCAATCTGAAAGGGTCTTCTCGTGTGGGTGTAAGATCTGTGCAAGAGTATGTAAATACATATTATGTTTTCGGAGCTAAGAAATCGGGAAGCCAAGTCTTGATCTCAACCATTGACGGCCTCCCTTTGAAAGTGATAGTGAGCATGATCAACCGAGTGGCAGGTAGTGCCTCGCAACACTTAGCTTCCAGGCACTCAATGCATATTGGTGTACAATGCTTACATGGTCATGTCTATGATTGGTGTACTAGTTTACTGGCGAGCATGAAATCTCAATTGACAGGTTACAAATCCGGCACAATGAAGAATTTTGGGTACGGTGGTATTTTATGTACTTTCTTCTTTGAGAGGATGCCTGTTATCAGTTTGGGGATGCCTATACCTCAGGTTAACCCCCGTGAGCCCAGACTAGGTCATTGGGGTGACATATTCCTCCCCCAGGGTGGTGGGTAAAGTCACTATTGTTATCATACTGATGACTTCTGGGGGTGGTGGGAGAGGCAAGTGCCTGCTTTCGAGCAGTTTCCATATGCTGGATTGGATTTCCGTCATGATCCAGAACTGGTGCTTCCTCTAGGTGGAGCCTGGGGAGATATTGGTATGTTTTAAATTTTGAGAATTATTTAATTTTTTCAAACTTTTTTTTGATTTTTATAAATGAATTTAGAAGTTCTAATCAAGTGTCACATGTAGATGTTGGGCCTGTTCGTCCTGAGGGACATCCTACCATTTTTGTGAAGCCAGTTGATATTGCTGCAGCAGATGCTATGTTGGGGACATTAGAGAGAAAAATGAGTCGGTTGACTCACGAAGTTCCTGCATGCCGTATGGATCAGATACCTGTTGATATGCAGGAAGATGTTGTTGGGGTGCCCCCAACATGGCTTAGGGTGCTGCGGAAGATCGCTAGGCTATTCATATGCTATCGCAATGCAGTAGATGATGATGATGTCCCTCCTTCTCCATAGGAGAGGGATACATTCTATGTATATATTTTTGAGGCTACTATGCCCAGTTTTGTACTTTTATGACTTGACTTGATAGACTTGTGACCCAAAACCCATATATTTTTTGATACGGTATCGGCTATATACAATATCGGTTATTTACATGTGTATGTATTTGAATTTTATGTGTGCAATGTTGTTTATGAAAATGTATGATGCAAATGCCAGTCTAACACATAGTTTGCTAATGAATCAGCTAACGCGTTTAAACTTCTTGGAATGTGTTCATATCTAATAGAATGAAATTGTCTTTCCAATAGTCTAACTCGTAGAAACTGACGTAGAAATCCAGGATCTCTAATCTGATAGACACCTGTTAACTGAAATAAAATTAATTGTGAGTCAAGCCTTACCTCCAAATGTGAAATGCCATGACTGAGAGCATCTCAGATAAGTTCTATAACTGCAATGTATTCAGCCACATTATTCGTGGTAGGACCCAAACAAACCCCCCCCCGAAGAAACAAGTTGGCCAGCAGGTGAATAAATTACCCAAGCGACTGCAGCCAACTGACAGGTGTGGCAACTGGCGCCATCAGCAAATCCTAAGAAATGTTCGATTGACATCTGGTACACCAAACGAAAAACACACATAAGATTAACCAACGAGCATAACAAAACTAGCTTTACAAAAATATACAGCTATGTTACAAGAAAAAAGTACTTCATCCTAAACGTAGTACTTCTTCAGGTAGAGCCCATTTCTATTCTCGGCCAACTTATTACCTTCGTAATCTATCAGTTCATAGGAACCTTTCTTCAATACTTTGGAAATTATAAAAGGTCTGAGCCACCTGGATTTAAATTTTCCAGGTCCTAAGGGTTCTTTGTCCTAATCCCAAAGCCGTAGGACCAAGTCTCCTTCAATGAAAACCCTAGGTTTGACGGATTTGTCGTACTATCCTTTGACTCATTTTTTGTGGACCTCATTTTTTGTGAGCGCATCGTGGCGTTGTTCATCCAAATGTTCTAAGTGTAACAAATTCTCTTCTAGTATTGAAGTATCTGGTAGTAACTAAACTGCTATTTTTAGCGAAGGAATCTCGCATTCAATCAGTATGACTGCTTCTATCCCATGCACAAGTTGGAAAGGAGAGAAACCGGTAGCAGTCTTAACGTTGGCTCGGTAAGCCCAAAGAGCCGGGTATAGCATGATGTGCTAGTTATTTCGACTGGCATTAAAAGTTCTCTGCAATATAACCTTTAAATTTTTGTTCACTGCTTCAACTTGTCCATTCGCCTGTGGATAGTATGAAGACGAATGTTCTTATCGAAAACCAAGCATTGTATACAACTCAGTCATCATGCTATTTTGGAAATGACTACCATGATCAGTCACTATCTCTTTAGGTATGCCAAACCGTGCAATAATATGATTAAACACAAAATAAGCAGCAGTTTCTCCATCTTCCTTAACAGTAGGCATTGCCTCTGCCCACTTAGTAAAGTAGTCAACGACAATAATGATGTAATGATGTCCTCCAGCCGAAGCTGGATTACACGTCATGTAATCAACCCCCCATTTGGTGAAGGGGCCTGCTGTAATTACAGGATGAAGAGGAGATGGGTGTGCCCTCATTTTCTTAGTGAAAAATTGACATGGTCGACAGCGTTTCACCGCTTCTACACAATCTTTAAAGATCGTGGGCCAAAAATATTCGGCACGCAGTATCTTCTGAGTTGTTTCCAACCCGGAAAGATGTCCCCCACAAGCTCCACTGTGGGCATCATTTAATACTGCTTCGGCTTCTTCTCGAGTTAAGCAGCGTCGTAAAATGGAATCTACCCCACGTCGATATAAAGTATCTGAGATGATAAGGTAGTTCTTCGCATGGCTTTTGAGCTTGCGTCACTCTTCTCGAGAAAAAGTACTAGGACACCTCAAAGTCTGGAGATATACTAAGATATCTCTGTACCATGGGTCAGAGGAAACAATGAGGAAGATATGTTCGTCTAGGAATGATGATTCTTCCTCAACGTATTCTAGGTCACTTGGAAATTCTGAGATTAACTCAGTGAACACTAGTGATTTCTTCGACTTGGCTGATTGGAAGACCAAATCGAACTCTTGTAGGATTACAATCCATTTATTATATTTCCCACCGATGATTCGTCGGGTGAGAATGTACTGGAAAGGATTGATTTATGCTATCACAGTAGTAGTTCTTAAAAGTATATAGTGACAAATCCTCTGTACCGCATAGACCGCGGCAAGTGCTAACTTCTCAACGTGCGAATATTTAACCTCAGGGGCTATCAATGCGCGAGAAAGATAGTAGACAACATTCTCTTGGAGCATATCATCTTCCTGAACCAAAACTATACCAGTTGTATTAAGAGATGCAGCCAGGTATAAAAGAAAATCTTTTGAGTAGTCTGGCGGGCTCAACAAGGGTGCTGAAAGGAGTGCCTTTTTTAAAGCTTCAAAGGATGCTTGAGCAGACTCGTCCCACACAAAGTAGGAGTCTTGTTTGAGTAGCCTCATAAAACCTTTGGTAATTTTAGCATAGTTTATGATGAATCGCCGTAAGAAATTAGACATGCCTTGCAGACTTTGAAGTTGTCGCAAGGTGCGAAGAGGAGGCAGATTTACAATCGCCTCTACTTTCAGCGGGTCGACCATTATGCCACGACTGGAGACAATGAAGCCCAGTAGATGCCCCGATTCGACACAGAACACACACTTATTAGGATTCAAATGAATCTTATATTTTCTGCATCTTTCAAACACTTGTCTAAGATGGGCTGGATGATCCCGTCTCTTTCGAGATCACGCCGGGAGATCATCCAAGTAAGGTTCTACAATGTGTTTGATATCATGAAAAGAGAAATTCATCGCACGCTGGAAGTTAGGTCCAGCATTCTTCAAACCAAATGGAATTTTTCGATAAGCGAAGGTCCCCCACAGGCAAATGAAAGTTGTTTTATGCTGGTCTTCGGGTTTGATTTCTATTTGATTGTATCCCAAAAAACCATCCATGAAAGAGAACATCTCATGTCCCGCATAAGCATCTATAATTTGATCGATAAATGGTGTGGGATAGTTGTCTTTCGGACAAGCTTTGTTCAAACCCCGGAAGTCTGTACAGACTCGAATAGTGCCTTGCTTCTTATCAACCGGAACGGGGTTTGAAACCCATTCTGTCATATCAATCGGATAAATGAAACTGGCTTTGAGCAACTTTTCAACCTCCGCCTTGATGGCGGCCGCTTTTCTAGGGTTCATGGGACGGATCTTTTGTCTTACAGGTTTTGCGTTAGGGTATGTCGTAATGACATGCTCCACGATGGCTGGGTCAATACCTGGCATCTCCTCATATGACCAGGCAAAAACGTCACGAAATTCTTTAAAAAAATTTGTATATAGAGCGATCTCTTCTGGAGAACAGTCTGCACCAATAAAAATGTTTTCCACGACCCTGGGTTTGGTGGAAATGTTGATTGGAATTGTTCTCGATATATTAGCCATATTTCCTTCAGCATAAACAACTCTCGAAGTAGAAGGAAAAGATGACAAATCAACCAATCCACCGGGTCTCACAGGGAATTCTCCTCTCTCAATCCTGTCTAGATTTGGAAGTATGTAGGACCTATGATGCATATGTTCCCAAGGTTGGTCCAGGAACATCATGACTTCTAAGATGGATTCATCGGATGGCAAAACCGTATCTAAACAATCGAACGAGTGAGTGGAATTCAGTGACCATGCCAGAGCATAGTCCATATCTGACTCAACAGAGACTGGTGGAGTCATGATATGTTCCATTGTAGTGTGTTGTGTTTCCATATAGGCCACTTCTGCAATGGACGGAGGCACAAATGGTTCTGAAGTAGTAGGAAGGATCCAAGGATCAGTTCTTAAACCAACCGTAAATGTTTCGGTAGCAATACCCACATCAGAACGCATAAAAAGAACAGGGGAGGGGAGATCAAAAGTGCCTATTAACGACCCATACAGCCCTGCTCCTAAACTCTCATTAACCGGGGCGGTTTGATCAACTAATGGAACTGTGGTCTCCGAAGAAGTCTGGTTGTTTCTTTGAGTGAAAGAAATTTGATCGACTGTAACGATATTACCTTCAAATGGGAACATCACAACTCGAAAAACTGTCGATGCAATAGCTCACATGGCATATGTCCAACTCCTGCCCAATAACATATTGTAATCAAGCGGAGCATCTAAAACTTCTACTTCAACAACAACTGTCTTATCGGCCAAAGTGACATCAAATGATGGCAAAAATCCATGTGGACGGAAAGTTCTACCATCAAATGCAGTAAGCAATGTGTTAGAAGGGGCTAACTCAAGAGAACCTAGAGCTTTCCAACAGGAAATTGACATTATGCAAGTCGACGCGCCCTCATCTACTACAGCTCGTCTGATGTTCATTGGACCATGAACGACTTCAATCTTAAGGGAAACATGGTAGGGAGACCGGTATTTTACATCAATCATATCAAATCGCGCAGACATGTTAGAGGATTCCATACTTCCAATAGCTGCCAGAAGTGCATTCCGTTGTAAAGGACAACTTTGCAAGACTTCTAAAGTAGACATGGCACAAGGGGTCTGGGATAAATCTTCAACCACATTGTAGTTGGAAGTAGCCCGAATGTTGCGATTGTGTGATGCCCATTTCAAGACACCTTTCGGGATCTTGGGAATTGGGTCCACAGGTATGTGGAGTGGAGTGGAGGATTCTGGAATCTCTTTATCCTTTTTCTGTGTGTCTGGGGTATAGTTCCTGGCTCTTGTCTGTAAGAGTGCATCCGAATTAACCATGTTAATAAAAGTTTGATCAATCGTAGAATGTGTAGTGCCCCCAGTGTTGGAGGTGCCAGAAGTTGAGGTCTGCCCTTTATGGAATGGATCTTTCAGGACGGCATGCTTCTTTACTCTTAAGAGCTTCTGGGCTTCTTCAAGCAGAGGGCATTGGTGAGTAAGGTGGTTCTGCTTGCAAATTTTACAAGGGAACTTAACCTTATTTTCCTCTTTGTTACCCTCTTCGGCATTCTCATTTTTGGGCTTTTGTTAGTTCCCCTCTCCATTCTTGCCCTGCTTTTTGTTATTGGGCTGCCGAGGGCCCTTTGGATTGTTCTGAACCTCATTGAGAGGCTCAAAAGTAGAAGGAGAGGTTGTGACGGAAGAAACATCTGCAGTCGATTGTTTGACAGATAAGGCATGAACCTGTTTGGTCAATGCTTTGAAAGCTGCAGAGTCAACTGAACCCACTATGTCGTCAGCATGTGGTCCAGTTTTAGGTCTACTCAGATCGGTATTCGATCGCGGTGCATCAGGTATGATCTCATATAATAACCCAGATTGTGCATAAACAAGATCTAACTGTTGGGTCTGTAGGATGGCTTCTTCCTCATTGGATACTCCAGATGTAGCTACTTCCTTAGAAATATAAGGAAGGAGTGATTTCAAATACCACTCAAGAAGGAATTCTGGAGGTATGTTGGCCTTAATGAGCCTCTTCCGTCTTCGCCACTCCTAAATGTGGTCAGATAAATGAGTGGCTTTATTTTTACTAAATGTAGACAAAAGGTCTGTTCCGGCATCATACCGAACAGGAAGCTGGAAGTGATTCAAAAAGACAGTCGCAAGATCCCCAAAATTAGAGAATGTGGCTGCAGGTAACTCAATTTACCATTTGGCTGCAGCATCAGTTAAGGTTCTTTGGAACAGTCTCAATCTAATGGAGTCTTCATTTAATGAATTCGAGGAACACCATAAGTGGAAAGTAGTGACATGGTCACCGGGGTCTTCACCTGCTTTGCCTTCGAACTTTGGAATGTCCGAAGGTAACTTGGTGGGAACTGATGACCATGTAGCATTATGACACACTGGATCGTTGGTCAGTTTGGAAAGATATGAAAAATTTAAAGTTGTCAGAAATGGTAAACGAGGCCGATAAGACTGTACTTGATAAGGGAAACCACCCATCGTTTGACACATGAACTGTTGGTAGGGGTTGCCCCCATCCATCTGTTGATAAGGGTTTCCCCCGGCCATATGTTGATAGGGGTTTCCACCTACCATCTGTTGATATGGGTTGCCCCCAGCTACTTGTTGGTAGGGGTTTCCCCCTGCCATCTTTTGTTGTACGAAAGAATTATTGAAATTTCCCCACCCATATGAAAGTGGATTAGTGCTTTGTGGGTTCGTCCACTGTGGCTGGGTATTAGCCCCGCCATATTGCTGGTTAAAAATATTACCCCCTCCCCTTGAGAATAAGGAAAAAGGGACATTACCTGCAGGCATATTACATTGATTCATGTTAGGTCCTGCAAAGGTATTGAAACTAGTGGAAGATGATGTAGACGGTGCAGTCATGGTACTCATGACCGGCACGGTTGCATAAGCACTTGGTCCTATAGTAGGTGTGGAAATCCAAGTACTAGGTATCTGATATAACGGTTGAAAAGTAGGAGGTGGTGCAAAGTTGGTTGTGCTGCTAGGTCCAACAGTAGGTGTAGGGATAGATTCCATCGTTGTTGAACTTGGCATACCTAATGTACTAGTATTAAAACTAAAAGACGGAGTAGACACAAAGGTTGTCTGTGCCTGACTTGGTGTAGCAGCAAAAGAAGGATTTATCGTGTTAGTGTTCATACCTATGGTGGGAGTTTGGGGAACTCCCTATTCACCACCTGGAGTAGACATCAGATGTTCGGGCAAGGAATTATCTGCACTGTAATGGGGTTGCTGGAAACCAACAGGTGACAGAAACGGAATTCTAGTATCGGTCAAAGGAAGATTGAAAGGAGTTCTATACTCCACAGAAGTAAGATATTCAACCTCAACTGAACTAAAGTGTCGCTGATCTGGGGTACCTGGTAGTGGTTCCTCAGGAACCTCTATTTCAGGGTTTTCTGTTGCTAGAATTTTCTCAAGAAAATCTGTTTCAGGAGTAGTTTCTGAAGAAAATACCGGGGTTTACCCGTTGTCATCTAGCTGGCTGTAAAGGTTCTGTTCTAAGTGGTGGAAGGTTTTGAAACCTTCTTGATCGACGAAGTTCTTGATTCTCCGTAATTATATATATATAATAACAAACTAGAACCTAGTGGCCACTACAACTAGGGGGAAAACAACACGCCAACTAAAAAGTCCTAAGTATGCAAACCAGGCAAACAAAGATGCCTTCCGGAGAAAATTCTGGGATGATGAGGGCCCAGAACAGATCAACGAAGGAAGAAAGACAGTTACCCGGGGTCCACAATAGAATGACTAAGGGTGCAAGCGCTGGAATCACCCAACTGCCCTCCCAAAGACCTGCAAGGGGTTTCCTCCCACGTTTGTCTTAGGTACAACAGATATACCCTTTGATGTCACCTGTGTATGAACCTAAAGTCAGATACTAAGGATACCACAACACCGAAAACTCATGGGGGAACAGTCACCGGTCGAATTAGAAAGCGTGGGCAGGGTAACTAAGCCCGAAACTCGAAAGAGTCCCCAAATGCAATCCAATCCTGGCGTATGCTCGAATAGAAAGTAGGAGGAGTATTCCCAACAATCTGATCTCGCAATGACCTACTGCATAGATCCCAGGCAAGCTTTGAGTGAAATGGATTTACCTATGATAGTTGAACTACGATTTTTGCGTAATGTGTGATCTTGAGTGGTTTAAGGAGATTTAAACTCAAGATCCTAACCAAAACTAGTTGGTGTAGTGTATCCCTAAAAAGAAAAATTGTTTCTATTTCATTTTATTAAAAAAAAATTAGGCCTGTTATTACTCAAAAGGTAATGCTTTTGTGTGGTGTGGTTGCAACAAGAAAACAAAAGTGCATCAATTCAAACTTTCTACAACAAAGCTCTTTTTATTTTTTCATTTACTTCTTTTCAAAACTGAAAATCTGAGTAAATCTACTAAAAAATTTTTGTTTTCTTTTTTGGAATTGTACAAAATATCCTATGCTATCTTGTAACAAAAAAAAATGTGTCTTATTAAACTTAAACTACCAAATTGTTTTTGCTTTTTCTATAAACGAAAAAGAACTATAAAGATGGAAAGCAAAATAAAACTTATGTGCAATGTGTAAGTATGGCTAAAACAGTTCTTAAGCTTATAGCTGTCAAGACACTAGCTCAAAAAAGACTTGATCTACAAGTTTTTTGCAAAGAAAAAGCCTCTAAACTCGGAAACAATGTGGGAGAAAACAAAGGAGATAGATACAAAAGGACTAACCTAAAGCATCTAGCCCTAGCGAGACCACTATGCCAAGCAAAAAGTAGACAAGCAAGCTGCCAATTACCCTACTAACACAAAGAACTAAGAAATGAATCAGCCTAAAGCCCTTTAAATGCACTTGAAACCAGAAAAAGACAATAAGTCCAAGAAGATTGGAAATCAACAAAATCGGAAGACACCCTAGAGGCTCTAAAATGGACCAAACCCTAAGACAAAGGATAGGATGAGTAAAGAGCAGACAAACATTGCCACAAACAGCAGATACAAAAGTATGCAGGTTTGTAAACTAGCAACATATAGTCAGGGCCTAAAAAAGTGGAAGTGCTCACCACAAAACACAACCTAGTCTTCCAAAAAAGTCATAAACAGTCCAAACGTTCCAAAGGTAAACAAGCGATTCAAAAGATGGAAAAAGCCACAAAGAAAGGTTCTATGACTTAAAAAAAGGTTAAAAACCTCATACACCAGTCAAGGAGACCTAAACGCAAAGTCAGTAAACCACAAAAAGGCTAAAAACTCAAGCAAACTACTAACAGAGAGCTTCAGGAAGTGTACCCTACTGTGCAGTAGGGAAACTCACTCCCCTGCAGAGATGGGCGCTACTGTATGTATAGCACAGTAGCGTATGGGCGCTACTGTATGTACAACAAAGTAGCACTCATATCTCAAAAGCTTAAAAACTGACTTTGAAAGATACCAAAAGACTGATGAAAGAAGAAAGAAATAGGCAAGGGATACCTACAGGGTTTCTCAACACATCAAAGGAGTGAAAACAATTATGGGAAGACAAACAAGAAAAGGTTTCCTAGATCAAAAACTCAACTTTCCCCAGCGGAGTCGCCAGTCTGTTGGCGGGCAAATCTACCCTATAGCAAGGAAACTAATGTTATCAACTTGGATGGGGTGACAGGTAAGTGTATTAATGATATTATAAAGATATTTATGAAAAGAAATAAGTTATGGATCTTGAGAAAACACCTTTCAATCGAAGTTCGATCCTAGCCTTTACTTGATCTTGTGCTCAACCTTCAAATCCACCTTCCTTTCAGTAAACCTGCAATAACAATACCTTTCTCAAAGCATCTTGGACAATATATAAAGCTTGAAAGAAACAAAAACAATGTTTAACATTCAATATTGACCAAAATAGATCCAAATTAAGATGTTATTTCAGAAAACATTCAAGTTGGAACAAGAAAGACACTTCAACCTTTATTGTCAAAAGTAAATTGATGTACAAGTATACCTGACTTTATGACAGGCTCCTACAACTTGATTCTAGGTTCTGGCTGGGATATCTTCAACATCAACTCCTCCAATGCAAGCTTCTTGTTTAGATCTCTATGTCTCAAAGTTTCTCCATTAATCCATCTAACCTTTCTCTTTAGTCTTCCTTGTATTTATAGGATTAGAGAAGTAGTTTAGGTCGATGTATGGTTATGGAGGAAGTTGGGGAAGTTGGGAAACTACCAGCAACTAATCCTCCTCGAGAAATCAATTTACTTTTTAATCATCTGTTGAGATGTATGCGACTATTGTTCAGTGAAGTAGCGTTTAGGGCGCTACTATGGTGCTTGTCAACTAGCGCTCATCGAATTTTAAATGTTGAGCGCTACTATGCTGAGAAGGAGTAGCGCTCATAAGGCTTTGAGCGCTACTATTATACACTGGAGTAGTGTATGGGCGCTAGTCTCTTTGAGTCGAGTAGCGCTCATATCTCAAAATGATATGTTTAGGGTTTTTTCTAGTAAAGTTAGGAAATGGAGTAAGTCAAAGTATCATCTAAGGTCAACATGCTCCTCCATCCAAGTTGTCATTTTGTGTGATCAACAGCTCAAGGTGATCACGAACAGAGAAGTGCAAGTTTAACCTATAACACTGTGGGAAGTACTTGGGAATAAGCCCTAAAATTCATTGTGAGGAGTACCACAGGATCCCCAAAGTAGTTGGCCCATTGAAAGGACCTTCCAGCGAAAAGTGCAACGACCCCTACCTGATTGACTAGTTCCCACCCGTGAGGTAAACCAAGAGCTATCGTTTGTGGCAAAGTGGTTATCAGTTTTACCTGAGCCGCGGAGCGAGGGGTACTGCCCCAATACGCAAGCTGTCAGACAGCATTGGTGGCCGAGTGAAACCCTTGAACTGTTAGGAACTTGAACATACCTAGGGTCCATATCTATTTTCAGCTGAATGATTGCTGATCACTTCCACGCCGTTTCAGATCCATTCCAAGTCGTTTCAGATCTCTTCTGAAAGCCGTTTTCGATCCCTTCCGCACCATTTCAAATCCAATTAATCTGATCCCTTTCGCGCCGTTGCAGATCCATTTTTGAATATATATATATATATATATAATTCCATTTTTTCGCCATATCTCCCTTGTTTTAACTTTGTTTACCTTGAAACTTTCCGGACACACCTGCAATCCCATTCTGCATATTTCATTCCTGAGGACCCTATCCCAAATTCTACTTCCCAAAGCCAGAAATCTCACATTTGTCTATTTTTAGGGTTTTCCATAACTTCTTCAATTTTCACCCACTCGTCTCCAAAGTTTGCCACCATGTTCATTCCCTATTTCTGCTTCTTTGTCCCTCTTTGACAAATTTTCTCATTCTTTCACCCCGCTTCTGAAATCCCCATTTTTTGCTTCCCTGTCCATTAGAAAGTGTCCAGAACCTAGTCAAACTCCAATTACCCATCCGAGTTTTTCCCAAATCCAAATTTCCCTTTACTAAATAGGCTTTTGTTTGTGTTTTTCTATCCATTCCCAAAAAAAAAAAAACTGGTTATGGTTGTCACCCGCATAGGAGCAAAAACCATGGAGGAAGCACTTGCAACCATCCAAACCAAGATCCAAGATCTGGATGAAAAATTTCTTAGCCTCCATCTTCAACATTCAGCCATGAACAATAACCGACAACAAGAATCAGAATCTGCAACCAATGGGTTCTCTTCTTCCGGCAATTTCCGTGGTCCAAAGCTTGAGTTTCCTCGCTTCAATGGTACTAATCCGACTGGATGCATCTATCGTGTAGAACAGTATTTCAGTCTGCATAATACTTTTGATGTCCAAAAATTTCCACTTGCTTCCTTTCATTTGGAATAGGAAGCCCTTCAATGGTACCGTTGGTACATCAAGGCTCATGACGAACCAAAATGGACAGATTTTTGCCAACTCCTTTTGCAACGATTTGGTCCTCGTGCTTTTGATGACTTCACCAGAGCACTCACTAAACTTCATCAAATTGGCACTATTAGAGAGTATCAAACAAAATTTGAGAAACTAGCCAATCACACAGAAGGATTATCTGATGAATTCTATAGGAGTTGTTTTATCAGTGGTCTTAAGGATGAAATCCGGTCAGAGGTTAAAATTTTCTGTCCCAACACGATGATGGAAGTCCTAGGGTTGGCTAAGTTGGCATAAGACAAGATTGCATCCCAACAGTGGTGCAAACCCACTTTTGTTCCCTTCTGAAATATGGGTTCTCAACGACCTCCCATCCTGCCAGCTCCTCAACCAACTTCTATCAAGCATTTGTCTGAAACAAAGATGCAGGCACGCAGAGAAAAAGGGATTTGTTATAATTGTGATGATAAATTCACTCGGGGACATAGATGTGTTCAACAAAAGTTCTATCTCTTGGATATGGATTCTAAGTCTGCCTCTAAAATTGGCGAAGAAGCTCCAGATACAGTGGATGATCAAGTTGACATTCAGGAGTCGCCTATTGACCCCCCATCTCAGGATGAACAACCAGAGATATCTCTCCATGCTTTATCTGGAGTCACCACCCCCCAAACAATGCGGGTCAGGGGTTACTTCAAGAAGCTTCCTCTTACAATACTCATTGATTCTGGTAGCACTCATAACTTCATTGACCCTCATATTGCTAAACAGGCTGATTGTTTTGTCCATCCTTGCTCCAACTTTGAAGTCATGGTTGCCAATGGGGGCACCTTACCTTGCAAGGGAAAGTGTCACAATGTACGTATCTCTCTGGAATATTATAACCTGCACTCTGACATGTTTTCCTTGTCCCTAGGAGGATGTGATGTGTTTTTGGGCGTTCAATGGTTACGCACACTTGGCCCCATCTTATGGGATTTTGCTGAACTTTGGATGCAGTTTTCAATCAATGGGAAACAACACAAATTTAAGGGCTTACAACAAGGGTCTCTCTGCATCATTAGTTCACATCGCATGGTAAAGATCCTTAAGAAGAATTCACATGGTGTCATCGCTCAACTCCATTCCATTCAAATGCACCCATCAAGGTCTCCCCTACTTCCTTGGATAGATATGTAGGTGTCTTTGCTGAACCAGTGGGCTTGTCACCTTCAAGAGACCTTTTCAGTAAGAATTTAGCCGCATCGACATCTTAGCAGGACATGATGGCTATTTTGCATGCAGTACAGAAGTGGCAGCCATCCCTACTAGGAAATTATTTATGCATCAAGACTGATCTCCAGAGTCTGGAACAACGAGTCTCCTCACCAGCACACCGGAAATCGGTTATCCAACTCATGAGTTATGACTATGCGATCACTTACAACAAGGGTAAGGATAATATGGTGGAAGATGCTCCTTATCACCAATTTGATGACCCAGTTTCTCTTATAGCTATTTCTCTGCTTGTTCCAAATTGGTTGCAATCTGTTCAACAGGGATATCTCTTCTATGAAATCCATGCTTCTTCATCGGCAGGGCACTCTGGGTTCCTCAAAACCTATGACCGGGAACAATGTAACTTCTTTTGGCAGGGACTGAAAATGAAAATTCACCAGATGGTGGTTGAGTGTGATACTTTCCAGGTCAACAAGGGTGAAACGACACTCCTTTTGGGACTGCTCGAACCTTTTCCCATCCCTACACAGATGTGGACAACTATTTCTATGGATTTCCTAGAAGCGCTCCATTGGTACAATACCACATCTAAAAGGACACCATATGAAGCAGTTTATGGACAGGCAACACCAGTTCTTCTTCCATACACGCTTAGAAGCTCCCCAGTTCAGGCAATTGACTCGGTTCTTCGAAACCACGATCAGATTCTTCTCATTCTATAGGACAATATTCACATGGCAAGAATTCGATTGAAACAACAAGCCGATAAACACCATTCTGAGCGCACTTTTCACACAGCTGATATGGTCCTCCTTCGTCTACAGCCTTCCAAGCAATCCTCCCTAAAACTCAAAAGGCGTCAGTGGGCCGGAATGCAACCGAGGATGCTACAGGGGAACCACTCCTTCATATTTTGCATCAATTTCCACATCTAAAGCTTTGAGGACAAAACTTTTTCTAAGGGAGAGGGGATGTTAGGAACCCAGCCTGCTTCAGCCTGGACTTTCTCCAATGAAAGAGAAGTATCGAGTGGAGATGAGATCGACTCAATCACTTCACTCTCCGAAGGAAGAGTGGGATCGATTACAGATGAAACTGAATTGATCACTTGGTCAACCAGCGGGGGATCGAGGGACAACTTACTATCACTTGTTGGAAGCACCTATTGAGAACTAGTAATATCTTCCAACCACCGTGAAGCTTTATCCATGCTTGGACAAAGGAAAGTATGGTGCATACCTTTGCATATCAAATAGGGATACAAGACTTTACCCTTTCGACCCTTCAACAATGGGTCACTGGTTGAGGGAGTGTCATCAACATGACGGTCAGAGGTTGACGATACAAGTGTTTTGGGGTTTTTAGACCACACTTCTGACACACGGGGAAGACTGGGACAATTCTTGAGAAGGTGATCACCCTTGAAAAGTATGCAAGGGAACTTTGGCTTACGAGGCATTCTCATAGAATGAGTGCCATCAGAGGTAGATGGTTGATGCTTAGTCTGTTTCTTATCTTTCTTCTTCTTCTTAGTCTTCCCTTTCTTCTTCTTCACACCAACCTTCTTACTAACATCAGAGTTTTCAGTAGGAGAAGAGGAAGAGATGGAAGCCGATTCAACTTTCAACGGAGAAGGAGAAGGGTCATCATGAGATTGATGCTCATGTGGTGAAGGACCTAGGTCCGACATGATTGGTGCACTTGTCGTAACCATATTGGAGAATAACCATACCGGTAATCCTATCGTCAATCCCAGAAGACTCAACGTAGCCATGAAGGGAGGACCATAAGGGGGAATAACAAATGGCATACCTTGGAAAGGTGCCTCCTAGTTGGTAGTCCCGAAAGAGTATCCCATATCTAGACTTCCTAAGAGTCTCTAAAGTACCATACAAGTCAAGCACTACTCAAGTCTAAAAGCCACAAGAAAACTGCGTGAATAGGAGTGGATTCAAAGTTTGGAACCTCACGGGATTATCAAGGCATTGCAAACTGCGATATACTGCAGGGTCCAACAATATGACGCGACAAGGAGGATTGGGACTGTACCCTTGCATGCATACCCGATTACCTGGATAGTACGTGCGTGCTAATCTCCCTGAGTGTTGTTCTCGGTGTATTGCTTTTCCAAGACGGCCAAATGGTTAACTCAGTTGGTTTCAGGAATCCTAAGGGTGTCTCCTGATATACGCAAGGTACGTGGGAGCTCAAATCCGCAGTGGTGCTGTATATTGCATAGCCGTTGGCACGAGACCTTCCGATATACATGTCGAGTACGTGATACACCCTTCGATATACACCAAGTACAGATTATGGTACTTGGTGGGTATGTGAAGGATCTCGATATACCGATGTACGTGGAAGACTACAATACCCCCAGACTACAGTGCTGGCAAATAACGACAGCTTCCATGCTTAAAGACGTCGGAACATGTCTCTAACTTACACACAGTTACTAAATGATTTTAACCTAATCCAACGTTAATTTTATCTTGTATGGTTAGGTGGATGCATGAGGTGAGTACATAAATGTAAACATAATGCAATCCTCAACTACATGATAATGCACATTTTCCTTTCCTTTTCAATGAAAACTACTTAAAGTAAGGAGATATTTTTCTTTCTTTCAAACCAAAAGTACTTAAGTAGTAGCAAAAAGAAGAATTCCTTCCTAGAGTGCAATAACTCTAACTTTCTGCACTAATCAGCTTAAAAGCGCAAAGAAAATGAAAAATGCAACCAATCTTAACAATGTATAAGACAAAAATAATGAAGCACTTTCAATTTTCAAATGCATGTATCAAAAATGGAATTTGATAACTAAATGTTTTTTATATCTATATACAGAAAGTGAGAAGATATCTACAGCACTCTAATCTTTCATAAATTCCCAAAGAAAAATGTCAAGCACCCAAACAACTCAAAGGAACTTAAGAGAGGCTCAGAATCTACCAAATGCAATAATTATAACTCATTTCCTATATTTTTACACTTGAAAAAGACACATCTAAGCTATGGAAAGAAGGATTCCACAAGTGTTTCCAATCAAATGCAAGACAAATATAAGCACTTAACAATCTTATCTAACTCAAATGCACACAAAACTGAAACGAATCTTTATTCTTCCTATGAGTGTGAGACCAAGAATTTCAAATGATCAAATTAAAGCAAGAAGAATACTTATGTTTTCCAATTTCATGAATATAGAAAAAGAGTGACAAAATCAAGATTTTCTTTGAACTAAAGTGGAGACAAAGAATCAATCTTCCCCAAAAATGATTGAATAGCTCAACATGTAAGGGAAACAAGATGCATAACCCAAGAAAGAGAGGCTCAAAAAGACATGGATATCCCACACTTTTCAAGTCTTTTAAAACAAGCCAATCACGCCAAACCAAAAAATGATCTCAAAACCTTGAGATGGGTCAAAACGACTAAAGGATGCACGATTCATGGCCCCCCCCATGGCCATGAGGGAGAATTTTATTTCAAAAATAGAACCCATTTCGCTTAAAAATGCAAGCAAAACACTAGTTTTGACTCAAAGGGCCAAACATGAATCCAAATCTCAAAAGACCCAAAAACCAATACAAACAAGCCAAACAAAACACACAAATCAAGGATGGGATCTTTGGATGGATCTTGCAGCATAGAGGGAGTTCATACAGTAGACCAAGGTTCAAACTGTCAGATGAGGGAAGGGATGCCAATATGTCAATTTTTGACAGATCGGCGCACTCTGTTCTTACACCCAGTACGACGTCGCAGTCTGCCTTCACAGGAGGTGCGACGGTGTCGTAGTATACCAATGCAAAGGATGCGACAGGTGACTAACAGGTGAAGAATAGAAGGTCAGAATGACATAGTGTCGCTTTGTTTCCACTGCCCAGGTGCGACAGGCGAGGTCTAGATTCAAAAATGAATCAGATCTCCCAATAATGACCCACAAACAGACTTGGAACTGAGTTGTATAAAATCAAAGGAAGAAGATCAGGATCTTCAACATGAATATCTGATAATGGAATCAATCCTAAGAAGGAAAATGGCAAAAGAAATGACAACAAGGCTTGTGTCAAGTAATCAACTGAAAACGACTCAGATTAACGATCACTAAACAAGAATACTCCCCAATGGAGTTGCCAGATTTGTTACCGGACAATCCACTCGACCAGAGGCGAACCAGATCTCCCTAGCTCAATGTGAGTCTAGAACAAATAGAATAGACTACACACACATTTCCTAGATCTACTTAAGGATCAAGTACTAGATGTCTTACCTCTTTGATTTCACTATCCTTTCTCTCGAATGTTGCTCCACGTCCCGAGGTCATCAGATCCAAGCTACAAGACCTGTTAAGACATAGAAAAGAGAAACGAGTAAAGAGAATATATACAATAAGAGATCTATGTAAAGAGTTAAGCAGGTAAACAACACAACATCATCACACATCAAGAACGATATTGGTGGAAAGCATTTGTATTACTGCAAATAGAGGATTACATGATATAGATATAGAACTACAACCAATGACTTAACGTAGCAGCCCTTCTCCACACAAGCCATTTGCCAAGCCCTTCCAAGGAAGCATGAATTCTCCAAGAGGTGAGTGAAGGTGTCCTAAGAGAGATTTCACCAGCATGTAGATACCATAGTCTTCCTCCCTTTGGTAGGGGAGTGAGCCTCATATATATAGGACTAATTGGATGAGGTTATGGATAGGATAGGATAAGAGATGGTAGGAGAGAGATAGGGGATCCTCCCAATGAGTTAGGGGTCAAGTACCAACTCTCCAAGAGATCAGGGATAAGCCCCCAAATGGGAAAGCTTCGAGAAAGATCTCGAAATGGCTATTTTTTCCCATTAACAGACCTCGTCTCACCTTGTTATGGAGCAACCTGCGACGTTGCATGTTGCTAGTGTGCAACCTACGACGACCTCTAAAAAAGGTGTACAAACTGAATACAAATCCTCCAAATGAGCACTTGGTCTAGATGACTTCAGGGATGTATACACTAAATCATGATGATGGGTAGATTTTAGGTGTAACAGTGGACGGAAGGATCTTCCATCAAAGGCAGTGAGTATCATGTTCGAGGGAGCTAACTTAGGCTCACCTAAAGCTCTCCAACAAGAAATAAACATTACACATGTAGATGCGCCCTCATCCACAACAGCTCGTCCGATGGTCTTAGGACCATGGATGACCTCTATATGGAGAGAGACATGATATGGAAACCGGTACTTGATATCTTTCATATCAAAGTGTGCAAGCATGTTGGACGAATCAACACTCCCAATCGCTTCCAGAAGAGCACTGCGTTGCAATGGTAAACTTTGCAGTACCTCTAGGGTGGACATGGAACAGGGGGTTTGGGATAAGTCCTCCACAACATTATAGTTGGGAGCATCCCGCGCTTTAGGGTTGTGCACAACCCGTTTGTAGACACCTTTCAGTATCTTTCGCAGTGTCTCCACAGATATGTGAAGAGGAGTGGAAGATTCAGGAATGTCTTTTTGTTCCGGGTCCAAGGTATAAATCCTGGCTCGAGTTTGCAACAGAGCATCTGAATTAACCATGTTAATAAAAGACTGATCAGCTGGGGTGACCCTAGCACGAGAGTTTCCAGAAGCTCAACTATGTCCGTGAGGAAAAGGATCTTTCAAGACAGTCGGTTTCTTCTCACGGATCAGCTTCTAGGCTTCTTCCATTAGAGGGAATTGGTGAGTAAGGTGGTCCCCTTGACACAGTTTTCAAGGGAACTTAGCCTTCCATTTCTCTTTTTTTCCCTCCTCAGCATTTTGCTTATTGTTGGGATTTTGTTGGTTTCCCTCCCCTTTCTTGCCCTTTCTTTTGGGTTGCTGAGAGCCCTTTTGATTTGTCTGCACCTGCTGTACAAATTCAATTGTAGAAGGTGAGGATGCAACAGAAGTTGCTTCTGCAGCAGTTTGTTTGACTTACAAGGCATGAACCTGCTTTGTTAAGGCATCAAATGCTGCAGAATCAACCGAACCCACGATGCCATCGGCATGTGGTCCAGGTTTAGGCTTACCTAGGTCTATATTAGACCTCGGTGCATCAGGAATGTTTTCGTACAATAGCCCAGACTAAACATAAACTAAGTCGAGCTGCTGAGTTCTAAAAATGGCCTCCTCCTTGGAAGACACCCCTGAAGTGGAAACTTCCTTAGAAACATAAGGAAGAAGAGACTTAAGGTACCATTCTAACAAGAATGTTGGGTGGATGTCGGCCTTTATAAGCCTCTTTCGCCTTCGCCACTCCTGAATATGATTAGACAGATGAGTGGCCTTGTTTTTCCAAAATGTCGACAAAAGGTCTGTGCCGACATCATACCGGATAGGAAGTTGAAAGTGGTTCAAGAACACAATGGCAGGATCCTGAAAGGTGCTAAACGCTGTCGTGGGTAGTTCAATATACCACTTGGTTGCAACACTCGTCAAGGTTCTTTGGAAGAGCCTCAACCTTATGGAATCATCGTTCAATGAGTTGGAGGAACACCAGAAATGAAAGGTTGTTACATGGTCGCCAAGGTCCTCACCAGTCTTGCCTTCAAACTTTGGTATGTCCGAGGGTAATTTGGTGGGAACGGGTGGCCATGCAACATTATGACACACAGGGTCGTTCGTAAGCTTTGAAAGATCTGGCAAGTTTAAAGTTGCTAGAAACGGTAAACGTGGTTGAGCCGATGGCATCTGGTAAACAGGAACCTGGTATTGGGGACCACCCATGGCCTGGTTCGTGTACTGTTGGTTGGGGTTGACCCCAGCCACCGGTTGTGAAATGAAAGGATTGAAATTGTTCCATCCGAAGGTAAGTGGATTAAATCCTTGGGCATCAATCCATTGTGTCTGGGGGTTAACCCCACTGAACTGCGGGTTAATGATATCACCCCTTCTTCCAGCAAACAAAGAGAAGGGGACACTCCCTACAAGTATATTCGACGGATTAGCATTATAACCTGGATAGGGGTTGAAACCCGGCGTGGTAGTAGTGGATGGTGTCGTCATCATACCCATAGCGGGCATGGATGTAGAAGGGATGGATCCGAACACGGATGAAGAAGCAATGTTTTGAGTTACACCTTGCAACGATTGAGTGGCAAAAGACTAATTAAAACTCATTGTAGGTACCGTCGATAGAGGTACATTGTTAGGCCCAAAAGTAGGTGTGGAGGCTGAGGCATATGTCGAGGTTAATGAACTTGACATGCCTAAAGTGCCAACATTGAAACTAAAGGACGGGGTTGAGGACGAAGCATTATGCAACGAACTCGATTGGTTAGTGTTTGATAAAGAAGGATTGAGAGTCCTTGCATCCATAGAAGTTGTGGGAGTTTGTGGAACTCCCTGCTTGTCTCTTGGGTTAACCATGGTATAACCCGGTGTAAAAAGATAAGCACTAAACTCAGGCTGCTGGAAACCAATAGGTACCAGAAGTGGATCATGGGGTCCTGTAAGAGGAGGGTTTAAAGGAGTACTCTAAACTCTGGAGCAGTTAGATCCTCAACCTTGACAGTGTCCAAGACTTGTCGATCCAGTGTTCTAGACTGTGGTTCTCTAGGAACCTCTGTCTCTCCTGTAAGTTCAAAAGAACCACGGGAATCAGTTCTCCTACGTCACGTGGCGGTGGAGGCTCCACTATAAGTGGGGGAAGGTTTTGCAACCTCCGAGACTGACGAAGATCTAGGTCCTCCACAACTAAAACAAAATAAAACTAACTAAAAACCTAGTGGCCACTACAACTAAGGAGAAAACAACAAACCACTAGAAAATTTCCTAAGTAATCAAACCAATCAAACAGATAGCAAATACTCTCAGAAGCAAGTCTGGGATGATCAGGGCCTAGAACAGACTAACAGAGTATCAATGGTCAGTTTCGTGGCATCCATCGGAGGTCCATTAGGTGCAAGCGCTTGAATTACCAAACCGCTTTGCCGGGATTACTGCCAGAGGGTTACCTTCCATGCCTATCCGAGGTGAAGTGGGAATAACCTCCCACTCTACCTATGTAGAATCCTAAAGGTATGATACTAAGGCTACCATCAATACGAAATAACCTAGGGGGACAGTCGTTAGCCTAGTTGAAATGCATGGGCAGGGTAGCAAATCCCGAAGTCTGAAAGGACTCCCATAAGCGAATCAAATCTGGTTTATGGTCAAGAGCAAAGTGAGGGGATATCCTCAACAATTCCTGTCTCCCACGGCCTCGTGCTTAGCTCTGGTTTAAGTAGAGTTTCCCAGGACTATTTGATATACGTGGATTTACCTAAATGAAATTCGTACTACGATTGTTGAGTAATGAAGCCAGTTCTGAGAAGTTTAAGGTGATTTAAGCTCTAAACTCTAGCCTAAGCTAGTTGATGTCATGTATGCCTAAAAAGAAAAATGTTACTAATAAATTTTATTAATAATTTCTTTTAAGGGATACTTGTTACTCAAGCGTTGTAGTGCGGTGTGTGGAATGGTTTGTTATGAAAGTAAAGTACTTGAAAAATAACGCTTTCAAATTCACAAAATTTTCTCTTTTCGTTAATAATTCTTTCAAAAATTTGAAACCTACGCAATCCTAAAACAAAATCTTTTTGCATTTTCTTTTTGATATTTCAAAGCAAACTAAGCTACCTCGAAATAAAGCAAGATCTTGCTACTGAGCTATTTGAACAATTTTTTGCTTTTTTTGATGAATATAAAAGAAAGAGAACTTTGTACAAAAGCAAGCAAGATCTAACTATAAAGTGTGTGTAAGGAAAACATCTAAATGGCTCAAAGCAAATGAATCAAAAGACTCAATGAAGACTTGACTTACCAAGTTTTTGCAAAAGAAAAACTTGAGGCTTGGAAATGAAGTGAAAAAGAAACAAGGAAAATACACACTTATGATAGAAAGGTAGACCTAAATAGGTTGCTCCTAAGCATCAAAACCCTAAGAAAACACTAAGCCAAGCAAAAAGTAAGCAAGCGAACCAAGAATGACTTAAACAACACACAGACTCAACAACAAGAAGACTAGGAGGTTTTGACTCACTTGAAATGAACTGACAAAACAAACAACAAGTATCTGGACCAAGCAACCTTTCGAAAGTAACCCTAAGGACTCAAACTTGATTGTCAAACCCTAATAGAAAGGATGAGACCAAGTGAAAGTGTGCTAAACATTGCAACAGGCAACAAATAATCAAAGTGCGGGTTTGTATGACTGCAACAACAACTAGGGTGAAGAATGCAACTATGTCCAACAAGAATAGCGCACGAACTTCGAAAAAGGGCTTGTAAGCGGGAAAGACACTTCAAACAAAGGCTCAAGCAAGCAAAACCAAGCTAAAAGATATTGGAGAGGCTTACAAGACTCAACCGAGGCACATGAGATCTCAAGGATCAGTGAAGACAGCAAAGCAATAGGCTGGAACAAAAACCAAAGCTTGGAAAACAAACCCTAACAACAAAACAGGACACTACAGGAACATACACCACTGTGCAGTGTTACAACCAGCATACACTAGGACAGGTACACTACTGTGCAATGCAAGGAGGGGCATTCATAAGGTGAAAAACATAGTTGTAAGTAGGGGAGACCAACATACATGCCTCCAAAGGGAACAAACAGGATTTGCAAACCAGAAACTGAGTTGAATCAAGCAGATAGGAAAGATAACACAGACCTACAGGGCCTCTCAAACAATCAAAACTAAAAAATGGGCTGGAAGAAAACCAAAATTAAGTCTCCTCGAGCAGAACAACTAAGCAGTTGCTCCCCAGCGAAGTCGCCAGTTTGTTGTTCAGGATTTCTACCCTATAGTGAGGAGATGGACACTACCAACTGGGCGGGGTTGATAGGTAAACACATTGATTATACAGCATTTAGTTATTGCAAAAGAAATAGATTGGGATTGAAAGACATACCTCTTTTCGACGATTGATCCTAGCTTTCGCTTGGTCTTTCACTTGATCTCCCGTTTGATCTCCTGCTTGACAAACCTGCAATACAAAAGATACCTTCCTCAGCATATCTTGACCATATAACATATGATGAAATTATAAAGCAATTTGACATCAACTATAATCAAGAATTAATCCAAATAGACATACAATCCAATAGATATTTGATTTGGGACAGGAAGGGTGTTTCGACCTTTTTATTGTCAAAGAAACATGAAATTAGTACAATATACCTGATGTGTAGAGTTGTTTCTGCAACCGGATCCTGGGCTCCTTCTCTTCACTCTAACTTTGGACTTTCCTCCAGCGTAACAATACTTCAAGCCTTCTCTCAAGATTCTTTCTTGTGTTTTCAAGTAACCACTCTCATGGATCCTCCTTGTATTTATGGGACAAAGTAGGCAGTTTAGATCGAGAGGTGGTTGGATTGGGAGGTTGGGGAAGTTGTAGAACCAACTTCAACTAATCCCAATTCGTCAAATTAATATATTTTTTATTTCATCTTAAGATGTACGCGGATTTCATACAACAAGAGCAGCGTACAGGAAGCAACTTTTTTGCTTTACAACTTTTCGGAAGGTGTACGCTGGTTTCCCTTGAGGAGAGTAGGGTACATTACGTTGGTCTTGTATGCAGAGAGGGGCATACATGTGGCAAAATTAGGAGAAACTGCAATCTTTTGAGGTGAGGAGTGTACTTCTGGAAACAAGTCATCTAAGGCAATCTAGCTCTTCAATCCTTTGTGTCCTTTTGTGTGATCTACAAGGCAAGGTGATCACATGATGGAGAAGTGCAGATTTGACCTATAACACTCTTGGAGGCATTCATGCCACAAAATTTCAAAGTTAGGTTGTACCTCTTAGCCATTTACTGCAGCCAAGAATGTCTCCCACGAGGATGGGATACCATGAATAACGGTTTGGAGAATATCATCTTCATCCACCACTACTCCAATACAAGCAAGATGATCTCTTACCTGAGAGATCTTGGTGAAGAAGGAGGCCACTATCTCATCCGTCTCCATCTTTAATTTTTGAAGCTTATTCTTCAATTCCCTCTTTTCACTTGGGGCCTTCTTTTCATATATATTACTTTATGTTTTTGGACACACGGAGCACACTGAGAGGGGGGGTGAACCAGTGTGCGTACCTTTTATTAATTTTTACAACTTTAATGATCAACAAATTATTCAATGTTATGCATAGTACATCATTAATACATTATTAACCTTTATATATCACATCATTATGATCATCACATCATCATCACATAAGAATCAAAGCATGATACACAATACACAAGATTTTACATGGAAACCCAATTCCTAGGGGAAAACCACAAAAGCATTTATAATAAAGTTTTTCCAGCAACAATTGGAAGGAGGTAACAACCCCCTTGTTACAAATATTCAATTCTCCAGCTACAACTAGAAGGAGGATCCAACCTCCTAGTTTATAGGCTATAACCTGAAAGAAGCTCCAACTCCCTAGTTTTCCGACTACAACTGGAAGGAGGCTACAACCCACTTTCCTTACCCCATCCTTCCACCCTGATATGCAAATATAAATTGAACTACCAAACCACCAACCACACTAATTTTGCAGACTTTCTAACTAACACATGTACTAAATTGCACAATCACTGTCACTGCTCATCAATTGACCACTGCACCACAATCATGCCACACTACTCATCAACATGTCCAATTAAGTTGTACCAATCAAGTTGTACTATACCATTCAAGCTGTACCAATCAATCTGTTGTTCTCATCATTCGACTCAGTCAATTTGATTCTAACCAACTGCACACCAAGCTTAGTCCACCTGAGTCAAACAAACTACTCATACAACTCAACCATTCTAAGTCAGACCAACTGCAAATAGGGAAACCTGTGCAAAAATTGAACAAACCTGCACCAAGCTGCTTTTGCACTTGTGCCAAATCAATCATATACCTATGTCAATCTGATCATGTACCTGACCACAACTAATCCATGGGAAACCTACATTCTTACTTGTTCAAGATAGGGTTAGGACTATACATTTACAATATGACCATAACTAGCTCACTCAATTATACTCAGTTCAATGACACCATAACCAAAATAATGAGTTGAATAACAACTCAGAGAAACAAGGCTTGATAGACAACTTAATAAACAAATCTCAATCAACCTAGAGACTTAGTCAATCTCAGTCAACACCCATCACAACTTAAGATAACCTACTAGATCAACAACTTTAGGTATCTTGCATAGCGAATCAAGTGAAGTAAAACATGTTAGGATCATTCAAGGAAACTTGTTACCTCAAGAAGGTCAATATCAAAATCAAATCAAGTCAAATAAACTACTTACATAAGTTGCTAACCATGTCAAGTCAAAACCACTTTTTTCAACTTGTAAAAACTATCATTATCAGTCCACTTATAACACTGTTACACACAATATAATAAAACTATTGCCAAACCAATCTCATCATGGCTTATAGTCAAGTACTGTCAAATCGAACCAGCTCAAGAGGGGACTATCAATCAATTTTTTATCTCATTCAATGCACCATTCTAAGCACACTGCCAACTTGTCAAAACTTGTCAAGACAGATCACAAACTCAACACTTATAGTAAGTGTACAACAATCTGACTTGTCAAATCAATCAAGTTGAGAAAGACCAATTTCTTATAGTCAATCTCAGTTAACAATCAGTCTCTTACAGTCAAAAGAATAATTACATCTTACAATCAAACCAATTTATTACTGGAAGATACATGAGAATTACTGCACTAACCAGTCAAATCAAACTTCAAAAATCAGTCAAAACAACATAGTCACAGATGGCCCAGAATACAAGAAAATGTAAGGCAAAATCAAGAGCTACGGTGTAGGGAAAATAAAAAAATAAAATAACCGTATGGACAAAAATAATCTACAAGTTTCAACAATGAACAAGGAGGACTTATCTCTCTCTCTCTCTCTCTCTCTCTCTCTCTATATATATATATATATATATATATATATATATACGTGTATGTATGTATGTGTATGTGTATCTAGATATACATATACATACATATAATATATGTATATATATGTATGTATATGTATGTATATCATATGCATATGCATATACATGTACATATATAGATATATATATATATGTATATGTATTTACATATATACATATACATATACATACATATGTGTGTGTGTGTGTGTGTGTGTGTGTGTGTGTGACCTTTAGAATCGGGCTAAAAGACTTGTCTGCCTTACTGTTGTTTGGATGCCCTAGGAAATCATTACTGTGCAAGAGTTTGGATGCCTTGAGATTGTGCATTTATTGTCTTTGGATTGTACTTCAATCAATGTTTATGCCTTCACAAGAGAGTTAAGACATACTCGAGTTTAGACCAAGAGATAAGGCTGCCTGTAATTTATTTTACTGAGGCCGAAATTTATGATGTTTGTGGTCTGAAATCAGAGAGAGTAAGTAGCCCAAATTTACTGAGGCAAGGCTGAGATTAGAGCTTATTACACCTTTATTTTTCTTGCCTTTTGAATGGAATAGTTATGGAATATTTATATGCATCTTCCAAGATCCAATGACAAGGGTATGCATAGGGTTTTCATGGGATCCATTAACACGTCAAGGATTTCACCAACAATCCAAATTCTCCAAGATCAACATTCTTCATTCAACAAGGTAGATACATACAATCAGAGGATTGAGATCCAGTTTGTGGGCTTAAGGACCATCAAGCAAACACTCCATCAACATCAAGTGCAAGTGCTTAAACTCTTCAACAAAGGCATGTACATTATCAAGTATATTGTTTTCAACAAATGACCACAGAATGGGTCATTTGTACGTGTCAAGAACATGGATTTCAACATCAAGCTATGGAATTAAATTCCATGAACATTTAAGTGTGGGTTCAAGACCCAAGGATATGATCATCAACCAAGCTTCAACATGTGAAAGAGTGTAAGGGAAAGTGTGTGGACTCCAAGAACCAAACTACCACATCATCCATCCAACAACCAACAAGAAGACCATATCAAGTACAAGCAACATAGAGACCATCAACCAATAGACAACCAGGAGCAAGGGATATGAAAATGGACTCAAATGGGACCAATATACAACTTAGGGGAACTTAACCAAGTCAATGGGTAACCAGGGAGTTTTCTATTGTCCCAAGGACTCTAAGGGCTTCAATATTGGACTTGGAAAAATTCAAAAGGGCTCCTTTTACACAGACAAAGACACAACCAACACAAACCAAACACTAACCCTCAAGGGCTCCACAAGGGGAACCAAGACAAATGCAAACCCTCACAGGGAACTGCTGGCATCAATGACAACTTTAATATACAATATCCCTCTTTGTCATTGATGACAACACCATAAATCCCCTTCAGAGCAAGCTCCCGCTATCAATAGTTTCTCTCCCTCTTTGGCATCGATGGCAAAGGGAATAACAATAATGTTCCCCCTGTTTTCAACTCCTCTTTCTTTTTTGACTCCAACAAAAAAATTTCTCCCTCTTTGTATCAATGGCAACGAGAACTTCCTTTGGAAATACTGCTCCCCCTATCACTGGGAACTGCTGCTACTTTGATGAACTTGTATTCTGTCAAAAGGATACTGCTGGAACCAACTACTATAGGATACTAATAAGAGTGTGAACGTTGATCTAAGAATTGCTAATAATCAGGTACATATCTCCTTTTACACATGCTTCATATTACTGATTGATAGTTTTCAAAATGATATTGGGTTTTTCCCACAATTTTCAACATTTCTGTTTTGATCGATGGGGAAATCTACTGAATTTCCTCTCCATACTTTGGTAGGATGATTACTGTTCATTACATTCAATTGAAATTGCTTTCTTCTCCAAAATTTAACTTATCCCTGCATCCTGCAATGTTTGGCAAAATGACCATAATGATAACAATTATAGCATTGAACGGAAAACATACCTTGATTCTTCCTGGAGTGATTTTGTCATGAGCTCTGCAATGAATGGATTTGTGACCATAGTTATTGCACTTGTGACAGTGGCCATTGAATATCATTGGATCTCTTTGAGCAAAGGATCTTCTTTGTGATGTAGCTTCTTTGTTTCTGTTCTTCCTTGAATCTTGTTGATCATGGGATCTTCTGAAAATATTTGTATAATTGTTAGCCTTTTCTTACTTTTCTATGGAACTTTCACTTTCTTCAATGGTATTTTCAATATTTGAATTTGTCTTTAACTGGGTAGCTGTCTTGTCCATATCTTCCTTCAGAGAGAGGATCTTCAGTTCTTTCTTTTGAAAAAAAATTTCTTCTCTTGGATTTGACTGGTTAAATATTCTTCAGCTTTCTTGGGTTCTTCTATCTTTCTTTTTAGATCAACGATAATGTCTTCCATCTGTCCTTTTGAATTTTGATCATCTTTATGAGAATTATGCAGTTGACCTTTTAGTACTTGATTATTTTTTATGAGTTCTGAGAGATCTTTTTACATTTCAAATTTTGTCAGACTCATCTTCTGTAACTCTTTCTTTAAGGATTCAATTTCAGATTCGTGCTTTCTTCTTAATTTAACTTGGATCTATGCACTGGATTCAAACCTATGATTAATGGTACTTTCCTTCTGCAATTTCTCAAGTAAGGTACTAATCTCATTATCTTTGTCTTGAAGCTTGCAGGTTAATTCTTTGTCTTTGAGTTAAGTATCTCCTAGCTAACCTTTGAGCCTAGAAATTTCTTCTTATTGCTTTTTATTTTCTGCGATTGACTTTTCAAGTTTATCCTTCAGAAAGCTAGATATTGGTTCTTTGATTTTGGTATCTTCTTCGACTTGGAGATTTAGATCAATGATAGTCTTTGTGGCCTTCTCATATTCTTTTTTATACCTTTGTATCTGTTCCATTAGCATTTTATTGTTTATCCTTTCTTTCCTCAAATCATCAAGGGAACTAATCAGTTCTGCTTCAATATCTACTACTCCTTCATCTTCTACCTCATTACCATCTTCTTGATCAACTAATTATTTTTCATCACTACATTCTAAAGTGCGGCTCGTGCTTTCTAGCCCTGATAAACATACTTCTTCAAAAGAATTGCAACTAGAGTATTCAAGGGACTTACCTTCAAGCTTACCTAGATCTTGTATTGACCTTTTGATGCAGCTATCTTCTGCTTTCTGTTCTTTAATGGAGTAGAATTGATCTATCTTGAGTGACAGTTCTTCAATTGAGTTGCACGTTCCTATTTTCTCCTTGTTTGAGTTGATATATCTATCTCAATATGTTTGGTTCTCTGTCTTAGAACCGCATCTGTGGAGATCCTAGTGGCACTCTGATTGTCACAATAGATGATTGGTGGAGTACTGAATCGAATCCCAAACTCTGACAAGATGCCTCACAACCAAATGCACTATGTGGTTGCATTCACAACACCTCTATACTCGGCCTCAGCTGAAAAAAGAGCTAAAGCAATTTGCTTTTTGCTTGACCAACAGATAGGTCCAGATCCAATCATGAAAAAAAAACCAGATGTATACTTCCGATTTGAGCTATCTCCATCCCAATCAAAATCAGTGTACCCAACTAGGTTCTGAGGAGACCCAACTGCATAGAAAAGACCATGTGTCTTTGTCCCTTGCACATAATGCAAGATCCTCTTTGTTTCCTTCCAATGAAGCTCATGAGGCTCCTGCATGTATCTAGAGACAACACTAACTGCATAGGATAGATCAGGTCAAGTATGTGTAAGACAAAAAGACTCCCAATCAACTGTCGATACAAAGTACTATCAACCAAATGTGTAGAAGAACCATCCTCAAGGATGATCTCTGAAAGAAAGGGGAATGTTGCTGGTTTGCATTTGCTCATATGAAACCTGTCAAGTAGATCTGAAGCATATTTGGACTATGCAACTCTGATTCCTGAATCACTCTGAGTGACTTCAAGACCAAGAAACTGCTTAAGCAGTCCCAAATCTGACATAGAGAATGAGTTGTGCAAAGCAGTTTTGATAGATCTAATGCATGAAAAATTGCTCCCAGTAATCAACAAATCATCAACATAAAGAATAATAAGAAGAAGGGAGTTACCATCATGTCTCATGTAGACATTCGAATCTAATTTGCATATCTGAAAATCTTGTGAAAGTAAAAAGGAATCCATCTTGGCATACCAAGCTTGGGGAGCTTTCTTAAGCCCATACAAGGACTTCCTCAATCTACACACAAGTGAAGTATCATCAATATACCCCTCAGGTTGCTTCATGTATATCTCCTCCTCTAGATCTCCATGAAGGAAAGCACTCTTGAAATCCATGTGATTCACTTCCCAGTGCTTAGATGAGGCAAGAGCAAGAATAAGATGGATGGAATCCATCTTAGCAACATGTGCGAATGTCTTAGAACAGTCAATCCCATGAACTTGGGAGAAACCCCTTGCAACCAATCTAGTCTTATACTTGGTTGTGACTCCATCAAAGTCCATCTTTGTTCTATATATCCACTTGCATTGAACAAGCTTCCTCCCAGGTGGGAGAGAGACAAGCTCCCAAGTCTCATTTCTTTGAAGAGATTGATACTCTTCTTCTATAGCTGCTACCCATCTTGGATCTTGGGAGGCCTCAAAGAATTTTGTTGGATCAGATCCAATCATAAGAAAGCATCTCTTAGCTAGAAATGGTTATGTAGGAGAGAATGCAACTCTTGTATTTTGGAGATCAATGGTGAAAGAAGAAGTAGTGGTGGCCCCTTTTGCAATAGGAGTTTGAACCTTAGGTGCTAGATCTTCAGGTTCTTGTGGATCTGGATATAGCATTCGCTCTACCTTTTGAGCCTTCTTTTTCTCAACCCTCTTTGCTGGATCTTTTCCATTCAAGCAACCATTGCAGGTGCCTTGGGAAAACTTGATCTTAGGCAACCCTTCAACCATCTCTTTAGTATGCATGTCTTGCAAGTATTGATAGTTGAGATGCCCAAATATTTCATTGCACAATATACTCTCTTCATTTGCATGAGTGTGAAGAGTAGTTTGCTTTGAGAGAGGTAATAAGTGTGAGAACTCATAGATTTTTGACTTATAATTTGAAAATCCTTTTTCAATGGTAGATCTTGATACCATATATTGAATTTTGACCTCATTAGGAGAGAAGATCACCCTCTTGGGATCTCTAGTATGAGTCATTTGATATACTGAAAGTAGATTTGCAGTGAGAGTGGGGACATAGATCACGTCTGAGAAGTACCCATGATCAAGTTTGATTCTTCCTATCCCTTCAGAAGAGACCTCAAAATCATTCCCCAACATGATGGATGGTCCAACAGTAGATTCAAAACCAGTGAAGAGATCCTTGGAGGAACACATGTGTCTTGATGCTCCAAATACATGTGTCTTGATGCTCTAGAATCTATGATGAAGGAGTATTGTGATGATGCTCCTACCATCTGAGCATGGAATCTCTCTTTGTCCTTAGATCCAGATGATTCAATCTATTTCTTCTTAGCACATGCAAGTACTCGAATATTATTCTTCTCAAGAAGTGAAGCCATGAGATCTATGGTTTTCTTCATACATGAACTCTCATGATGATATTCTCTTTTGCAGTATGTGCATTTGGATTTCCCCTTCTGATTTTGCTTGTCATTCTTAAGATTCGAAACTCCATATGACTGTTTTGGAGCCTCCTTCTACTTTTGGTCATTCGACCTCCTTTCATAAAATAAAAAAAATTTCCCTCTACCATTCACTCTTCTCATCTCAGTGGCTGCAAGAGATGAATCCAACTTGGTTTTTATCACTCCCATGTGTACTAGCTTCTCCTCCTCAAGTGTGAGAGATTGGATGAAGTCTTCAAGCGAAGGGAAATTCCATTTTGGAATGGACAACTTTGCTGACTGGAAGATCGAAAAAAACACTGAATAATCGGGGCCTAGCTTCGACAGAATGGCAAGGATGAGTTGTTTCTCTTTCTTATCAATCCCATACCTCTTCAATTGTGAAATCATGTTCTTGAACTTATTGAGAAACTCAATGATAGTTTCGAAACTACTTGGGATCAAGGAGATGAGCTCATTTTCCAACTTATGACCCTTCAAGTCATCCTTCTGACCAAGAAGAGATTCGAGCTTGTCCCAAACCTCCTTTGGAGTCTTCAGATCAATAAAATGAAAGTGTAGGTCTTCAGAAATGCTAAGTAGCAGTAGTCCTACTGCTTCATCAAGCTTGTATAAGTACTTGGATTTATCTACTGCACCAGTGGTATCAACTACAGAGCCATTCACCACTCTATAAAGGATCTTCGACTTCAAGAAGACATCCATCTTTGCCTTCCATTCGAAGTAGTTGAATGAATTCAACTTGAGATCCATGATACTGTAGAATTCGAAGTTGAAGAGAGGATAGTCCTACAAAACAAATGAGAATTATGAAATGGAGAACTCCTGCAATTCAAATTGAACACTGCCTTAGGACACTGATCACATGTGACTAAGTCCTTCACACCTGACTAGACCTCACTGGATTGCTCCAGTGAATTCAAGGAAAAAGCACCTGGATTTGTTGTGGAAACTCAAAGGCTTCTGGTGCTCAATGACAGACAACTGCTCAAATAATTGCTACAATGGCTGTAACTGCTATTGCTGCAATTCAAATAGATGCTTCCAGCTCTGATACCATGTGATAATATGCAGGGAGATCTCACAGCTACAACAGTTCTCACTAATATCACTAATGAATTGCAGAGAAGAAAGAAGAATCAATAATCACTCATGAACACAGAAAATGGAGAATAGAAGTATAATCATACATCAGCTGTAAGCTGGCACTCTGAATAACTTAATACAATACAATAGTTGTCAAGAGAATTCGAATAGGCCAAGAGGTCATTCGAATCATCCTCAATGTGTACCTTGGATAACATTGGAGACATCATCCAATCAGTAGCAATAGTCACAAATAGTCAAGAAGTCAGTCAAATGAGTCTAATTGAGTCTAACTGAGCCATGTGAGCACAAATCGGGGGATGGAGACTCCAAGGAGGGTGCATGAGGCTGTCAGAAGGTCAAGTGGCACTCCAAAATAGACAACTATGAGCTATAGGGAGTTAAACTGAGCAATAAATGCACCAACTGGTTAATAAATGCTCTAACTAACTGTTAAACTCTTGGTAGGTGAGATAAGGCGCATATGTCATCCAGGTGAGGAAAACAAGGCACATCAAGTAGGTTGGAGGGCTACTTCGGGATGAAGACATGATCTAGGGAGCTGAAAATAGGCTCTAGGTGCTGGGGAGACCACCAAATTGATGACTGGATGCATGCAGATGCATGCATGATGATTGGATGCATGCAAATATAAAAAAATGATGGTGATAATATTCCAACATCCTTCAGATAGAGAATCTTCAATTCTTTCTTTTGACAAATTTATTTCTTCTCTTGGAGTTGTCTAGTTAAATCTTCTTCAGCTTTCTTGGGTTCTTTGATCTCTCTTTTTAGATCAACGATATTGTCTTCCATCTGTCCTTTTGAATTTTGATCATCTTTATGAGAATTTTGCAGTTGACCTTTTAGTACTTGATTCTCTTTTATGATTTCTAAGATCTCCTTTTCCATTTCAAATTTTTTCACTCATATTCTGTAATTCTTTCTTTAAGGATTCAATTTCATATTCTTGCTTTCTTATCCATTTAACTTGGATCTATGCACTAGATTCAAACCTCTAGTTAATGGTACTTTCCTTCTGCAATTTCTCAAGTAAGGTACTCATCTCACTGTCTTTGTCTTGAATCTTGCAGGTTGATTCTGTCTCTTTGAGTTGAGTATCTTCTAGCTGACCTCTGAGCCTGGAAATTTCTTCTGATTTATTTTTATTTTCTGCGACTGAGTTTTCAATTTTATCCTTCAGAGAGATGGATATTGCTTCTTTGATTTTGGTAGCTTCTTCAACTTGGAGATTTAGATCAATGATAGTCTTTGTGGCCTTCTCATATTCTTTTTGATACCTTTGTAGTTGTTCCATTAACATATTATTGTTTATCCTTTCTTTCCTCAAATCACCCAGGGCAATGATCAATTCTGCTTCAAGATCTACTACTCCTTCATCTTCTACTTCATTACCATCTTCTTGATTAGCTAATTATTTTTCATCATTATATTCTAAAGTGCGGATTTTTCTTTCTAGCCCTGATAAACATACTTCTTCAAAAGAATTGCAACCAAAGTATTCATGGGACTTACCTTCAAGCTTATCTGGATCTTGTACTGACCTTTTGATGGAGCTATCTTCTGCTTTATGTTCTTCAATGGAGTAGAGCTGATCTATCTTGAGTGACAATTCTTCAATTGAGTTGCACTTTCCTATTTTATCCTTTTGGAAATATGTCATATCTTCAACCATGAGTTTCATAATATATTCTTCTCGCTCTTTATTGGATTAGAGTTGTTCTATTTTGAGCCATAGTTCCTTAGCCGAGCTGCACTTGTTGAAGAATGTAACTTCAGAAGATATTCTTATTTGTTTTATTTGAGTCATTTGTATTGTACACCCTACGGGGATTATTATTGATGTAATTGATCATGTAAAATTTATTAAAATATTCAATGTAAACCGTAACTATTAGGTCGGCCTGGAAATATCTACAAACAAATATTTTATTGTAAAGTGTATAGGTCGGCCCAGTTAGGTGAGTCAAGCCGACCTAATTAGTAAAAGGTCAATTATTTTGTTTAGTATAAATAGGAGGCTCGCCCTCCTCATTTGCACACTTGAATCACTCATCTAATTCACATGAGTAGAGGGAGAGATTCGTTCAAGGTAGCTGCTTGTGGAGTCTTCTTGTTTTTGGTCTTTGCACTAGGGATACTATTGTACATTCTGCAGAATCTATATAGAAGAAGTTTTCTGGGTTTTTATGCCCAAAGAGGGTTTTACCAGGATAAATTTGTTGTGTAATATTCTTAATGTTGTGCTTTTTTATCTTTCAGTGATCCTTATTTTTATTGCACTTAAAAATATAACATGGTTTCAGAGCTAACCTGAAAGAGAACATTGTGTAGCTGTTGCAACTGCAGAACCAGGGTTTCCATTTCCGGAAACTAGTAATCTTGGAATTTTCACTATAAATCACTTTTGGCAAAGGTTCAAGATCTGAAAATCGGACAGGCAGAAGATGAAATGTTTATGTACCTTTTGTGGGAGTTTCAACCTCAGATTATCTATAACTTAGGATATATGCTCCATGCAAATTAGGATTCCAGCCTCTTCCATAATTTAGTTTTAAAAAGGTGACCTAGGGATAAATGATATATCTAGGGATAGGAATATCCAAATTGAATTTCGTAAGATTTTCCAGAAATATAACTGACTTTAGTTTCTCTGGTGTGAGTTTCAAAACCTGAAGTTGAAACATTGACACGTGGAAGTCCGTACAATTTCGATATACTGAAACAGTCCATAAAAAGGTCACCTTGGGAAAATTAGCTTAAGTCCCACTTGGTAAATCCAATACTGCTCTAACCCATGTGTTATATAGAGGACTTATCACACTATCTCAAAACAATTTTTCAGACATTGAGGAGCAAAAATTTCTTAGATACATCAAAATTAAGAGCGGACAACTCTGTAGTAGAAATTTAAGAAACTAGGGCATCAAATATTTTGCAGTCCTATCCACAGATTTGGGAAAAGGAGTACATTTCTCATATCGCCTTGGGGAAGCACATATTTTCATCCTCTCATATTTCCAAGATCTAGAAGTTGAAAAAATAGGGTTTCTCTATCAAACCCTAGATCACCTTGCAACCAGTTTTCAGAAGTCAACCTTTGGTTGGAGCATCTCATTTGGTAAGTTATCCTTTATCTATTTATATTTGAGGTTCTCATTTATCAAGTTTATAAATATGTCAAACAATACCAATATTGAGGATAAGCTTGAAGGAGCAGAGAAATTCCAAGCATGGAAGCATAGGGTGATGCTCATCCTAGAAGAGCATAATTTGGACAAGTATGTTACAGAGGTAGTTGCAGAGCCATAGGGATATGAGGAGAGGGAAAAGCACAAGAATAAACTAATCAAAGCTAAGAGGATCATAGATGAATCCATTAAGGATCACTTAATCCCACACATCTCTTCTCTGAAGAATCCGAAAGATATGTTTTGATGCTCTGAAGGGACTATTTGAAGGAACCAACATCAATAGGAAGATGACCTTGAGGACTCAACTCAAGGATGTGAAAGTATCCAATCCTAATTCACAAGGGTTTCCAACATTAGAGATCAATTGAATGCAATTGGAGATGAAGTTGAAAATGTAGAACTAATGATGACTACCCTAAATAGTATTCCAAGATCATGAAAGTCATATATTCAAGGAATATGCTCAAGAAATAAACTCATCTTGTTTAGTGCACTTTTGGAATATTGCACTCAAGAAGAAGCAAGGATTGTAGACATATAAGAGAAGCTAGGTGATGAAGACAATCAAGCTCTGGAAGCTCATGCCAAGAGAGGCAACAAAAAAGACTATCATCACAAGAGATTCCACAAGGGTAAAATAAATTCTAAATACTTTTGAAGCTTTAGGTGTTGATATGGGACACATTGCTAGGAATTTTCCCAACAATAAAGGGAACATGCTCATACTTTAGAGGATGATGAACCATTGATGAACCAACTAAGAATATGGCTAAAGAATATTCCTCCAATGACGAGGAATATGTACTTTAATCCAAACTAGAAAGATGGAAGAACCTCTTATCCATTTTAACATCGGATAAGAAGGGATGCAGTTGTGATTGGTGATGAAGAAGGAAAACATAGATTCAACATCAGTACACAGTTCCATGTGATCTAGAAGACTTGTCAATCATAAGCAAGAAAGGCACAGATCCTCAGAATCAGATAATGAAGTAGAGCACACTGTTAGGGACTCCAGTAATTCCTGTAAGGAGACAAGGATCAAGAGGGATCCTACCAAACAAACAAAGATAATTATTTGAATTGTCATCTAAATGCTTAAATTATATTGTTCAGTTGTGTACATATTTATATTCCTAGATTTAGGAAGTGTATTATGCATGTTAGAGTGTTTGCATTAATGAACAATATACTACTAATATGCATGTGATGGGTAAGTGGCCTATGGTGTTGTACAACATTCCATTGCTACTTATCTAGAATGAAACCTCTTGCGGCTGACATGTTGGGAGTAGTGCATGCTCTTAATAATGTTCTGGTAGAGATGGAAGGCATCTAGAAAGTTACCGTATGAATGCGAGATATGGATGAACGTTGTGTTAAAGCATTGGATAAGATAGTTGAATGCCTATGTGACCTATGTCTTTATGCATAAGAATTTGTTTTGAAAATTATGAAATGTTTCTAATCATGCAATTGAATTTGAATTGTAGGAAAGATTGTGCACCATCACCTATAAGAGAATAATGATAAGACTTGTTCCAAAGAACAAGTCACGACATTTAAACTATGGCATTCAAGAAGATTTACGAAACAAAGCATACTATAGATGTAAAAAGCGAGGTTTCTCTCAGAAAGAGGGAATTGACTATGATGAGACATTTCTCTAGTGGCCATATACACTTCCTTAGTGGTGGATATTACACTAGATAGATGGTGTAATCGAAGTAGAAGTGTATATCGATTAACTTCCACAATTCATGACTCTCTATAGAGAACCACATGTGCACGGATTGAAGAAGGCATTGTACGGGCTCATAGGAACCCGTATGATAGCATGATGAGATTGAGGATCACCTAGAGTGATGAGATATGAACCTTTGCTACAAGGTTGAATATGAAGAGCTCATAGATGGGTGCAAGAGATAACTTGCAACAGAGTTTTATATCATGGTATCCGAAGATGACATAGATGGATACAAAGAATATCATCAGAAGAGAAGGTTACCAGTCACTCCCGTTCATAATGTCCCGATGTAGAGAGTACAAGATGCAGAGGGACGATAGTGCTTAGTTATAGAGGGAGCAGGAAAGCTCTGCTTCAGAGGGAGTGACTACAATACATATGGAGAGACATTATCACTTAGTCCCTATCAGTGGCAAAGGTTGTTTGCCCCAGTATCTCAGGGATATGCTCAGAGTGATAGCGGATTTCTCCCATCACGAAGTGGAAGTATATGTGGTGCAGTTTGAGATAGGCACCCAGGACATGGTACAACAGGATTTATGGGTTTCTGATGAGCTTGGGATTTACCAAGAGTAAATCGGATTTCAACCTTTACTACAAGGTTGAAGAAGGAAATCGGTGATTCTACTATTGTATGTAGATGACTTATTTTTGACAAGTGAAGAGAAGCTCATAGCATAAACAAAGAAGAATCTTGCTGCTGAGTTCGAGATGAAAGAGTTGTGTATGATGCATTACTTCTTAGGACTTGATGTGTGGCAGAATCCAAAGGAACTTTTCCTAGGTCAAGGAAAGTATACGACATAGATCATGAAGAGATTTGGGATGATGGAATGTAAGGCCATGGCCACACCTATGGCATTGAATCTGAATTTGTTGAATGATACTACATCAGCATTGGTGGATGCCACGATGTATCGGCAGATGATTGGTTCGTTGATGTATTTGAAGAACACGAGGCCAAACTTATGCTTTGCAGTGAACACTCTGTGTCAGTATATAGTAGAGCTGAGATATGTTGTGACAAATCATGTGATAAGGTACCTAAGAGTTATGGTTTATTATGGCCTCAAGTATGCATCAGATCAGAAGATTAACCTACAGGGTTATGTTGATGCAAATTGGGTCGGGAGTGTCATGGATAGAAAGAGCACATCAGGGTGTTGCTTCAGTTTGGGATCGGATATGATCTCATGGTTCAGTAGGAATTAGACGAGTGTGGCACTTAGTACAGTTGAGGTTGAGTATATGGCAGCTTGTTCGGCAAGCTGCAAGGTAGTGTGGCTTCAGAATTTGATATCAGGATTTCTTGATCTCGAGTTAGAGGGGACTTGTATCTTCTATGAAAACCAGAGTTGTGTGAAGTTGTCAGAGAACCCTGTGTTCCATGACAAGTCGAAACACATCGAGATCAAGCATCACTTTATCTGGGATATGGTGCAGAAGGGAGAAGTGAAGTTCCAATATATAGAAATAGAGGAGCAGATAGCCAATGTGTTGACCAAGCCTCTGTCAAGAGTGAAGTTCAAGTACTTTAAGGACAATATTGGAGTGGTACATATCAAGAGGGAGTGATGAGATCAGATGAGGTAGCAGGTATTCATGGGTCATGTGATTTAATTGAGACTCCTAGGATACGAGAGGATCTGGACGAGCGGTGAGGTAATGCAGGTTCTTGTTGTGCACAACATAATATATGCTCCTAGGATGGATCAAACGGATGGATTGCTCGGTTGGTGGATGATGACAGTTGGATCTGGTATGAAAGAGGACTAGCTCTATGAAAAATCCTAGAGTTGATCAAGGTCACATCCAGTATGAAAAAGGACTGGCACTGTAGTGGAAAATCCTAGACTTGGTCTAGGTCACATCCAGTATGAAAAAGGCCTGGCACTATGGAAAGTCTTGGAATGATGCTTATGTTTTTCCTATATGTGGAAGATCATTCGCAAGTCCTGAAATTATGCTCCTAGTTTGCTTAGCTGCAGGAGATCATTCACAGGTGGTAAATCCTAGATTTTATCTAGGTCACATCCAACATGAAAGAGGGTTGGATTTGTGGTGAAATTCTTGGAATGATGCTTCTGGTCTGGCTAGCTACGGAAGATCACTCACAGTTCCTGTAATGATGCTCTTGGTCTGCTTAGATGCGGGAGATCAGTTACAGTGGAAAATTCCTAGACTTGGTCTAGGTCAAATCTAGCATGAAAGAGGGATGGATTTGTGTGGAAAATTCCTAGACTCGGTCTAGGACACATATAGCATGAAAGAGGGTTGAATATGTGTGTGAAATTCCTAGACATGGTCTAGGTCACATCCAGCATGAAATAGGGTTGGCTCTGTGCGTGAAAATTCTAGACATGGTTTAGGTCACATCTAACATGAAAAAGGGTTGGCTCTGTGAAACTTCTTATGACATATAGACTCACGAGATGCAGATGTCAATAGTCCGTGTACAAGAAGTGCCACAGCTGGAAGATGACGATGACGATGAATGAAGAATACATTCCTTGTTAAGATGGAGTGTTGAAGAATGTAACTTCAGAAGATATTCTTATTTGTATTATTTGAGTCATTTGTATCATTTGTATTGTACACCCTACGGGGATTATTATTGATGTAATTGATCATTTAAAAGTCATTGAAAGAGTCAATGTAAACCCTAACTGTTAGGCCGACCTAGAAAGATCTAAAAACGAATATTTTATTGTAAAGTACTGTACAGGTTGGCTCACTTAGGTGAGTCAAGCTGACCTAATTAGTAAAAAGGTCAATTGTTTTGTTTAGTATAAATAGGAGGCTTTCCCTCCTCATTTGAACACTTCACCCACTCATCTAATTCGCATGAGTAGAGAGAGAGAGAGTCATTCAGAGTAGCTTCTTGTGAGTCTTATTGTTTTGGGTCTTTGCACGAGGGATACTATTATACATTTTGTAGAATCTATATAGAACAAGTTTGATGGGTTTTTCTGCCCCGAGAGGGTTTTCCCAAGGTAAATTTGTTGTGTACTATTGTTCATGTTGTGCTTGTTTATCTTTCAATGATCCTTATTTTTATTACACTTAAAAATCTAACAACACTTTCCTATCTTTTCCTTTTGGAGATCTATTAAGCCTTCAAGAATGGCTTCCATAGCCATTGAATTATTTTTCCTTGCTTCCTTCTGAGCTGTTGTTTTCACTTTATTTGGAGGAGTATATCCATTAAGAACTGATTTCCATGTATCAATTCCTTCTGAATCAAGATAAGCCTGCATTCTTATTTTCTAGATCAAGTAATCTGTCCCACAAAAAAATGGTACTCCATTCACTGAGAACCCAATGGTGTGTCAAAGATCACCTTCAAGATAGTAAGGCTTTCTGTGAAGGCCCACTCTGATACCAATTATTGGACACACGAAGCACACTAAGAGGGGGTGAATCAATGTGTGTACCTTTTATTACTTTTTACAACTTTAATCATCAACAACTTATTCAATGTTCTGCAGAGTACATCATTAATACATTATTAACCTTTATATATCATAGCATTATCATCATCACATAAGAATCAAAGCAATATATACAATACACAATATTTTACATGGAAACCCAAGTCCTAGGGGGGAAACCACAAAATCCTTTATAATAGAGTTTTTCCAGCAACAACTAGAGAGAGGAAACAAACCCCTTGTTACAAAGCTTCAATTCTCCATTTACAACTGGAAGGAGGATCCAAACTCCTAGTTTACAAGCTACATCCTGAAAGAAGCTCCAAATCCCTAATTTTCTGGCTACAACCCGAAGGACGCTACAACCCCCTTTCCTTGCCCCATCCTACCACCCTGATACGAATATAGAAACTGAACTACCAAACCACCAACCGCACTGATCCTGGGGACTTTCTAACCAACACTTTCACTACACTACACAATCATTGTCACTGCTTATCAACTAACCACTGCACCACAACTAATCCACACTGCTCATCAACCTGTCCAATTAAGTTGTACCAATCAAGTTGTACTATACCATTCAAGTTGTACCAATCAATCTGTTATTCTCATCATCCGGCTTAGTCAATCTGACTCTAACCAACTACATACCAATCTCAGTCCACCTAAGTCAAACCAACCACTCATACAACTCAACCAATCTGAGTTAGACCAACTACACATAAGGAAACCTATACAAAAACTTAACTAACATGTACCAAGTTGCTTGTGTACCTATTCCAAATCAGTCATATAACTGTGTCAATCTGATCATTACCTTACCACAACTGCTCCATGGGAAACCTACATTCTTACTTGTTCAAGATAGGATTAGGACTGTACATTTACAATATGACCATAACTAGCTCACTCAATTATACTCAATTCAATGACACCTTAACCAAACTCATGATTTGACTAACAACTCAAACAAACAAGACTTGATAGACAACTTAATCAACAAAACTCGATCAACCTAGAGACTTAGTCAATCTCAGTCAACCAATAAACCCATCACAACTTAAGATAACCTACTAAATCAACAACTTTAGGTATCTTGCATAGCCAATCAAGTGAGGTAAAACAGGTTAGGATCATTCAAGGCAACTTGTTACCTCAAGAAGGTCAAGATCAAAATCAAATCAAGTCAAAGCAACTACTTACACAAGTTTCTAACCATGTCAAGTCAAAACCACTTTTGTCAACTTGTAAATACTGTCATTATCAATCCACTTACAACACTGTTACACACAATATAATAAAACTATTTCCAAACCAATCTCATCATGGATTATAGTCAAGTACTGTCAAATCAAACCAGATCAAGAGGGGACTATCAATCAATTGTTTATCTCAGTCAATACACCATTCTAAGCACACAATCAACTTGTCAAGGCAGGTCACTGTTGATGTATTTGTGACTTCGGAATATATTCTTCTATGTATTATATTTGTACTTTATTGTATCCCCAACGGAGATCTATAATTCCTCCGATTGGAAGTGTCATCATTTGTATTTGCAAGTGTCGCAAGTATTATTGTAAGTGTCGCAACTTATACTTGATGGGTTATTAGACCACCTTGGTGGGGTCGGCCCTGTATAAGTTGTGTGGGTCAAAGGGTTATTAGACCACCCTAGTGGGGTTGGCCCAGTTAGAATTATGTTAAGTGGTTAAGTTGGGGCCAACCTAGTTAGAGTTAAAAGCCAAAGTGAAGTAAAGTATAAATAGAGAGTGTGACTCTCTCATTTATTCATTCACACACTCACTCACTTTGCATTAGTGAGAGAGAGGAGGAGTGCGCACAAGTGGAGGAGGAGGAGCTACTAGGAGAATATCTCTTGTTGTGGGGTTTGATATTTGTGATCTTTGTATTGATGCTCATTCTATCTCTGAGGAAGTTGCGGGGTTTTTCACCTTCTTGGTTTTCCCCAGTGAAATGCTTTGTGTCTCTTATCTCTTGTGTTTGATATGTTGTACATGTTGTTCTTTCAGTTAAGATCCTATATCAGATTGAATTAAATTCTGAAAAAATAACATGGTATCAGAGCTAGCCTGAAGGAATGCATGGTATGGAATTTATGACACTTGTTGCACTTGCGACAAATTGGAAGCTAGGGCTTGGTATAGTAAAAACCAGTCATCGTGGAACTTTCGCTATAAATATGTTTTGGCAAAGGTTCAGAATCTAAAACTTCTACAGGTCAAATATGAAATGTCCATGTACCTTGTGTCCAAAGGAAAGCCTCATATTCATTGTACTTTATGAGATATGATCCGTACAAGTTAGGGTTTCTTCCTCTTCCAGAATGCAGTCCTAAACAGGTGACCTAGGGAAAAAGGTCATATCTCGGGCTAGAAATCTCCAAATGGAATTACGTAAAAGTGAAAATTAGAGCACAGACTATAATTTCACAAGTCCGGGTTTCAGAGGTCGAAGTTGAAACAGTGACATGTGGCACGCCATACACGTTCGCTATACTGTTTCATCCCATAAACATTTCACGTTGCGACACTTGGCATAAATATCTCTCATAGAATCCATTTGAGCTCAGATATGTGGGGTTGGAAATATGACAGGACAGTCTACCACAAGCTGAAGTTTCAGACCCTGAGGATCCAAAATTTCATATATACATCAGAAACAATATGGCATATATTTATGTCCAAACAGAATTGGATTCTGAGCTCTTTCATTTTTGGTTTGTCACTGCTGTGGGAAATTAGGGTTTCAAAGAAAGTTGTAATTTCTTGAATCTGAGTCCATGGCTGGATGCTCCTCAGAAAACTCAAAATTTAGAGACCAAGATCAAATTTTTTGGTTGGGTAGAACCCTGGGCTCTATCAAACACTGGTTCAGGATTTTGACCAGAAAACTAGAATTTGACAGAAGCTACAGATCAGAAACTTTCAAAGTCAATTTTGAGGGGTCAAATTTTGGATATTTCAAAATTGAAGTATGCCAGCTTGATCAGCTCAGCAAGGTGCATATTTTCATCCAATCAAAAGTTTGAAATTCAAAGTTTCAATTTTTAGGGTTTCTCTGTCAAACCCTAGCTAGCTCCAGATACAGCTTCATCAAATCAAAGTGGATTGGGTTAATCATAGAAGAGAATGATTTGGGCACCTACATAAGTGAAGAGATTCCAGTTCCAGAGGGAGATGAGGCTGAGTCCTTACATAAGAAGACTACAAGCAATCTCGACAGGTATGACTTGAGGAGATTCAGGTATGTTTTGAAATCTGTTCATGATCAAGTTTATGCTATGTTTGTCTTCATATTATTGAGGTTAGTACAATCTTGATTAATTTTAGACTTGTCTTATCACCTTAGTAAAAGTATGAATGCATCTGAATGATAGAAGACATTCATTGATTAAGGTTATGACACTTATGATTGTACTAATGCACTGTGGTGTTGTATGAGGATGATGTTGTCCGCTAACATGAAATGTACATCAACAAAGACAAATCAAGTTCTAGATCAAGAAAATATGAACATGGTGACATGAAGACAAAGATTCATCCATATCCATTGATGACACAAAATCTCTACTTACGAGGTATGTATAATTTGGTTCTACAATGCTTAACTTATGAGATATGCAGGTTACTAGCACAAATCATGGACAAGAACAAAGAAGATCGTCCAGGAAGCAAAGATCAAGAGGGAGCTCACTCAAGTAGTTCCTGCAAGGAAGAAAAGACCGAGAGGGAGCTCACTACAGTAGTTCTTGCAAGGAAGCAAAGATTGAGAGGGAGTCCACCCAACAAGCAAACAAAGATAAGTATTTAAATTGTCATTTCTTGTATATATGATTTTGTTCAGTCATGTACATACTTATGTTCCTAGATTTAGGATGTATATTATGCTTTTTAGAAAAGGTTGCATTAATGAACAAGATACTACTAATATAGTAATGGGTAAGTGGCCTATGGTGTTGTACAACATTCCATTTCTACTTATCTAGAATGAAACCTCTTTGTTGACATGTTGGGAGTTGTGCACACTCTTAACAATGTTTTGGTAGAGATGGAAGGCATCTAGAAAGTTGCGGGATATGGATAAATGTTGTATTGAAGCATTAGCTAAGATAATTGCATGACTGTATGACATATGTCTTTATGTGTAAGAATTTGTTCTGAAATCTATGAGATGCTTCTAATCATGCAATTGAACTTGTCTTGTAGGAAAGACCGTGTACCATCACCTACAAGAGAGACTTGTTTCAAAGAACAAGCGACGAAGACTCAACTACAACATTTGTTCCGGAAATGAAGTTCAAGAAAACTATATATTGAAGATATTAAAGAATCTGAAGTTCCCAGGATCCGGGATGCAGTAATGGAAGGATGACATGATCAAGGAGTACCAGTTGATCATGAAGAATGATGTTTGGGATGTGGTCCCAAGACCAGAAGGGAAGTATATTGTGACTTCCAAGTGGATCTACAAGATCAAGCATGCTGCATATGGTAGCATAGAGAAATACAAGGCAAGTTTTGTGGCTCGTGGCTTCTCCTAGAAATAAGGGATAGATTATGAAGAGACTTTTGCACCTGTAGCCAGATACACTTCCATCAGAACAGTACTTGCTCTGGCTGCAGTAATGAAGTGGAAGATACACCAGATGGATGTCAAGACAAATTTCTTGAATGGTGTAGTCGAAGAGGAAATGTATATGGAGTAGCCACTCAGTTTTGAGACACGTGACAGGGAGTCATATGTGTGCAAGTTAAATAAATCCTTGTATGGCTTAAAGAAAGCACCCAAGACATGGTACGACAGGATAGACAGCTTCTTGTCTAGTTTGGGCTTTACCAAGAGTAAGGAAGATTCCAACCTTTACTACAAGGTTGAGGAATGAAATCCAATGATACACCTATTGTATGTGGATGATCTGTTTGTGATAGGTGAGGATAGGTTGATTTCCGACACAAAGAGGAAGATTGCTGCCGAGTTCGAGATGAAGGACTTGGGTATGATGCATTCCTTTCTAGGTATGGAGGTGTGGCAAAGTACAGATGGAATCTTCCTTGGACAAGGGAAGTATGTAGTAGAGATCCTGAAGCGGTTCGGGATGATGGACTGCAAGGCCATGGCCACACCTATGGCATCGAACTTGGAGCTATTGAGTGATGCTTCATCAGATTTAGTTGATGTCATGGTGTATCGTCAAATGATTGGGTCCTTGATGTACCTGACAAACACGAGACCAATTTTTTTTTTGCGGTGAACACCTTGAGCCAGTTCCTGACGAATCCTACATGTTAAGTCAGTATTTTGTTTCTTCAGTTTGGTTTGATTTGCACTTTTTTGGTTTGATTTGCACTTTATTTTAAGTTATTTATTTTCTTTAATTTGATTTTTTCCTCCTTAGTAAGTTTTCCTTAAGCTTTATATAATATTTTGGGCTTGCTTTTGAGCTTTTCAGATTTTAAAGCTTTATATTTGTTTTTGATGAGGGGTTTTAAAAGTTCATTATATCAAATAAGAGGCTCATAAATCTTATTCTAAGTGAGTACATATACATTCCCAACCCTAATAGCCTTAAAATCCCATGCAAAATGATATAAAGTTGTTTAAAAACAACAAAACAGTGTAAAAGTTTTTCTTGTAGCGTTGGAGCCGAAATTCATCAAAGAAGCACTACAAGAATATCGCGTTTTTCCTGTTTTGGGTTAATGAAGTCAAATGAAGACCACGAGCTGATGGAGAGGAATTTTTGAAAACCAAAGGAGGTTTTTGTTTAGAATATACTCATATACAAAAACCTCTCTCAGTTTTGCAACAGCTGTTAAGGCTGAAAAGATTCAGTTCAATCTTTGCAGCCTATTTTCCAGGGATTTTAAATATTTAATATTTTCCTGTTTTAGTGTTCATTTTGCGGGGCCGATTCTGATTGACTGGAGATGAATTTTTAAAAACCAAGAGATTTTTTTGTCCATCACGGACCCATTAACAAAAACCTCTCTCAGTTTTTACACAGGTGTCACCAATTGAGAGATATGGAAGCGTCTTTGACACCTATTTTTCCAGAAATTTGCCATATTTGCCAGGAATCCGATTTGCTATTTTTAGTTAATTAGTTAAGCTAGTTAGTTAATGTAACTGCTAGGAAGTTTGAATTTCGACCTAATGAGGGGAAATAGAATGACTTCTTTGTAAATATAAAAGAGGGATAGAGGGACTGAAAGAAGGTTCTGATTTTTTGGGAGCATCAGGAGGTCTGCAGAATCTATTGTATCTTCAGACTTGTTTAAGAGATAAGTACTGTGACTCTTATGAGCAGTAGCTGATAAAATTATGAAATATATGACTTTTTCCCCTCCATTTTGTTTGTGATTGGCTTTGTTATTGAGCTTGTTAGCTTCTTAAATGGTAAATTCATTACTAGTTAATGTGCATTTTCTAGTGATGCTTATCCTTTATGTATGAACTTCAGCACATTCTTTCTGTGGGATTTCATGTGATATGTTATACATCTTTATCAGTTTTTGTTTATGAATTAGTTTTTACTTTTCTCTTGAATGTATTCCTTGACTGTCCTCAAAGTTTATAACCATTAAAATCATACAAAAAACCCTAAACTTTGCTTTATTAATTGAGTTTATTCTTGAGATTGTGTTAGCTTGTTTCCTTAGCCTTAGAAACAATTTCTGGCACAAACACTACACATGTTCACCTGATTGTTGTAAAGCATATTCTGAGGTACCTGAAGGGTACGGTTGATTATGGGCTCAGGCATGATGTGAATAAAAAGGTTAACCTGGAGGGTTATGTTGATTCAGATTGGGCAGGAAGTGCTACAGATAGGAAGAGCACTTCGGGGTGCTGCTTCATTATGGGATCAGGTGTGAAATCTTGGTTTAGCAGGAAGTAGTCCTGCGTAACACTGAGTACAATCGAAGCAGAGTATTTCACAGCTTGTTCGTCTAGTTGTGAGGAAGTATGGCTAAGGAAGCTACTATCTGATTTATTTGATCTCCAATTGGATGCTACTTGTATCTATTGTGACAACCATAGTTGTGTGAAGTTGTCAGAGAACCTGGTGTTCCATGACAAGTCGAAGCATATCGAGATGAAATATCACTATATCAGGGATATGGTGCAAAGAGAAGCAGTGAAGCTCCTGTATGTTGCAACGGATGAGAAGATTGCAGATGTGTTGACCAAACCACTAGCCAGAGTGAAGCTCGAGTACTTCAGAAAGAGGCTTGGTGTACTTCAGATCGAGGTTCCTTCCAATGGGAAGTGATGAGTCCGGAAGACGCATATGCACATGGGATTTTCTGACATGGTTGTAGATGTGTTCTCCCATGGTCGTGATGTAATTGCTGAGCCAATCTCACATGGTGGTAGATGTGTTCTCCCATGGTGCAGATGTAACGGCTGGAGCCATTATCACATGGTGGCAGATGTGTTCTCCCATGGTGTAGATGTAAGGGTTGAAGCCATTTTTCACATGGTGGTAGATGTGTTCTCCCATGGTGAAAAAGTAAGGGATGGAGCCTTCCCCGAATGGTGGTAAATGTGTTCTCCCATTTCGGTGGTGTAAGTGTTGTATGATGTACATCTAGGCTGTGCTCTATGGACGATGAGATGATCTGAAGAGGACAATCATGTGTGATGAACATCAGGATGATGCTCCAGATGATAGGCATCAGGATGATGCTATATGATCAGGATGATCATGTGTGATGAGCATCAGGATGATGCTATATGATCAGGATGATCATGTGTGATGAGCATCAGGATGATGCTCCATATGATAGGCATCAAGATGATGCTACGATGGTGATCAAGATGATCATGTGTGGTGAGCATCAGGATGATGCTCCAGATTATATGCATCAGGATGATGCTGTGTACATGCTCAGGGTAATCATGTGATGATGATTTTCATCAGGATGATGTACTATATGATGATGATCAGTATGATCATGAGTATCAGGATGATACTCCGCGGCCGTGGACAGACTGTGCAGGTGTTAAATTTTCAGAATTTACTTCAATCTGAACTAGGATCTTAACTGAGAGACAACATGTACAGCATATCTACAGCATATCAATCATGGACATAATAATGCAAGCACACAAGAGACACAAAGATTTACTTGGGGAAAACCATAAAGGTGAAAAACCCCAATAACTTCCTCAGAGATAGATAGAGCAATGATACAACCAACCATAAGAGATAGACATATCCTAGCAGCAAATCCTCCTCCTCCATAAGTGTGCCACTCCTCCTTGAGTGCATGAGTGAGAAGTGAGTGAGCAAATAGAGTGCCTCCCGCACTCTATTTATACTTGACTTGACTTGCCTTTTTACCTAACTCATGTAGGCTCGAACTTAACCACATAACATAATGCTGACTGGGCCAACCCCAAATAGGGTGGTCTAATAACCCTTTGACCCACATGGCCGACCCCCAATAGGGTGGTCTAATAACCCTTTGACCCACATAACTTATACAGGGCTGACCCCAACAAGGTGGTCTAATAACCCATCAAGAATAAGTTACGACATTTACAATATAAATGACGACACTTCCTTATAGAGGAATAATACCATCTCTATAGGAATACAATATACATATATGTGAAATACATTCCGAAGTTACATATACATCAACAGCAGGTAGCATAGAAAAGATCCTGGGAGATCTGATAGTGTGAGCTCGAATAATCTTTCGAGGTTTTGCTACAGGTTGTCCATGGAAAGATTGTATTGGTAGCATAGAAAATATCCTGGGGGATCCGATAGTCTGAGCTCGGATACTCTTTCAAGGTTTTGCTACAGGTTGGATGTGGACAGATTGTGCAGGTAGCATAGAAAATATCTTGGGAGATCCGATAGTCTGAACTCAGATACTCTTTCGAGGTTTTTCTACAGGTAGCATAGTAAAGATCCTAGGAGATCCGATAGTTTGAGATCGGATGCTTTTTCAAGGTTTTGCTACAGGAGGCATGTAATCAGTCCTGGAGATCCAATAGGTTGAGCTGTGTGCTCGTAAAATTCCTGGGATGCTCTTTAGAGATCTTGCAGTTTGTAAGACACTCTTTTAAGGTTTTGCCTGAACACATGTAAAAGATCTTAGGAGATCCGATAGTTTGAGCTCGGATGCTCTTTTGAGGTTTTGTGGTGGTCACATGTAAAAGATCCTGGGAGATCCGATAGTTTGAGCTCGGATGCTCTTTCAAGGTTTTGTTGATGCACATTCCAAAGGATGGCTAGAGATGTTGAAGACCTACAAGAGGCTAGGCCTACAACCAACATGAAAAAGGGATGGCTTTATAGAACTTCCTATGACGAGAAGAATTGAGAGATAGCCCAGTGATCAAGATGACGAGTACAGCAGCAGTGACAATGATGCTCCGTGATCCAGTGACGATGATCCAGCTCCAGAATTGAAGACTTGTGGCAATATGTATTGATGATCTGTATCTAGAGAATACCTTCCTAGTTAAGAGGGAGTGTTGATGTATTTGTAACTTTGGAAGATATTCTTCTATGTATTACATTTGTACTTTATTGTATCCCCAACGGAGATGTATCATTCCTCCAATTGGAAGTGTCGTCATTTGTATTTGCGAGTGTCGCAAGTATTATTGTAAGTGTCACAACTTATACTTGATGGGTTATTAGACCACCTTGGTGGGGTCGGCCCTGTATAATTTGTGTGGGTCAAAGGGTTATTAGACCACCCTAGTGGGTTCAGCCCAGTTAGCATTATGTTAAGTGGTTAAGTTGGGGCTGACCTAGTTAGATTTAAAAGTCAAAGTGAAGTAGAGTATAAATAGAGAGTGTGACTCTCTCATTTATTCATTCACACACTCACTCAGTTCGCATTAGTGAGAGAGAGGAGGATTGCCCGCAAGTGGAGGAAGAGCAGCTGCTAGGAGAATTTCTCTTTTTGTGGGGTTTGATCTTTGTGATCTTTGTACTGATGCTCATTCTATCTCTGAGGAAGTTGCAGGGTTTTTCACCTTCTTGGTTTTTCCTGGTGAAATGCTTTGTGTCTCTTGTCTCTTGTGTTTGATATGCTGTACATATTGTTCTTTCAGTTAAGATACTAGATCAGATTGAATTAAATGATGAAAAACTAACAATCACAAACTCAACACTTATAGTAAGTGTACAACAATCTGACTTGTCAAATCAAACAAGTCAAGAAATACCAATTTCTTATAATCAATCTCAATTTGTAAAGAACCTGCAACAATTAATTAATGAAAATACACGAGATAGCAGAAATAACAGAACTCAGAATCTCTTTTATTGATCACAGGCCACTTCGAGGGGGAAACCTCCTTTGAGAAAACTCAATACAAATAACTTCACGGTGCCTTCATTGGTCTCAACACAAACTTATATACTAAGTCTAGGCACTAATACCATGGGTCAATACCATGTGTCAATACAAACCATGGGCCAATACAAACTATGGATCAACAATTACTACGGGATGACTTACAAATCATATGCGTCCAACATCAATAATACAAAATATGGATCAACAACTACTATGGGATGACTTACAAAGCATATGCATCCAACAACAATATACTAACAAAGTAAATATAAGGGTTGACATGGGTTCCTAACACAATTAACAATCAAACTCTTACAGTCAGAATAATAATGACAGCTTACAGTCAAATCAAGTTATTACTAGAAGATACATGAGAAGTACTACACTAACCAGTCAAATAAAACTTCAAAACATAGTAAAAAAAATAGTTAGGGATGGCCCAAAATACAATAAAATGTAGGAAAAATCAAGAGCTACGATGTAGGGAAAATAAAAAATAAACTAACAGTATGGACAAAAATAATCTACTAGTTTCAACAATGAACAAGGAGGACTTCTTATGTATATTCAGACTTCTGTAGTGTTGTATATATATATATATATATATATATATATATATATATATATATATATGTATGTATGTATGTATGTATGTATGTATGTATGTATGTATGTATGTATGTATGTATGTATGTATGTATGTATGTATGTATGTATGTATACTAACCTTCAGAACCATGCTAAGAGATTTTCTTGCCTTACTGTTGTTTGGATGCCCTAGGAAATCAATATATACAAGAGTTTGGATGCCTGGAGACTGTGCACTTATTGCCTTTGGATTGTACTTTAATCAATGTTTATGCCTTCAAAAGAGTTAAGACAGACCCGAGTTCAAACCAAGAGATAATACTGCCTGTAATTTATGTTACTGTGGCTGAATTGTATGTTGATTGTGGTCCGAAATCGGAGAGAGAGTAAGTAGCCCAAATTTAATGAGGCAAGGCCGAGATCAAATCTTATTACACTTTTATTTTTCTTTCCTTTTGAATGGAACAATTATGGCATATTTATATGCTATCTCATGTAGGAGTTTTGTCTTAAAATAGCTAATGGCCGACTTTAGTTAGGGTATAGACAATAAAATTCAATTTAATTTAATTAAAAAAAAAGTTAAGCAAGACAAATTGTCAACAAGTTAAGCGTTATAATTAGTGTCCGACCTTTCAAATGTTTGTCTAAATATTCCTTTTAGCAGGCCGTTCAAGTTATAAACTCAATTAATTTAGCAGGATGGCTTTTGTTGGTGTAAGGCAATTAATTAAAACTTTACAAGTCGTCCTCATGATGCAATTAAAAAGGTTGAGCAACGTTGACCATTTCAAGGGCATCTTAGTGGGATTCTTCATATCTTCATAAGGTTTCATCTTCCAAGATCCATGTTAGGAACCCATGTCAACCCTTCTATTTAATTTGTTAGTATATTTTTGTTGGATGCATATGCTTTGTAAGTCGTCCCATAGTATTTGTTGATCCATAGTTTGTATTATTGTTGTTGGACTCATATGCTTTGTAAGTCGTCCCGTAGTAATTGTTGATCAATATTTTGTATTGGCCCAAGGTTTGTATTGACACATGGTATTAGTGCCTAGACTTAGTATATAGGTTTGTGTTGAGACCAATGAAGGTACCGTGAAGTTATTTATATTAAGTTTGCTCAAAGGAGGTTTCCCCCTCGAAAGTGGCCTGCGATCAATATAAAAGTGATTCTGAGTTCTGTTATTTTTGCTATTTCGTGTGTTTTCATTAATCAATTATTGCAGGTTCTTCACATCTGGTATCAGAGCACTTTCTTGGGCTCGTTGGGTGGAATTTCTGCCAATTTTTTTTTTCGCATATGTTGCAAGTTCGAATCTGGGAATAATCCCTATCCACTTAACTGTGTGTTGGCGGGTAAATCTACCCTATAGCAAGGAAACTAATGCTATCAACTTGGATGGGGTGACAGGTAAGTGTATTAATGATATTATAAAGATATTTATGAAAAGAAATAAGTTATGGATCTTGAGAACAAACCTTTCAATCGAAGTTCGATCCTAGCCTTTACTTGATCTTGTGCTCAACCTTCAAATCCACCTTCCTTTCAGTAAACCTGCAATAACAATACCTTTCTCAAAGCACCTTGGACAATATATAAGCTTGAAAGAAACAAAAACAATGTTTAACATTCAATATTGACCAAAACAGATCCAAATTAAGATGTTATTTCAGAAAACATTCAAGTTGGAACAAGAAAGACACTTCAACCTTTATTGTCAAAAGAAAATTGATGTACAAGTATACCTGACTTTATGACAGGCTCCTGCAACTTGATTCTGGGTTCTGGCTCTTCTCTGGCTTGGATATCTTCGGCATCAACTCCTCCAATGCAAGCTTCTTGTTTAGATCTCTATGTCTCAAAGTTTCTCCATTAATCCATCTAACCTTTCTCTTTAGTCTTCCCTGTATTTATAGGATTAGAGAAGTAGTTTAGGTCGATGTATGGTTATGGAGGAAGTTGGGGTAGTTGGGAAACTACTAGCAACTAATCCTCCTCGAGAAATTAATTTATTTTTTAATCATCTTTTGAGATGTACGCGACTATTGTTCAGTGAAGTAGCATTTAGGGCGCTACTATGGTGCTTGTCAACTAGTGCTCATCGAATTTTAAATGTTGAGCGCTACTATGCTGAGAAGGAGTAGCGCTCATAAGGCTTTGAGCGCTACTATTATACACTAGAGTAGTGTATGGGCACTAGTCTCTTTGAGTGGAGTAGCGCTCATATCTCAAAATGATATGTTTAGGTTTTTTTTCAGTAAAGTTAGGAAATGGAGTAAGTCAAAGTATCATCTAAGGTCAACATGCTCCTCCATCCAAGTTGTCCTTTTGTGTGATCAATAGCTCAAGGTTATTACGGACGGAGAGGTGCAAGTTTAACCTATAACAGATGCCCCCTAATGTGTGAGTTCAGAGGGAAACGATGGCCGAAATACATTATAATCCAAAGCCAGAGGAAGAGCAAAGAACTGCAGAAAACAAGTTACACGAACACCTGCAACAAAGATCAAGGTTAGCTAGCAATTACATTTTTGGCATCATATAGATGTGCAGTGTGATACAACATGATCTCCGATACATAACAAGGAGATGTATATAAAGCATGGCCACTTGGAATACAAGCGTGGATCCATGTCAAACTGAGAGATCATAGCCATAACAACAAACTGGATCTATGTCTCATGGAGCGCCAAATATAAGTGAGGCTCAGTCTTGCGCAACTTGGGTGATAACAAAATGAGTTATTGTCATCCAAAATCCCAAGGTCTTCATCCAAAACAACTCTAGGTACAAACCCTAACCATGTGAATAGATGAGCTGACAGTCGAACATGGGGGGTATCGTTTGATTACCGGTCATTGATGTATACCATTAACAAACGCGAGGACTTCCACCGATAATGATGATGAGGTCCAAGGTACCAAGTATGATCCACCAAGTGTGAATAGATGGACTTGGAGTCAAACACTTGGGAATCCTGTCGAAGAAGAGACATTGATGTATTCTCATCATTCAACAGCGAGGAAAATTGCCACTGGTGACTGCAATCTCCAAGGTACTAACCGAAACTCTAAACTTCATTCCCAAAGTAAAATGAGTTGATGTCGATCGGAAGAAGTCTATTGGAAGGGAGTCCTTAAGGCATCCTCCATCATCCAACTCGAGAGACACTCAACTGGTAAGAGATGATATGGAATAATATGTAACAAGACTGACACTAGGAAGGCCAACACATGAGGTCAAGGTAAACTGCAGAATGGCCGACACAGGGTATATCCTTGAATATTGAGCACGACACAAAGTGACTCAAGCAGTTTCTGACATAATGGGGTAAATAATAAGTCTGAAATGTAAGAGACATTAGCAGACCCTCCATATGGTTGGAAGAATAACCAACCGGGGGAGTAAATAACTCGGAGGAAAGGTTCACCCTGAGGTCAAAAAACTAAATCCAACCGACAAGATAGACTCAAGTAGGTGTTGTGTTCAAGGATAGAACTGACTGAACTGCCTTTAACAATGAAGATATGATATGTCTTTCCCATCCCTTATTCTTTTTAGATAAAAGAATACCCTTCTTGTTGTTTTAATGAGTCCAAGAAAGAATGAAAACTCAATAGATCCAACCATGTAAATAGTTTAACGATCCCATGGGAGGAAGACTCAGGACCTTCTTCATTATTTATAGAGTTCAAAGAAGAAATAGAAGATTACTCTATATTACTGATCTCTGGATTTTAATATCGAGTCGAGATCTGTTCTTGCTCGCCGGTGTTTTCAATTTTAAGGAGTCTGAAAAACTTAAACAATAACTCCATATATCTGCTCATGGATTTTAGTATCGAGCCCAAGCAGATTAATGCTCGCTGGTGTTTTCCTGCTTATAGAGTCTGAAAAACTTAAACAATCCTCTTTTCACCTATCCGTGGATTTTATATCGAGCCCGGATTGATCTGTGCTCGGCGGTGTTTTCTTGTTTATAGAGTTGAAAAACTTAAACAGTCCTCTACTTACCTTCTCGTGGATTTCACATCGAGCCCAAGTAGGTGAATGCTCGCTTGGTATTTTCATGTTTAGAGAACCTGAAAACCCTAAAGAAAGGCTCCAAAAGGTCCTTTTTCGTGCAGTTAGTCTCCTCCCCCGAAAAAGTATAAAACAATGGAAGAAGAACTCTTCTAGTGCATACAGGAGTATACCTAGAGTATACCTTTTCCGTAGTTAATCCACCTAGGCCCGGAAAAGGGGTAATTCTATACCTAAGTGGATGAGCCTTCGATTACTTTAATGAGCTCAAAGAGGACAAGCTTGCTCGGCAATCTTGTTTAGGTTTAAATAGTCCAAACAAGAGCTTAAAATGACTTAAAGGTCAGCTTCTAGGATCATAGCTTCATACTCTGCCAAAACTAGGTCTTCAACAAAATATTAGTCGATGCGGCAAAAAATCTCGAATGATATATGAATTTGAAATATTTAACTAGTTGACAAGATCTATCATCAAGAGTTTTTAAACTTAGGAGATGAATCCGACAAAAATTAAATGAAAATTGAGCTTGGATTAGTATTGTACCATATTGTATGTTTCAATTGATTAATGAGGGGTTTTTGAAAAATTTTGAAACTATAGAAAATTAAACAATGGTGGGTAAAAATCAAAATCCAATATATATATAATTTCATTTTTTTTTAAATCAATTTTCAATTTGTTTTGTAGGGAAAAGATTGGGGTAACCCTTTGCAATTTCAAATCTCTGTGGCGATCAAACCAAGCATCCAAACGTCGTTATTCCTCCACCAAGTAAGTTAGAATTCACCCAACTTGCAATTTCATGGTTTAGTTTTCATTTTTTGAGCAAAAAATAGCTTGCAACGTGATGCTTACAAGCTTTGCTGCGCGGGCGCTACTGTGTAACCATAACAATAGCGTGTAAACGCGATGGGTGCTACTGTGCTCAAACAGAGTAGCGCCCATACGTGACTGTGTAGTATACATAGTAGCGCTCACTCTTGAAAACCTATATACAAGCGCTGAGACTCAAAAATTTTCATTTTTTGTGCAGGATGGTTCTTCAATGGAGGGAGAGAGAGCATGAGGACATGGATAGGTTGGCCATGCAAGATCCAGCCACTCTCCACGCTCTCCGAAGATGCGGTTTATTGAATTTTTACCGAACCGTAAACATGAGGGCCTTAAAGAAACTGTTTCGAAGACTTATTCAGTACTGGGATGTGGATACCAATACTTTTGTCATCCGTGGGAAAACTTTGGAGCTTACAGTTGATGACATATATTTCATTACTGGTCTCTCACGGAGAGGAGATGTAATCAATCTGAAAGGGTCTTCTCGTGTGGGTGTAAGATCTGTGCAAGAGTATGTAAATACATATTATGTTTTCGGAGCTAAGAAATCGGGAAGCCAAGTCTTGATCTCAACCATTGACGGCCTCCCTTTGAAAGTGATAGTGAGCATGATCAACCGAGTGGCAGGTAGTGCCTCGCAACACTTAGCTTCCAGGCACTCAATGCATATTGGTGTACAATGCTTACATGGTCATGTCTATGATTGGTGTACTAGTTTACTGGCGAGCATGAAATCTCAATTGACAGGTTACAAATCCGGCACAATGAAGAATTTTGGGTACGGTGGTATTTTATGTACTTTCTTCTTTGAGAGGATGCCTGTTATCAGTTTGGGGATGCCTATACCTCAGGTTAACCCCCGTGAGCCCAGACTAGGTCATTGGGGTGACATATTCCTCCCCCAGGGTGGTGGGTAAAGTCACTATTGTTATCATACTGATGACTTCTGGGGGTGGTGGGAGAGGCAAGTGCCTGCTTTCGAGCAGTTTCCATATGCTGGATTGGATTTCCGTCATGATCCAGAACTGGTGCTTCCTCTAGGTGGAGCCTGGGGAGATATTGGTATGTTTTAAATTTTGAGAATTATTTAATTTTTTCAAACTTTTTTTTGATTTTTATAAATGAATTTAGAAGTTCTAATCAAGTGTCACATGTAGATGTTGGGCCTGTTCGTCCTGAGGGACATCCTACCATTTTTGTGAAGCCAGTTGATATTGCTGTAGCAGATGCTATGTTGGGGACATTAGAGAGAAAAATGAGTCGGTTGACTCACGAAGTTCCTGCATGCCGTATGGATCAGATACCTGTTGATATGCAGGAAGATGTTGTTGGGGTGCCCCCAACATGGCTTAGGGTGCTGCGGAAGATCGCTAGGCTATTCATATGCTATCGCAATGCAGTAGATGATGATGATGTCCCTCCTTCTCCATAGGAGAGGGATACATTCTATGTATATATTTTTGAGGCTACTATGCCCAGTTTTGTACTTTTATGACTTGACTTGATAGACTTGTGACCCAAAACCCATATATTTTTTGATACGGTATCGGCTATATACAATATCGGTTATTTACATGTGTATGTATTTGAATTTTATGTGTGCAATGTTGTTTATGAAAATGTATGATGCAAATGCCAGTCTAACACATAGTTTGCTAATGAATCAGCTAACGCGTTTAAACTTCTTGGAATGTGTTCATATCTAATAGAATGAAATTGTCTTTCCAATAGTCTAACTCGTAGAAACTGACGTAGAAATCCAGGATCTCTAATCTGATAGACACCTGTTAACTGAAATAAAATTAATTGTGAGTCAAGCCTTACCTCCAAATGTGAAATGCCATGACTGAGAGCATCTCAGATAAGTTCTATAACTGCAATGTATTCAGCCACATTATTCGTGGTAGGACCCAAACAAACCCCCCCCCGAAGAAACAAGTTGGCCAGCAGGTGAATAAATTACCCAAGCGACTGCAGCCAACTGACAGGTGTGGCAACTGGCGCCATCAGCAAATCCTAAGAAATGTTCGATTGACATCTGGTACACCAAACGAAAAACACACATAAGATTAACCAACGAGCATAACAAAACTAGCTTTACAAAAATATACAGCTATGTTACAAGAAAAAAGTACTTCAGCCTAAACGTAGTACTTCTTCAGGTAGAGCCCATTTCTATTCTCGGCCAACTTATTACCTTCGTAATCTATCAGTTCATAGGAACCTTTCTTCAATACTTTGGAAATTATAAAAGGTCTGAGCCACCTGGATTTAAATTTTCCAGGTCCTAAGGGTTCTTTGTCCTAATCCCAAAGCCGTAGGACCAAGTCTCCTTCAATGAAAACCCTAGGTTTGACGGATTTGTCGTACTATCCTTTGACTCATTTTTTGTGGACCTCATTTTTTGTGAGCGCATCGTGGCGTTGTTCATCCAAATGTTCTAAGTGTAACAAATGCTCTTCTAGTATTGAAGTATCTGGTAGTAACTAAACTGCTATTTTTAGCGAAGGAATCTCGCATTCAATCAGTATGACTGCTTCTATCCCATGCACAAGTTGGAAAGGAGAGAAACCGGTAGCAGTCTTAACGTTGGCTCGGTAAGCCCAAAGAGCCGGGTATAGCATGATGTGCTAGTTATTTCGACTGGCATTAAAAGTTCTCTGCAATATAACCTTTAAATTTTTGTTCACTGCTTCAACTTGTCCATTCTCCTGTGGATAGTATGAAGACGAATGTTCTTATCGAAAACCAAGCATTGTATACAACTCAGTCATCATGCTATTTTGGAAATGACTACCATGATCAGTCACTATCTCTTTAGGTATGCCAAACCGTGCAATAATATGATTAAACACAAAATAAGCAGCAGTTTCTCCATCTTCCTTAACAGTAGGCATTGCCTCTGCCCACTTAGTAAAGTAGTCAACGACAATAATGATGTAATGATGTCCTCCAGCCGAAGCTGGATTACACGTCATGTAATCAACCCCCCATTTGGTGAAGGGGCCTGCTGTAATTACAGGATGAAGAGGAGATGGGTGTGCCCTCATTTTCTTAGTGAAAAATTGACATGGTCGACAGCGTTTCACCGCTTCTACACAATCTTTAAAGATCGTGGGCCAAAAATATTCGGCACGCAGTATCTTCTGAGTTGTTTCCAACCCGGAAAGATGTCCCCCACAAGCTCCACTGTGGGCATCATTTAATACTGCTTCGGCTTCTTCTCGAGTTAAGCAGCGTCGTAAAATGGAATCTACCCCACGTCGATATAAAGTATCTGAGATGATAAGGTAGTTCTTCGCATGGCTTTTGAGCTTGCGTCACTCTTCTCGAGAAAAAGTACTAGGACACCTCAAAGTCTGGAGATATACTAAGATATCTCTGTACCATGGGTCAGAGGAAACAATGAGGAAGATATGTTCGTCTAGGAATGATGATTCTTCCTCAACGTATTCTAGGTCACTTGGAAATTCTGAGATTAACTCAGTGAACACTAGTGATTTCTTCGACTTGGCTGATTGGAAGACCAAATCGAACTCTTGTAGGATTACAATCCATTTATTATATTTCCCACCGATGATTCGTCGGGTGAGAATGTACTGGAAAGGATTGATTTATGCTATCACAGTAGTAGTTCGTAAAAGTATATAGTGACAAATCCTCTGTACCGCATAGACCGCGGCAAGTGCTAACTTCTCAACGTGCGAATATTTAACCTCAGGGGCTATCAATGCGCGAGAAAGATAGTAGACAACATTCTCTTGGAGCATATCATCTTCCTGAACCAAAACTATACCAGTTGTATTAAGAGATGCAGCCAGGTATAAAAGAAAATCTTTTGAGTAGTTTGGCGGGCTCAACAAGGGTGCTGAAAGGAGTGCCTTTTTTAAAGCTTCAAAGGATGCTTGAGCAGACTCGTCCCACACAAAGTAGGAGTCTTGTTTGAGTAGCCTCATAAAACCTTTGGTAATTTTAGCATAGTTTATGATGAATCGCCGTAAGAAATTAGACATGCCTTGCAGACTTTGAAGTTGTCGCAAGGTGCGAAGAGGAGGCAGATTTACAATCGCCTCTACTTTCAGCGGGTCGACCATTATGCCACGACTGGAGACAATGAAGCCCAGTAGATGCCCCGATTCGACACAGAACACACACTTATTAGGATTCAAATGAATCTTATATTTTCTGCATCTTTCAAACACTTGTCTAAGATGGGCTGGATGATCCCGTCTCTTTCGAGATCACGCCGGGAGATCATCCAAGTAAGGTTCTACAATGTGTTTGATATCATGAAAAGAGAAATTCATCGCACGCTGGAAGGTAGGTCCAGCATTCTTCAAACCAAATGGAATTTTTCGATAAGCGAAGGTCCCCCACAGGCAAATGAAAGTTGTTTTATGCTGGTCTTCGGGTTTGATTTCTATTTGATTGTATCCCAAAAAACCATCCATGAAAGAGAACATCTCATGTCCCGCATAAGCATCTATAATTTGATCGATAAATGGTGTGGGATAGTTGTCTTTCGGACAAGCTTTGTTCAAACCCCGGAAGTCTGTACAGACTCGAATAGTGCCTTGCTTCTTATCAACCGGAACGGGGTTTGAAACCCATTCTGTCATATCAATCGGATAAATGAAACTGGCTTTGAGCAACTTTTCAACCTCCGCCTTGATGGCGGCCGCTTTTCTAGGGTTCATGGGACGGAGCTTTTGTCTTACAGGTTTTGCGTTAGGGTATGTCGTAATGACATGCTCCACGATGGCTGGGTCAATACCTGGCATCTCCTCATATGACCAGGCAAAAACGTCACGAAATTCTTTAAAAAAATTTGTATATAGAGCGATCTCTTCTGGAGAACAGTCTGCACCAATAAAAATGTTTTCCACGACCCTGGGTTTGGTGGAAATGTTGATTGGAATTGTTCTCGATATATTAGCCATATTTCCTTCAGCATAAACAACTCTTGAAGTAGAAGGAAAAGATGACAAATCAACCAATCCACCGGGTCTCACAGGGAATTCTCCTCTCTCAATCCTGTCTAGATTTGGAAGTATGTAGGACCTATGATGCATATGTTCCCAAGGTTGGTCCAGGAACATCATGACTTCTAAGATGGATTCATCGGATGGCAAAACCGTATCTAAACAATCGAACGAGTGAGTGGAATTCAGTGACCATGCCAGAGCATAGTCCATATCTGACTCAACAGAGACTGGTGGAGTCATGATATGTTCCATTGTAGTGTGTTGTGTTTCCATATAGGCCACTTCTGCAATGGACGGAGGCACAAATGGTTCTGAAGTAGTAGGAAGGATCCAAGGATCAGTTCTTAAACCAACCGTAAATGTTTCGGTAGCAATACCCACATCAGAACGCATAAAAAGAACAGGGGAGGGGAGATCAAAAGTGCCTATTAACGACCCATACAGCCCTGCTCCTAAACTCTCATTAACCGGGGCGGTTTGATCAACTAATGGAACTGTGGTCTCCGAAGAAGTCTGGTTGTTTCTTTGAGTGAAAGAAATTTGATCGACTGTAACGATATTACCTTCAAATGGGAACATCACAACTCGAAAAACTGTCGATGCAATAGCTCACATGGCATATGTCCAACTCCTGCCCAATAACATATTGTAATCAAGCGGAGCATCTAAAACTTCTACTTCAACAACAACTGTCTTATCGGCCAAAGTGACATCAAATGATGGCAAAAATCCATGTGGACGGAAAGTTCTACCATCAAATGCAGTAAGCAATGTGTTAGAAGGGGCTAACTCAAGAGAACCTAGAGCTTTCCAACAGGAAATTGACATTATGCAAGTCGACGCGCCCTCATCTACTACAGCTCGTCTGATGTTCATTGGACCATGAACGACTTCAATCTTAAGGGAAACATGGTAGGGAAACCGGTATTTTACATCAATCATATCAAATCGCGCAGACATGTTAGAGGATTCCATACTTCCAATAGCTGCCAGAAGTGCATTCCGTTGTAAAGGACAACTTTGCAAGACTTCTAAAGTAGACATGGCACAAGGGGTCTGGGATAAATCTTCAACCACATTGTAGTTGGAAGTAGCCCGAATGTTGCGATTGTGTGATGCCCGTTTCAAGACACCTTTCGGGATCTTGGGAATTGGGTCCACAGGTATGTGGAGTGGAGTGGAGGATTCTGGAATCTCTTTATCCTTTTTCTGTGTGTCTGGGGTATAGTTCCTGGCTCTTGTCTGTAAGAGTGCATCCGAATTAACCATGTTAATAAAAGTTTGATCAATCGTAGAATGTGTAGTGCCCCCAGTGTTGGAGGTGCCAGAAGTTGAGGTCTGCCCTTTATGGAATGGATCTTTCAGGACGGCATGCTTCTTTTCTCTTAAGAGCTTCTGGGCTTCTTCAAGCAGAGGGCATTGGTGAGTAAGGTGGTTCTGCTTGCAAATTTTACAAGGGAACTTAACCTTATTTTCCTCTTTGTTACCCTCTTCGGCATTCTCATTTTTGGGCTTTTGTTAGTTCCCCTCTCCATTCTTGCCCTGCTTTTTGTTATTGGGCTGCCGAGGGCCCTTTGGATTGTTCTGAACCTCATTGAGAGGCTCAAAAGTAGAAGGAGAGGTTGTGATGGAAGAAACATCTGCAGTCGATTGTTTGACAGATAAGGCATGAACCTGTTTGGTCAATGCTTTGAAAGCTGCAGAGTCAACTGAACCCACTATGTCGTCAGCATGTGGTCCAGTTTTAGGTCTACTCAGATCGGTATTCGATCGCGGTGCATCAGGTATGATCTCATATAATAACCCAGATTGTGCATAAACAAGATCTAACTGTTGGGTCTGTAGGATGGCTTCTTCCTCATTGGATACTCCAGATGTAGCTACTTCCTTAGAAATATAAGGAAGGAGTGATTTCAAATACCACTCAAGAAGGAATTCTGGAGGTATGTTGGCCTTAATGAGCCTCTTCCGTCTTCGCCACTCCTAAATGTGGTCAGATAAATGAGTGGCTTTATTTTTACTAAATGTAGACAAAAGGTCTGTTCCGGCATCATACCGAACAGGAAGCTGGAAGTGATTCAAAAAGACAGTCGCAAGATCCCCAAAATTAGAGAATGTGGCTGCAGGTAACTCAATTTACCATTTGGCTGCAGCATCAGTTAAGGTTCTTTGGAACAGTCTCAATCTAATGGAGTCTTCATTTAATGAATTCGAGGAACACCATAAGTGGAAAGTAGTGACATGGTCACCGGGGTCTTCACCTGCTTTGCCTTCGAACTTTGGAATGTCCGAAGGTAACTTGGTGGGAACTGATGACCATGTAGCATTATGACACACTGGATCGTTGGTCAGTTTGGAAAGATATGAAAAATTTAAAGTTGTCAGAAATGGTAAACGAGGCCGATAAGACTGTACTTGATAAGGGAAACCACCCATCGTTTGACACATGAACTGTTGGTAGGGGTTGCCCCCATCCATCTGTTGATAAGGGTTTCCCCCGGCCATATGTTGATAGGGGTTTCCACCTACCATCTGTTGATATGGGTTGCCCCCAGCTACTTGTTGGTAGGGGTTTCCCCCTGCCATCTTTTGTTGTACGAAAGAATTATTGAAATTTCCCCACCCATATGAAAGTGGATTAGTGCTTTGTGGGTTCGTCCACTGTGGCTGGGTATTAGCCCCGCCATATTGCTGGTTAAAAATATTACCCCCTCCCCTTGAGAATAAGGAAAAAGGGACATTACCTGCAGGCATATTACATTGATTCATGTTAGGTCCTGCAAAGGTATTGAAACTAGTGGAAGATGATGTAGACGGTGCAGTCATGGTACTCATGACCGGCACGGTTGCATAAGCACTTGGTCCTATAGTAGGTGTGGAAATCCAAGTACTAGGTATCTGATATAACGGTTGAAAAGTAGGAGGTGGTGCAAAGTTGGTTGTGCTGCTAGGTCCAACAGTAGGTGTAGGGATAGATTCCATCGTTGTTGAACTTGGCATACCTAATGTACTAGTATTAAAACTAAAAGACGGAGTAGACACAAAGGTTGTATGTGCCTGACTTGGTGTAGCAGCAAAAGAAGGATTTATCGTGTTAGTGTTCATACCTATGGTGGGAGTTTGGGGAACTCCCTATTCACCACCTGGAGTAGACATCAGATGTTCGGGCAAGGAATTATCTGCACTGTAATGGGGTTGCTGGAAACCAACAGGTGACAGAAACGGAATTCTAGTATCGGTCAAAGGAAGATTGAAAGGAGTTCTATACTCCACAGAAGTAAGATATTCAACCTCAACTGAACTAAAGTGTCGCTGATCTGGGGTACCTGGTAGTGGTTCCTCAGGAACCTCTATTTCAGGGTTTTCTGTTGCTAGAATTTTCTCAAGAAAATCTGTTTCAGGAGTAGTTTCTGAAGAAAATACCGGGGTTTACCCGTTGTCATCTAGCTGGCTGTAAAGGTTCTGTTCTAAGTGGTGGAAGGTTTTGAAACCTTCTTGATCGACGAAGTTCTTGATTCTCCGTAATTATATATATATAATAACAAACTAGAACCTAGTGGCCACTACAACTAGGGGGAAAACAACACGCCAACTAAAAAGTCCTAAGTATGCAAACCAGGCAAACAAAGATGCCTTCCGGAGAAAATTCTGGGATGATGAGGGCCCAGAACAGATCAACGAAGGAAGAAAGACAGTTACCCGGGGTCCACAATAGAATGACTAAGGGTGCAAGCGCTGGAATCACCCAACTGCCCTCCCAAAGACCTGCAAGGGGTTTCCTCCCACGTTTGTCTTAGGTACAACAGATATACCCTTTGATGTCACCTGTGTATGAACCTAAAGTCAGATACTAAGGATACCACAACACCGAAAACTCATGGGGGAACAGTCACCGGTCGAATTAGAAAGCGTGGGCAGGGTAACTAAGCCCGAAACTCGAAAGAGTCCCCAAATGCAATCCAATCCTGGCGTATGCTCGAATAGAAAGTAGGAGGAGTATTCCCAACAATCTGATCTCGCAATGACCTACTGCATAGATCCCAGGCAAGCTTTGAGTGAAATGGATTTACCTATGATAGTTGAACTACGATTTTTGCGTAATGTGTGATCTTGAGTGGTTTAAGGAGATTTAAACTCAAGATCCTAACCAAAACTAGTTGGTGTAGTGTATCCCTAAAAAGAAAAATTGTTTCTATTTCATTTTATTAAAAAAAAATTAGGCCTGTTATTACTCAAAAGGTAATGCTTTTGTGTGGTGTGGTTGCAACAAGAAAACAAAAGTGCATCAATTCAAACTTTCTACAACAAAGCTCTTTTTATTTTTTCATTTACTTCTTTTCAAAACTGAAAATCTGAGTAAATCTACTAAAAAATTTTTGTTTTCTTTTTTGGAATTGTACAAAATATCCTATGCTATCTTGTAACAAAAAAAAATGTGTCTTATTAAACTTAAACTACCAAATTGTTTTTGCTTTTTCTATAAACGAAAAAGAACTATAAAGATGGAAAGCAAAATAAAACTTATGTGCAATGTGTAAGTATGGCTAAAACAGTTCTTAAGCTTATAGCTGTCAAGACACTAGCTCAAAAAAGACTTGATCTACAAGTTTTTTGCAAAGAAAAAGCCTCTAAACTCGGAAACAAAGTGGGAGAAAACAAAGGAGATAGATACAAAAGGACTAACCTAAAGCATCTAGCCCTAGCGAGACCACTATGCCAAGCAAAAAGTAGACAAGCAAGCTGCCAATTACCCTACTAACACAAAGAACTAAGAAATGAATCAGCCTAAAGCCCTTTAAATGCACTTGAAACCAGAAAAAGACAATAAGTCCAAGAAGATTGGAAATCAACAAAATCGGAAGACACCCTAGAGGCTCTAAAATGGACCAAACCCTAAGACAAAGGATAGGATGAGTAAAGAGCAGACAAACATTGCCACAAACAGCAGATACAAAAGTATGCAGGTTTGTAAACTAGCAACATATAGTCAGGGCCTAAAAAAGTGGAAGTGCTCACCACAAAACACAACCTAGTCTTCCAAAAAAGTCATAAACAGTCCAAACGTTCCAAAGGTAAACAAGCGATTCAAAAGATGGAAAAAGCCACAAAGAAAGGTTCTATGACTTAAAAAAAGGTTAAAAACCTCATACACCAGTCAAGGAGACCTAAACGCAAAGTCAGTAAACCACAAAAAGGCTAAAAACTCAAGCAAACTACTAACAGAGAGCTTCAGGAAGTGTACCCTACTGTGCAGTAGGGAAACTCACTCCCCTGCAGAGATGGGCGCTACTGTATGTATAGCACAGTAGCGTATGGGCGCTACTGTATGTACAACAAAGTAGCGCTCATATCTCAAAAGCTTAAAAACTGACTTTGAAAGATACCAAAAGACTGATGAAAGAAGAAAGAAATAGGCAAGGGATACCTACAGGGTTTCTCAACACATCAAAGGAGTGAAAACAATTATGGGAAGACAAACAAGAAAAGGTTTCCTAGATCAAAAACTCAACTTTCCCCAGCGGAGTCGCCAGTCTGTTGGCGGGCAAATCTACCCTATAGCAAGGAAACTAATGCTATCAACTTGGATGGGGTGACAGGTAAGTGTATTAATGATATTATAAAGATATTTATGAAAAGAAATAAGTTATGGATCTTGAGAAAACACCTTTCAATCGAAGTTCGATCCTAGCCTTTACTTGATCTTGTGCTCAACCTTCAAATCCACCTTCCTTTCAGTAAACCTGCAATAACAATACCTTTCTCAAAGCATCTTGGACAATATATAAAGCTTGAAAGAAACAAAAACAATGTTTAACATTCAATATTGACCAAAATAGATCCAAATTAAGATGTTATTTCAGAAAACATTCAAGTTGGAACAAGAAAGACACTTCAACATTTATTGTCAAAAGTAAATTGATGTACAAGTATACCTGACTTTATGACAGGCTCCTACAACTTGATTCTGGGTTCTGGCTGGGATATCTTCAACATCAACTCCTCCAATGCAAGCTTCTTGTTTAGATCTCTATGTCTCAAAGTTTCTCCATTAATCCATCTAACCTTTCTCTTTAGTCTTCCTTGTATTTATAGGATTAGAGAAGTAGTTTAGGTCGATGTATGGTTATGGAGGAAGTTGGGGAAGTTGGGAAACTACCAGCAACTAATCCTCCTCGAGAAATCAATTTACTTTTTAATCATCTGTTGAGATGTATGCGACTATTGTTCAGTGAAGTAGCGTTTAGGGCGCTACTATGGTGCTTGTCAACTAGCGCTCATCGAATTTTAAATGTTGAGCGCTACTATGCTGAGAAGGAGTAGCGCTCATAAGGCTTTGAGCGCTACTATTATACACTGGAGTAGTGTATGGGTGCTAGTCTCTTTGATTCGAGTAGCGCTCATATCTCAAAATGATATGTTTAGGGTTTTTTCTAGTAAAGTTAGGAAATGGAGTAAGTCAAAGTATCATCTAAGGTCAACATGCTCCTCCATCCAAGTTGTCATTTTGTGTGATCAACAGCTCAAGGTGATCACGAACAGAGAAGTGCAAGTTTAACCTATAACACTGTGGGAAGTACTTGGGAATAAGCCCTAAAATTCATTGTGAGGAGTACCACAGGATCCCCAAAGTAGTTGGCCCATTGAAAGGACCTTCCAGCGAAAAGTGCAACGACCCCTACCTGATTGACTAGTTCCCACCCGTGAGGTAAACCAAGAGCTATCGTTTGTGGCAAAGTGGTTATCAGTTTTACCTGAGCCGCGGAGCGAGGGGTACTGCCCCAATACGCAAGCTGTCAGACAGCATTGGTGGCCGAGTGAAACCCCTGAACTGTTAGGAACTTGAACATACCTAGGGTCCATATCTATTTTCAGCTGAATGATTGCTGATCACTTCCACGCCGTTTCAGATCCATTCCAAGTCGTTTCAGATCTCTTCTGAAAGCCGTTTTCGATCCCTTCCGCACCATTTCAAATCCAATTAATCTGATCCCTTTCGCGCCGTTGCAGATCCATTTTTGAATATATATATATATATATATAATTCCATTTTTTCGCCATATCTCCCTTGTTTTAACTTTGTTTACCTTGAAACTTTCCGGACACACCTGCAATCCCATTCTGCATATTTCATTCCTGAGGACCCTATCCCAAATTCTACTTCCCAAAGCCAGAAATCTCACATTTGTCTATTTTTAGGGTTTTCCATAACTTCTTCAATTTTCACCCACTCGTCTCCAAAGTTTGCCACCATGTTCATTCCCTATTTCTGCTTCTTTGTCCCTCTTTGACAAATTTTCTCATTCTTTCACCCCGCTTCTGAAATCCCCATTTTTTGCTTCCCTGTCCATTAGAAAGTGTCCAGAACCTAGTCAAACTCCAATTACCCATCCGAGTTTTTCCCAAATCCAAATTTCCCTTTACTAAATAGGCTTTTGTTTGTGTTTTTCTATCCATTCCCAAAAAAAAAAAAACTGGTTATGGTTGTCACCCGCATAGGAGCAAAAACCATGGAGGAAGCACTTGCAACCATCCAAACCAAGATCCAAGATCTGGATGAAAAATTTCTTAGCCTCCATCTTCAACATTCAGCCATGAACAATAACCGACAACAAGAATCAGAATCTGCAACCAATGGGTTCTCTTCTTCCGGCAATTTCCGTGGTCCAAAGCTTGAGTTTCCTCTCTTCAATGGTACTAATCCGACTGGATGCATCTATCGTGTAGAACAGTATTTCAGTCTGCATAATACTTTTGATGTCCAAAAATTTCCACTTGCTTCCTTTCATTTGGAATAGGAAGCCCTTCAATGGTACCGTTGGTACATCAAGGCTCATGACGAACCAAAATGGACAGATTTTTGCCAACTCCTTTTGCAACGATTTGGTCCTCGTGCTTTTGATGACTTCACCAGAGCACTCACTAAACTTCATCAAATTGGCACTATTAGAGAGTATCAAACAAAATTTGAGAAACTAGCCAATCACACAGAAGGATTATCTGATGAATTCTATAGGAGTTGTTTTATCAGTGGTCTTAAGGATGAAATCCGGTCAGAGGTTAAAATTTTCTGTCCCAACACGATGATGGAAGTCCTAGGGTTGGCTAAGTTGGCATAAGACAAGATTGCATCCCAACAGTGGTGCAAACCCACTTTTGTTCCCTTCTGAAATATGGGTTCTCAACGACCTCCCATCCTACCAGCTCCTCAACCAACTTCTATCAAGCATTTGTCTGAAACAAAGATGCAGGCACGCAGAGAAAAAGGGATTTGTTATAATTGTGATGATAAATTCACTCGGGGACATAGATGTGTTCAACAAAAGTTCTATCTCTTGGATATGGATTCTAAGTCTGCCTCTAAAATTAGCGAAGAAGCTCCAGATACAGTGGATGATCAAGTTGACATTCAGGAGTCGCCTATTGACCCCCCATCTCAGGATGAACAACCAGAGATATCTCTCCATGCTTTATCTGGAGTCACCACCCCCCAAACAATGCGGGTCAGGGGTTACTTCAAGAAGCTTCCTCTTACAATACTCATTGATTCTGGTAGCACTCATAACTTCATTGACCCTCATATTGCTAAACAGGCTGATTGTTTTGTCCATCCTTGCTCCAACTTTGAAGTCATGGTTGCCAATGGGGGCACCTTACCTTGCAAGGGAAAGTGTCACAATGTACGTATCTCTCTGGAATATTATAACCTGCGCTCTGACATGTTTTCCTTGTCCCTAGGAGGATGTGATGTGTTTTTGGGCGTTCAATGGTTACGCACACTTGGCCCCATCTTATGGGATTTTGCTGAACTTTGGATGCAGTTTTCAATCAATGGGAAACAACACAAATTTAAGGGCTTACAACAAGGGTCTCTCTGCATCATTAGTTCACATCGCATGGTAAAGATCCTTAAGAAGAATTCACATGGTGTCATCGCTCAACTCCATTCCATTCAAATGCACCCATCAAGGTCTCCCCTACTTCCTTGGATAGATATGTAGGTGTCTTTGCTGAACCAGTGGGCTTGTCACCTTCAAGAGACCTTTTCAGTAAGAATTTAGCCGCATCGACATCTTAGCAGGACATGATGGCTATTTTGCATGCAGTACAGAAGTGGCAGCCATCCCTACTAGGAAATTATTTATGCATCAAGACTGATCTCCAGAGTCTGGAACAACGAGTCTCCTCACCAGCACACCGGAAATCGGTTATCCAACTCATGAGTTATGACTATGCGATCACTTACAACAAGGGTAAGGATAATATGGTGGAAGATGCTCCTTATCACCAATTTGATGACCCAGTTTCTCTTATAGCTATTTCTCTGCTTGTTCCAAATTGGTTGCAATCTGTTCAACAGGGCTATCTCTTCTATGAAATCCATGCTTCTTCATCGGCAGGGCACTCTGGGTTCCTCAAAACCTATGACCGGGAACAATGTAACTTCTTTTGGCAGGGACTGAAAATGAAAATTCACCAGATGGTGGTTGAGTGTGATACTTTCCAGGTCAACAAGGGTGAAACGACACTCCTTTTGGGACTGCTCGAACCTTTTCCCATCCCTACACAGATGTGGACAACTATTTCTATGGATTTCCTAGAAGCGCTCCATTGGTACAATACCACATCTAAAAGGACACCATATGAAGCAGTTTATGGACAGGCAACACCAGTTCTTCTTCCATACACGCTTAGCAGCTCCCCAGTTCAGGCAATTGACTCGGTTCTTCGAAACCACGATCAGATTCTTCTCATTCTATAGGACAATATTCACATGGCAAGAATTCGATTGAAACAACAAGCCGATAAACACCATTCTGAGCGCACTTTTCACACAGCTGATATGGTCCTCCTTCGTCTACAGCCTTCCAAGCAATCCTCCCTAAAACTCAAAAGGCGTCAGTGGGCCGGAATGCAACCGAGGATGCTACAGGGGAACCACTCCTTCATATTTTGCATCAATTTCCACATCTAAAGCTTTGAGGACAAAACTTTTTCTAAGGGAGAGGGGATGTTAGGAACCCATGTCAACCCTTCTATTTACTTTGTTAGTATATTGTTGTTGGACGCATATGCTTTGTAAGTTGTCCCGTAGTATTTGTTGATCCATAGTTTGTATTAGTGTTGTTGGACGCATATGCTTTGTAAGTTGTCCCGTAGTAATTGTTGATCCATATTTTGTATTGGCCCATGGTTTGTATTGACACATGGTATTGACCCATGGTATTGGCGCCTAGACTTAGTATATAAGTTTGTGTTGAGACCAATGAAGGTACCGTGAAGTTATTTGTATTGAGCTTGCTCAAAGGAGTTTGCCCCCTCGAAGTGGACTGCTATCAATATAAAAGTGATTCTGAGTTTTGTTATTTCTATTATTTCATGTGTTTTCATTAATCAATTATTGCAGGTTCTTCACAATCCAAGGACAACAACATGCATGGGGTTTTCATGGGCTCCATTAACTCGTCAAGGATTTCACCAACAAGCCAAATTCTCCAAGATCAACATTCTTCATTCAACAAGGTAGATACATACAATAAGGGAATCGAGATCCATTTTGTGGGCTTAAGGACCATCAAGCAAACACTCTATCAACATCAAGTACAAGTGCTTAAACTCTTCAACAAAGGCATGTACATTATCAAGTATATCATTTTAAACAAATGACCAAAGGATGGGTCATTTGTACCTATCAAGAACATGGATTTCAACATCAAGCTATGGAATTAAATTCCAAGAACCATTAAGTGTGGGTTCAAGACCCAAGGATATCATCATCAACCAAGCTTCAACATGTCCAAGCGTGTAAAGTAAAGTGTGTGGGATCCAAGAACCAAACTACCACATCATCCATCCAACAACCAACAAGAAGACCATATCAAGTACAAGAAACACAAAGACCATCAACCAAAATACAACCAAGAGCAAGGGATACGACAATGGACTCAAATGGGACCAAGATACAACTTAGGGGCACTTAACCAAGTCAATGGGTAACTAGGGATTTTTCCATTGTCCCAAGGCCTCCAAGGGCATCACTCTTGGCATTGGATAAATTCAAAAGGTATCCTTTGACACAGACAAAGACAACCAACACAAAAAAACACTAACCCTTAAGGGCTCCACACAGAGCACCAAGAAAACCACAAACCCTCACAGGGCACTGTTGGCATCAATGAAAAATTTAATCAACAAATGTATCATAACATTATTTCACGGTATTCATCGATGTGATCATGGGAATCAAGTTATCTTTTACCGAATCATAGATGATCCATTTGGCCTTAGCTTGATTATTCTTGAAGTTGACGCGCTCTGCATTAGATGTAGGCTCCTCCACCACAATGGATACATAGCCATCCAAGTAATGTTTCTCTATGATGTTGAGTATCCTATCCTTCCAAGTGTTGAAGTTTGAGGTGCCCTCAAGACGGTCTTCCGATCATATAGCGATTGATTCCATAGTCTTCAAATCTTGTGCTCAAATTCTCAAGATCTACGTAGGCTCTAGATCACATGCAAAACTGAGCTCCTTCACACCCTGAGCTCTGATACCATGTTAATATTTGGTTGATATTTGATCTTTAATTATTTTGGATGCCAAAACTTGAAACAATGAGACAATTCAATCACATGAAATTCATACAACCATAACACAAAATATACCCTGGGGAAAATCCTCAAAACTATGAGAAATAAACCCCCAATAATTCTTCTCCGTATAATATAATGGATAGCAAAGAATGCTTTATTTTACAACATATCATATTTCTTTCGAAAGATAAGAAATCACTAAACACTCTTGGTGAATATATGGAAGCAATAGAGAAGAGAGATCAATCGGAGAAGTGCCTTTCCTTCAATAATAATATCCTGCAAAGGAGAAGAGAATTCGCTTCACATTGGATTCATCAATCCTGTATAACATATTTATACATTCTTCTCTTCTATTTTTGTCTTCTAACTTCAAGATGAACTTTCCCTCAAACTGGATGTATCAATCTTGCATGCAGAAGTGTGCTGCACTTCTCATGCGGTGCTTTATCTCATTGAGTTGTCACATAGAATGAACTCGCCTCTTAAATGAAATCTTGCCCACTTAGTTAGGTGGATAAATTAAGAGTTGTCACTTATTTAACTAGATATTCTTTGTTGTCACTTAGTTAACTCTCTTTAATTGATTCTCCTTGATTTACTGAAGTGTCATCTTTTAGTTTAACTAAAGTGAAAACACTTTACTTAGTTAATTGAAATCATGTTGGTTGATTTACTTGAAGTGACCACTGTGAGTTCTTTATTTAACTGAGGCATATCTTTAATTGATGCTTTAACTGAATCATTGATTGAGGCATGCATTGATACTTAACTAAAGCTTTAACAATTCAAATTCTCTTTAATTAGTTGAAGTGTCTGCATGGGAAATTTCGAATTCTCTTGATCTCTATGCTTTATCTTTAATTTCTTTATCTCTTAATGCATGGTCAATATGTGCTAACTTTAACTATCCATCAGATTACATTATACTAAGAAGAACTATTGGATGTTGTGATCATATTATATTATTCCAGACCAAATGATCATATTCTAAAGTAATTCACTTTAGAGGTGATCAATCTCTAAAGGAGACTTAATAGCAACTGGTGATCATGGTTAATAATACATCACACAATATTAAATGCTTTTAACAAGTAAATCATGACCTTTATATGGACGGTACACCTCTATACGGGATGTCCATCTCATGGATACCTTTACACGGAATGTTCACATGAGAATCATGACTTAACACACACACGTCCAAATACTTGTTCAACAAGACTTTACAACATCATTACTTTGATCAATTACCTCTATACGAGAGGAATAATCTTTACACGGAAGGAAATCAAAGTTCTCACCTCTATATGGGAGGATCAATATTGGCTACACAAGATTGGTTTGGAGAATGTCTCTTTGATGTTGTATATTTAACAATACATACATACATACATATCTATGGCAATTCATAAACAACTAGATACTTATCTTAAAAAATTTACTAACTGACTACAGAAGATGGGTGTTCCTCCCAACTGTAGGCACTTTGTCACACCTTTCTTTATGTGAAAGAGGCCACCCCTAAGTTGGGGTTATCATTCCACAAGGGTGAATCTTTCCCCAAGTATTTTACTCATCCCAACACTCGCAAAACCCTGGTGGAAAAATCCCCTCCAAAACTGTCCCAATCCTCAATTCTCATTCCCCATCAACCTGCACAATGCAAGGAACAAGTCCCCTTCTCTAAGCTAACATTCCCATAGAAAACCTCTGTTACAGAAATGTAACTGCAGAAGATATTCTAATTGTATTTTTTTATTGTATTATAATTATTCCTCCTTCGGGAGATGTCATTGATGTAATTGGTCATGTAAGAGTCGTTGAAAGAGTCAATGTAAACCCTAGAATTTATGTTGGCCTAGAAGAATCCAAAAAAGATTATTTTATCATGTATTTGACAAGTCGGCCCAGTCAGGTAGGTGAAGTCAGAACTGTTGGGGAAAAAGTCACCCCAACTGAAGAATATAAATAGAGTGGGCATGTTTCTCATTTGAACCCCTCATTCACTCACTCAAGCTCGCATAAGAAAGAGAGAGAGAATTTTGCTGGTCAAGGAGAAGTGGTTGTTTTGTCTTGGTGAATTCTATATTGAGGAAGTTTTGTCGGTGTTGTCTCCCTTGTGGTTTCCCCGAGGAAAATTCTTTTGTTCTTTGTGTTGATGTGCTTGTATTTCTTTCATTGATCCTATTGTTTAATGTTATTATGCTAAACAAGTAAAAACTTAACATGGTATCAGAGCAGGCCTGAAAGAAAACATTGTGCAGCTACTTAAATTGCATAAACTAGGGTTTCTATTTTCGGGAGCTCTCTCCAAAGATCAGCTGAAAAAGAGGGTGGACTCAACTCGCCTCACTAGGATGCATATTTCTGTTGAAGCAGAATTCAATTTCGAGAAGTTTCATTTATGGGCCCACCTCTACACCCCGGAGAACTAGGGCATCAAGTTTTTCAGAGGATCTACTGACAGATTTGGGAAAATGAGTACTTTTCCTAACTCACCTTGGGGAGGTGAATCTTTTTCTCCAATCAATTTCTCAAGATCTCAAAGTTGAAAAATTAGGGTTTCTCTATCAAACCCTAGGTCAAGCCAGAAGAAATTCTTGGAGAAGCAGTTTCACAAGTAATTACTATCTCCTTTATATTTCCATTCGAGGTTCTCATTTATCAAAATGAAAAATACTACAAAGCTTGATGAGAAGCTTGAGTGAGTTGAGAACTTCAGAGCATGGAAATATAGAGTCATGCTCATTCTTGAAGAACATGACCTAGATGGCTTCATAAAGGAGGAAGTTGCAGAACCAGAAGGAGATGAGTCCAAAGCTAAACACAAGAAGAATATGATCAAGGCCAAGAGGATCATAGCTGACTCTATTAAATATCACGTGATTCCTCAAGTATATTCAAACAAGACTCCAAAGGAAATGTTTGATGCATTGTCTAATCTATTTGAAGGAAAGAACACCAATAGAAAGATGACCTTGAGAAATCAACTCAAGGGTGTGAAGATTCAAAAGTCAGAGACCATGCAATCATACTTCACTAGAGTATCTCAGATAAAAGAATAATTAGAATCTATTGGAGATATGATAGAAAAAGCAGAGGTTGTGATGACCACCTTGAATGGTCTCCCAAGGGATTGGGAACCTTTCGTTCGTGGCATATGCTCTAGGAAGAAATTGATCAATTTTAGACAACTATGGGAAGAGTGTGTGCAAGAAGAAGAAAGGATAATAGTAAGATAAGAGAAGTTAAATTATAATGAAGATCAAGCTTTGGCATCCCATGCCAAAGGAATGAACAAAAGGAAGAATCAGGAACATTCTCATTACCACTCTCCTAGAAGATCTCAAAGGAAAAGAAGGATCAAGAAATACTTCTCCTCCTTTGAATTTTTTTCTTGTCACAATATGGGACACATTGCAAGAAATTGTCCTCTTAGAGTTGAACAATTCAAGAAGAAGAATAAAATATTTCATGCCCATGCAAGCAAAGATGATGAACGACGAACATGATGATGAAAAGAAGGACAAGGAAGATGAAGATTCCAGTGAAGAATATGTCCTAATCTCATCCCTCACTGGTTCAGTATCTCATGGAAATGACACTTGGTTTGTGGATAGTGGAGCCTCCAAACACATGACAGGATGCAAATATTCCCTCTCACATCGTGTGCAGAAAGATTCTCCACACAAAGTGAAGCTTGGAAATGATTACCAATATCCTATCAAAGGAATGGGAGAACCTTCTTACAAATTGAACTCCAGAAATTCCATGAAGATGAAGGAAGTCCTATAAGTCCCAGGTTTGAAAAAGAATCTCCTTTCTATCTCAGCGTTAGATAAGAAAGGTCTCAGAGTTGCTTTTGTAGATGGTGAAGTCCTTATGTGGCCAAAAGGGAAGACGGAAGATGATGCAATTGTGATTGGAATCGAAGAAGGAGGACTCTACAAATTGAAGGGACATGTTGATTCATCCCTAATATCTAGTACCATGAATCCTTGTGAATTATGGAATAGAATACTTTCTCATGTACATTACAAAGCATTACCAATAGTGAGCAAAGTGGTGACAGGATTACCAGAAATCTAGGTTGATCATGAAGGAGTTTGCAAAGGATGTGCACAAGGAAAGAGTACAAAGAATCCATCTCCAAGTAGTGACAGTAAGGAAAACGGTATCTTGGATATTATTCATTCAAACATTTGTGGACCAATGTCGACTACTTCTTTAAGTGGGTATGTTTATTATGCTTCATTTATGGATGATTATTCCCACAAGACATGGATTTATTTCTTAAAGAATAAACATGAAGTATTTGAAAATTTTAAGGAGTTTAAGGCTCTTGTGGAAAACCTCTCTGAAAATAAGATCAAGATATTAATGTCAGATAATGGAGGAGAATACACATTAGGTGAATTCAAAGATTTATGTAAAGAAGTTGGAGTTAAGAGGGATCTCACCATTCCCTATAATCCCCAACAAAATGGTGTGGCAGAAAGAAAGAATAGATCTATCATGGAAGCAATAAAATCCATGATCCATGACCAATATCTACCCATGCATTTATGGGAAGAAGCAGCCAGAACCGTAGTTTATGTGCAGAACAGAATCTCTCACATTTCTCTTGGGAACAAAACTCTAGAAGAGATGTTTACTGGTGAGAAGCCTGAAGTCAGTCACCTGAAAATATTTGGCTTCCCAGTGAGAAGAGATCAAAATTGGAACCTTCAAGAAGGAAGGGGATATTTGTGGGTTACAGTGAGAAATCAAAAGCTTATTGAATCTACATCCCAAGATATTGTCAGATTGAACTTAGCGGAGATGTTACATTTGATGAGGATGCAACTTTTTACAAGTCTAAAAAGACTCATGAGAGTGAGGAGGAGCATGAAGCTCCCAGAGTTATAGAAACTAACAATACACCGGTAAGAAATATTGAAGAAGAGCATATACTAGAGGATCATGACATGACAGAACCTCAAAGACCTGATGAGCCACCTCATGAGATGATTTCAAGAAAAAGAAGACCATTTTGGGCACGAGAAATAATTCAAGATGCAAAAAAGTATGGTTCCCCAGAAGGAACAAAGAAAGAAAGTATGAAACCAAGGCCATACTCTAGTTATGTAGCCTTGATGTGCAACCTCGTTGAAGAAGAACCTACATGCTTTCAAGAAGCAACAAAGAATAAGGAATGGCTAGATGCCATGATTGAAGAGTACCAATCCATATTAAAGAATGATGTTTGGGATGTGGTACCAAGGCCAAAGGACAAGTCAGTAGTATCGTCAATGTGGATCTTCAAAACAAAACATTTAGCAGATGGAAGCATTAAAAAATAAAAGGAAGGGATTCGTAGCCTGGGGGTTCTCTCAAAAGGAACGAATTGATTATGAGGAGAATTTTGATAATGTGGCTAGATATACTTCAATAAGAACCATCATTTCCTTGGCAGCTAAGATGAAATGGAAGTTACATCAGATGGATATAAAGACAACTTTTTTGAATGGCAAGATAGAAGATGAAGTATACATCGAACAACTATAAGGTTTTGAAACAAATGACAGGAAAACTCATGTATGCAGATTAAAGAAGGCATTATATGGGTTGAAGCAAGCACCCAGAGTGTGGTATGGAAGAATTGATAGTTTCTTGATAAGCTTGGGATTTACCAAGAGTAAAGCATATTCCAACCTTTATTATAATGTTGTAGATGATGAAACCATGATATTATTATTGTATGTGGATGATCTATTTTTGACAAGAGAAAACAAGCCCATCATTGAATGTAAGAAGAAGCTTGTTGCATAGTTCGAGATGAAAGACCTTGGAATGATGCATTACTTTATTGGCTTTAGGTGTGGCAGTTCCCATATGATATTTTCCTAAATCAAAGAAAATATGATGTTGAGATCCTAAAGAGATTTGGGATGTTGGATTGTAAGGCCATGCCTACTCCGATGGTGACAAACCTGAAGCTCTTGAATGATGCTTCATCAGAGACAATGGATGTTACCCTATACAGACAGATTATTGGCTTGTTGATGTATTTAACCAATACAAGACCAAATATATGTTTTGTTTTGAACACCTTGAGTCCATATATGGTGGAGCCTAGATATGTTCACTTGATTGCATCAAAACACGTGATGAGGTACCTAAAGGGTACGTTGGATTATTGACTCATATATGTGTCAGATACTGATCTTAGATTGCATGGTTGTACAGACTCATATTGCGTGGGAAGTGTCGAAGACATAAAGAGAACTTCTAGATGTTGTTCCAGTTTGGGATCAGGTATGATAGCATGGATCAGTAGAAAGCATAGCAGTGTTTCTCTCAGTACGGAAGAAGATGAATACATTGCAGCATGTTCAGCTTGTAGTGAAGCAGTTTGGCTTAGCAAGATGTTGGAAGGATTATTTGATGCAGAGATAGATGTGGCTGATATCCTTTGCGATAATCATAGTTGTATCAAGATGTCAGAAAACCCGGTGTTCCATGATAAATCGAAGCATATCGAAATTAAGTATCACTACATCTGGGATATGGTGCAGAAGGGAGCTGTGTAGCTCAAGTATGTTCTTATAGAGGAACAAGTTGTTGATGTGTTAACTAAGCCTCTGTCTCATGTAAAGTTTGAATACTTTTGAGACAAGCTTGGTGCGGTCTGAAAGGACCTCCCTTGAAAGAGGGATTGATGATGATGTGGTCTAAAAGGACCTTCCTCGAAAGAGGGAGATGTGGTTTCCTGGATCCTTGGTGTGTCAAATCAGTCTAGGATTGGTATGTCAGTCTGACAAGGCCTAGTTGATCTCGAAAGGGATTGGTATGTCATCCTGACAAAGCCTGTTTGATCCTAGGGGGATTGGTATGTCTGACTAGGCTTGATTGGTCTGAGAGGATTAGCAAGTTAGAAAAGGCATGTTTGGTCCCCAGGTAGATTGGTATGTTTGACTAGGCTTGGTTGGTCCGAAAGGATTAGTAAGTCAGAATCATATACTAGAGTGCTTACCAAAGTGCAGATTCCATATGTATGCTGATGATGATGATGTTCCATCATTTACATGCTGATGATGATGATGTTGTTCCAGCATTTACATAATGATGATGATGATGTTGTTCTAGAATTTACATGTTGATGATGATGTTGTCGTTCCAGTATTTATATATTGATGTTGATGATGATGTTGTTGTTCCAATATTTGTATATTGATGTTGATGATGTTGTTGCTCCATGTTGATTATGTTGTTGTTCTAGTATTTGTATACCGTTGTTGATGATGTTGTCGTTCTAGTATTTACATACTGATGATGATGATGATGTTGTTACAATATCTATATGTTGATGATGTTCCAGTAGTTCCTTGTTGACAATGTTGATGATGTTCCAACAGTTCCTTGCTGACGATGATGACGATGATGTTCCAATAGTTCCTTGTTGACGATGATGTTGATGGTGTTCCAGCAGTTCCCTACTGATGATGATGTACTAATGATGATGTTGATGATGATGATATAGGAGTTCCATATCGATGATGATGATGATGATGCCCTCGACTTATGATGTTGTTCCAAAACTTCCTATGACATACAGAATATCACCAGTCAGTTGTAAAACTATTGATGTTGATTTTGATGTATGTAGAATACCTTCCTAGTTAAGAGGGAGTGCTAAATAAATGTAACTGCGGAAGATATTCTAATTGTATTTGTTTATTGTATTATTATTATTCCTCCTTCGGGAGATGCCATTGATGTAATTGGTCATGTAAGAGTCATTGAAAGAGTCAATGTAAACCCTAGAAGTTATGTCGGCCTAGAAGAATCCAAAAAAAGATTATTTTATCATGCATTTGAAAAGTCAACCCAGTCAGTTAGGTGAAGTTGGCCCTGTTGGGGAAATTCACCCCAATTGAAGAATATAAATAGAGTGGTCGTGTTACTCATTTGAACCACTCATTCATTCCCTCAAGCTCGCATAAGAGAGAGGGAGAAGTTTGTTGGTCAAGAAGTAGTTGTTTTGTTTTGGATATTTATATTGTCTTCGTGAATTCTATATTGAGGAATTTTTTCCAGGGTTTTCTCCCTTGTGGTTTCCATGAGGAAAATTATTGTGTTCATTGTGTTGTTGTGCTTGTGTTTCTTTCAGTGATCCTACTGTTTAATGTTATTATTCTAAACAAGGAAAAACTTAACAACCTCCAATTCCCTTCCAATGCTCCACCATTGGTTAGACAAGAAGTCTCTGAATTGGGAATCTAGGGAACACAACTGTAGGCCAAGTTTCTCTCACAAGGGAACACCCCGTTAGCACTATTTTTCCCCAGGGTCAATGACACAAATAGTTTTCTCCACCTATGGAAGCTCTGGTCTTCTCTCCCGTGTACTAGTCTTAGGATAGTGAAAGATGATGGAAAGAATGACAAGGAATCATCCTTGAATTAATTAATACTCAATTATTTGTATGGATGTTGAGAACTATCCAAGTGTTATTCATGGGAAGCTCACTTTTCCCCTTCTAATCCCAAGCTTACGATAATTGACTCAAAGTTATGGATAATGCACTTTAATAAATAGGTCTTCATAAAACTTAGGATAAAAGGAATAATAAGAATAATGACTTAAAATTATAAGTCACTAAGGTCATCTCCCCCTTAAACCCCTTTCTCACTTCCCCCTCTTGTGGAAATGTAACCCCCCGTCTCTTCTTCATCCTTCTTAGTCTGCAGTAGTCGTGATTTTTATATTAATCATAAAATGTACATAATTACACAATCTTGATCAAACTGGACCATTTTTCTCTGGCTTCTAACCATTTCATCATTATATACATATTTACATCATTACATGCTAGGGTCAAAAATGACGTGTTACATTTTTAGAGTTTATCCAAAGGATAATAATCAAGACCTTTGAATTTAAAACTAAAATACAAAATTGAATCATACAATAGCTTTGGCTCTTTTTTAAGTACATAAACATTTCTAAAAAATGTCTCCTGAAATATGCTATATGTTAAAAACACCCCATCTATTTTTAGATTGTATCCATCTTGTAAATGGTTTGATGCTAGGGTCTACTTGATAGAACTCAATTTCTTCCTCATCATTAACATAGTCATCTTGTGACATGGTCTTCATCAGAGGGTCCAACAAGTGCAATGGAAAAGGACCAGACTACTTAGGTTGACAATAGTACTTTCCAAGAAAAGACTTTGTACGGTTTCAGCCTATGCACTAGATAAATAAATTAGCATTCTTACTAGAGTAATACAATACTACAATGAATAGTTAAATGTTATTGCACTATCATATTGCCCAAAAAAACACACATAATTAGACATAATGTCATTTGAAATAATGAGCATTTTTACATGAAGGACACATTCAAAACATATAGGGGTGCTCACTGCAAATAATTTGAAAATTGATGAAAGTATCATAGAGGAATGGTGGATGGTTGTCCTAGTTATTTAGAGTAGTTAATAGAAAATGAAAATGAAAGAGAACTCATTTCTTCCATTTGAGGAAACAAGTGATGCACACCATGGGTTCCAATATCATGATGGATATTGTTAATGAAGCCGATAGCAATCCCTCCTTTGAGATAACTCCATTCCAATAGTGTAGCTGAAGTGTTCGTATTATTGAGCATTAAAAAATCTAACAAAATTAGCAACAAGCTAGTTTTGGATTGCATACCTTGACTCAATATCATGGAACCTTTCCACAACCATGGTGATGAATATATGTCGCAAAATCTAACAATATTACAAATTTGCGATCCATGATGCATTCCATGATACAATGTTAAGATATATGCAATAATTTTTAAATGATCTAAAGTCTCTAGGGTCAGCATTGTCAAAACTAATCAACTCCAATGGAGCATGAGACAAAACAAGTAAAGAAAACCCAAAATTGTTGTTAAAACTACCCAAAACATGGGAGTGACAATGTAAGTCCAACTAGAAAAACCACCATTGCATTGCAATTTGTTGTTGATATAATGGCATCCTCTTTTCAATTGAAACAAATAGATTGTTATGTGGATGGAAGTGAAAAGATTTCTTTCTAGGAGTTCTACTCCATTGAAAAATAGCCATTGCATATTCCAAATCAGGATTAAGTAATTTATGTGAAGAGACATCTTACTACACTAAATGTGAACTCATGAAAACATGATCGACCACAAATTTAGTTATATAAGAGATATGCTAAAGTGGAAAATACTTTTGCACCCCCCACATACGACAAGTATTATATTATACATGAACATGCCTAAAATAAAGATAAGTAATAGAACATCTTAAGATTATTATTGTAACTAAACTACATGAGTTAAGAGGGAAAGATATATTTTAACTTAAATATTTAGAAAATTCATGAAATAAACACATAATTTCATGAATGTAACAAAAAATGCATAAAAATGTAAGAAATTAATATTATATCACTGATAATATTACCATGCTCATTCTTGAAGGCATACAAACTGCTTAACGGATTTGTGTGAGATACATGTTAAAATCACCCATTGCATATCTACTCATGATCCTCTTTAAGGTATGAAGAGATCCATAATAATGCACAAACTTGAGTGTGGGTGTCAATGGTATTTATGTATGCTCATGTGTGAGTATTCCAAAACTTAATAAAATACTCTATACTACCTCCACAGGATACCAAAATACTACTCTAGAAGGGGCACCATGTTAAGGCCTTTACTACATCATAATGTTCATTAAGATTCTCGGTTGCAACATTAGAGGGTGTCATTCTCTTGTCCAATACATGCAGTAAATTGTCATTGCTCCCCTTTGAAAGTTGTTGTCTAAACCTAGATAATTTCAAACCACACACTTATTGCATTTGTCCTTTGTATGTTTTAATAATGGAATCGCACATGCAAACATCATGATTAAATATTAAATCTTCAAGGCCACGAGTTTTAAGAATATGACTATTCCAAGCTATTGGGTTGATCTTGATTTGTTAAAAAGACGTAATTAAGATAACCTTGATTTGGTCATTAATGTGTTTATTGTTAGGTGTTTATGAGACCATGGTTTTTTGGGTAACCCATGGTATTAGTACATGATGAAGCCTATTTAAAGGCTTCAATATCTCCATTATAAAATTCCCCAAGTGGTCAGTGTTGGTCGCATTGGCCATGGCTTGCTTGGATTGACCAAGGGCAATGAAAGATATCTTTTGAAAGATGATTTTCCTAGTAAAAGTTTTCCAAGGTAAATATTACTCATTATTTATGTGCATGCTTATTATTGTATTTTTTTTCTCCATGGTACTTCGTAGACCCAAGATACACTCACTCTTCATAGGATGAGCTAAACCCTAGAAACAAAGGCACCCCCCTGAAGCTAATAACCTTACTTTGATACCAAATGAAGAGTTTTAATAAACCTATGTAAGGAAAAACAATACCAAACAAAATCTAAATCACAAGAATTAAAAACAACTCACACACACATTACATAGAGATTTACCCTATAAACACAAAACCAGGAAAACCAGCACCTGAGAGTTTCTCCACTATCTATCTCATTGTATTATCTTTTTTGTTTACAATACAATATTCTAGCATCCAAAACCCTAATCCATTAACCCAGATTATATTACAACCCCAATTTCTTATGATAATTAGTTTACAATGGGATGCAAAACCATTGGTTGAAAACAACTCAAAACGAACAAAAAACAAACATAAAAAATTATTTCAGGCGTGTTGGTTCCCCACACCCCAGTAGTTGGGGGGGATAATCAACCCCCCAACCACACCCCTGAACTTCCCTTTCTTTGGGAACTTAAAAAGAGTACAACACAAGTTCAATAAAAAGAAAAATTCCTAAAACAATCAGCAAATTATTTTGTATTTTTTCCTACTTATTTCTCTTTTTTTATATATAGTTTTTACTAAATCTTTATCTACTTTTTACCTTAAAATTAAAGAGATGTTCAGATAATATGGTTGAAGGATGGAAGAAAATACTAGTTCCTTCTAGATCCTTGGGCTAATGGGATCTTGGATCTTCCAACTTGACCCTTGGTTGAATATGCTCATTGAGGAACCCCTGCAAATAGAAGGACAAATCCTCCTGCAAACGATTGATTTGGATTGCCTAATTTATCAAGGAAGAGAAGCTTTATATGCACCTTCAATCTACGTGTCTAGCTCACATACCAACGTATGTCACTTGTTGGATACCCCTTCCTAAGATGCCAAATATCTCAACATGCAACACAAACTAGCATATGATTTACCATGTAGAAGCACTACCCTTCAATAGACTAGCAAATAGAAATGACAATGATAAAATTATACAAGTTACCTCAATTAGAATCACCGCCTTGAGCTCACCATGAAGACACCAAGAGACAAGAGTCAAAGATAGAAAAGTATGGTAGTATTACTCTCCAATGTCAACAACAAATGAAAATGAGAAGTGGCCTCTCTTATATAGGAGAAAAGCTCAACTTCTAGTACAATAAAATAATATTATGTCCAAAACCCTAGATCTAATCTAGGAATACTCCAAAATGATAAAATAATGTCAAAACCCCAACAATATCCTCAACGAGGGAGGATGCTCTTGCAAAAAAGGTCCAAGTATGAGAAAATAGTACCATGTAATGGTTCATGAATGGTGGTGATCCTCAATACCATGAGTGGAATAAAATCCAAGTATCATCAAACCATAAAACCATCACAAAAAAGGAGGGTTCCCTCAACAATAATCCCCAATAGCCTAGGGTGATCCAACAAATCATGGTCAAAACCCTCAATAAGTGTCAAAACCAAGGAAAAGACCCACATATGTGGACAAATAAGCTCAAGAAGAGGTCCAAGATGTGAATTCCTAGGCTCAGAAAGGTGGAAAAAGGTCCGTGCAAGCACAAGAAGTTTTCAACAACCTCACACAAGTGGCATAATAGCTCAAATAAATCCCAACGACCTCACATGTATGGCATGGAGGCTCCATTAACACCAAGGAATTGGTTCCAAGTGGCATGAAATGATGTAACATGTGATTTCGAAGGCCGATGACTAAGAAGAAGTGTCTAGAAAACCCCACATGTGCCAAGAGATGGGAGTCTTCAACATGAGGAAGAGGTTGGCCCTTTTTCCTTCATATTGCGGTCCCTTATTTTTATTTTTTATTTTTATTTCTTTGTTTTTTTTTAGCACATTTTGCATAGCCCTTTCATTGGCTCAATCCCTTTCTCTTTGGATATGTCTTAGACAACCTGGAACAAGGGAACCTGGCTTTTGTGATGGAGAGTATTTCCTATGATATGTTCCATTTGAATTTAATTTATTCGACATCTTTCTTTTTTGAGAGTACAATACTCTTTTGACTTTGATAAAGACATTCATGCATTGGAATAGTAGCAAAACCATATGTTGTCATTAATAAATCCACAAAGGAGAAAGTGAAGGGGGTGGATGAATTGGATTAACTGGAGGAAAATGTCTAGGTAATATTGTGCGAGATGGATGAAATCACATTGAATAACACACTTATTAAGTTAAAAGAGAAACACCAAGGTTAGACTAAGACAAGTAAATGATCACAGTATGTGTGAGTCGTCATGAAAGTGCAAGTGTAATATCTCATGCTAACATACCATCATGCCCTAAAACATGCTAAGTAAAGATAAGGGTTAGAGATACTACTACACCAGGGGGTGATGCTCTATCTCTTGCTAGGCATACCATGGACCTTGGACTATATGATATTGTTGGACCATTGATCTATAGTGCAAACACAGATCTCATATAAGGACAATTGATCATCATTTACCCCTTGTTGAAAGAGGGGTAACACACTAAAATACGATCTGGGCACAATTCAAGGGATAGGTAGAGAAAAATCTCAACATTACCCATGAAGATATCAACATTATATTTAGATTAAGAAACTACAATACTATGTAGCTCTTCCATTATATTTACAAAAGTATATAGCTCCAAATATTTATTAATTATTTTATTTATTTTATTTTATTTTTACCTTTTCCCGAAAAACCCTTCACATATTAAGTCCATTTAAACTCCTTCAAAAACTCTCCACAAACCCATATATGAAGTCCATTTGACCTCCTTAAAAAGCTCTCCACAAACCCATATATTTCACATATGAAGTCCATTTGACCTCCTTCAAAAGCTCCCCACAAGCCCTTTGTTGTGTGGTACAAAAAAAAATGGAACCTTCAGAATTTGTTGAATGTGGAGATCCTCCTAGATCTCACTATTGCAGATTCAAAGCACAGAACTAGAACAATTATCCAGACAAGTGAAGCAATAACCAATCTTGTGGAGTACTATAATGTTGTTTTTCTACTGTAGTATATGTCAAGTAGCCATTTACATATGTGTCTCTGGCCAAGAAGTATCTTTGCAGGGAATTGCTTCTTAAAACATGAGAATCAGGGCATAATTACATATATAGTGACGCCATAGATAACCACAAACCTGAGGTGCCCTTTCAAAGTTATAAGCTAGTAGCTACATTCTAAAATATTCGACTCGGGGCATTCTGAAAGAGAAAACCACCAAAATTCACGACAAATAGAGGTTATGCAATGGTGGTTGTTTGTCCAATTACTAATTGAACCATAGTGATAGTTAGTTGCTAACCACCGCCAGACACAGAATATCAAGATTCACAACAAAAATTCAATAACCGAGGGCCCTAATTAAGGGTATCTCTCTGCAAAGAAGTGGTCGCCGAATCTATGGTCAAAATGAGAAAATATTTACTCATTTCTCACATGGTCAAAGAAGTGTTATGCATGGGAAGGGGTTAAATTTGATGGATATTTACTCATTTCTCACATGTTATTATTGATGTTTATTTAATTTTCAAAATCATCAATTTGACAAGCAGATTACTTTACTGTTTCCACACACACATATTATAAAAAAATATTGGATAACAGAATATTGACAACCACATGCCACCACTTAAATGGAAACTGGAGTCATCATTTATGCATTTAAGTTTGTAATGGTGTTGCATGCAATATGTAGGGAACATCAAATATTTTGTATAATTTTTTCCAGTTTGAGGATGTTATGTTAAATTCAATTTTATAATATTGTTTTGTTATGTATTTTATTCTAAATCATAAAGCAATGTAAAGTGGATTACAAGAGGCATGTTGCTCTTGTATCCACAACAAAATTTAATAAAAATACATGTAATACGTAATAGTTAATTGATGGTAAAAAAAAGATATCAAACGCCATGTGAAGGGCAATGTCAAAAAGAAATTCATCATAAAATTTTACTTGATGGGTAGGGGAGCTTGTCAAATTTAACCACTGACCACGACCCTTAATCTGGTTAAGAAAAGAGAACTATCAAATTCAAAGACAAGTTCATAAACAACCATATACAAGAATTATTAAGACACTTATCTCTCAAACTAAATTATAAGGTAAAGTTTATAAAAATCAAAGTTGGAATAACGCTATTATAAAAGGGATACAGTAGAGATATATATCTTTATTATCAAGAGCAGATTTAAAAGTCAAGGTGAATGTAACTAGGACACAAGATGATATATAAAGTGAATGTAAGGTTATTGTAGTAATTTATATTCAAGTAATAGTAGTAATAACAAAAATAATCTATTGTTAAGGCCACAGTTAGCCATACACCAATTTGGTGTATTAGACCCCCTTGTTTGTGGAACAAAAGTACATATTTGATTTTAGTATACAAAGTATAATAAAATAAGAGTATTATTTAATAAACAGTAGTTGATAGGATCAAAATAAATTTGAATAAAAGAAACACAAGGTTTATTTATGGTCTTCAAAACCCTTGTGTGACATCATTAAAAATCAAAGATAGTATTCAATGAAAGTTGTTAACATTGCTATTAATTCGAGCAGTAATATGATGGACATCAAAGTTAGCATGGTCAATCAACTATTGGATCTTGAGATGAGCACAAAAGATATGCTAAATTTAAGAATGAAAAACTATATGAAATAAATGATATATTATTGATAATTAATAGTTATATTTTCATATCCAAATTCAATGTTATGTTTATGTTTTACAAAGACGTGGATATCATTCTAGGTTTGCTTGGGGTAGAAAAACTAGGTACTTTCAATTTAAACATGGAGAAAAAGTTATTGACATTCTCCTAGAAGAAGAAGAAAATAACATTGCAGGACATTACAATGAAGACATGCTCAACAATACCCTCATCATAAAATTTGAAGAATGTATCATACATGATCCTTCAAGATAGCCAAAAGCCAAAACAAAAGTCACATAATCAACAAGAGAATTTGACAACCTTATCATTGAAAAAGATAAATAAATTTCTCACCTTAAAAATCATAATTAAAAAGTACTTGCAAAAATTAAGAAGCCAAAAGATAAAATGTTGTTCATTCAAAAGTTGGAACAAAAGAATCAAGATCTCGAGAATAAGTTATCAAAAAAAGATGAAGGTGCTAGCCTAGGGAACCTTAATCAAAGGTTGCTTGAATAAATCAAAAGATCAAAAGGTGAGTAACTAAAAAATCAAGACCTTGAAGATAAAGTCCACAAACCAGAGAACAATGAAGAGCTTTCACATTTAAGGGTTCTGTTATCACACCATAGTAGTTGGGCTACTATTCTTGCTTAGCAGATATCTGCACTTTTCAGAGCTTGGATTTTTCAGATATTGGTTATGATGAGCTTGTTATTTGTGATCACTTATGGATCATAGTAGTATATTGTATCATATTCTTTGTTAGACCTTGTACCAAGGCTGAGCCTTGAGAGCTTGGATTTGATGACCGATGTGACCCTTTGTTCCATACAGTTTCAGTTCAGTGCCCAGTGATTATATTGCAGCAGTGTTTCAGATGATTATTGATGATTATTTTGATGAGATGTGACCTATGGACTTCTGATTACTGACTTTGGATTATTATCTTGTTGTTTTAGTCATTTTCATAGCTTTGACTTGGTATATGATTCATGATGTGGAAAAACTATTTAAAATGAAATGAACTATCTTGATGATGTTATAAATTATAAAATGGACCTATTACTTGCACACTTGGGTTTTCTGATAAAACTCATTGGTTTCATTACCCTCCTATGAGCATAGATATGGCCTTTCTCGACATCCTTGTCTGCTAGCTTAGGCACCATTTTCACTTGACTCCATTCATCCATGACCTTCCTTATTTGAATTTCACCTCTGACTTGCCTTCTTGACTTCTTGATACTAAGGACTTCCCTATTTCTACCTCTGTGTTGGACCGCATCCATGTTTATTTTGTGTCTCGGCTCTGAGTTGGTGACAAAACTTGCCTTTGGTGAGCTGGATTGTATGCCTAAATCATTCTGGTTGGTTGTCTCAATGTTTGGCACTGTGCAGAACTCCCCCTAGTCACTTGAGATGTTGTTGGCTAAAACTGAAAGCTCATGTACTACCTATATTGGAAATATTTATAAATACGCCCATGGAAACTGTGAACTCTATAATGTGTTTTTAAACACACGTGAGTAAAAGGGCTAGAGAAATGAAATGCTAAAATACTCCTCGAAGAGTATAGAAAAGGTCCAAAAATCAAATGTTACTCAAAAGTTATATCTATTATTGCTGACCTTATATGTATAAACATGCCCCGGATGCAAGCTGCAATTAGTTGTGCCTCTTAGCACATGTGAAATCCGAGGGGTTATGTAGGCCAAAAAGGCCATGAAAGGAAATGAATGATCCTAATGAACCTGGATCAAATTGATGTAGACATGATGCCTAAGTTGAATAAACACTCTCTAAACAACTTATCCATTTGTGAGGCACAACCCTTCCCTTTGTTTTTTCTTGTCCAACACAGAGTGTAGCTCCCCTTCTCCCCATCCAAAGTGTCATTTAGTTGAGTTAGTTGAGTTTGGTCAAGTCACCCCTTTTAGCCTAGCCTTGTTCTTAGCCTTCATCCTTAGCTAGTAGTTAGGCCATGTCCAATGGTGAGTCTGTCATTAAAGTTGTTGTGCAAGTAAGACATAAATAACATTGAAATATATACATGATAAATGCCACTGAATGATGTTTATACTTTAATTTGAGCTGTGAATATGATCTAAAGGAACATGTCTTAGTCTTTGTTATAATCTTGTCCTTGGTTATATTTTGACCTAGTCAAACATAGTTTGACCATGGTCATTCTTGGGATCTGTGATGATGTGGACCATTTATGATTATGGATGATGATTGATGGTCCCACATACTCTTATTGATGATTCCATATGGTGGACATATGATTCAGATGATGATTGATGCATTTCAACAGTTTTATTATTATTTCCAGATCATTAGATTATACACTGTCCAGGTATGGTGGACCCTATAGTTGACCCTTCAGGTCAACCCATGGTGTATGAGTACACATTCTTAGTAGATTTGGGTCTTTTGGATCCATTGAGACACTTTTTCTTCAGTTTCTGGCACTTCTGACAATGATAGATGCATTTTTCCACTTGTTGACTAGTTTTGGGCATGATTCCCCAGCCTGTCCAGCAGAGGCATTGGAGACTAGTTTCACCTAGGGATTTGTATGGGAAGGGGGTGGTACAGCCACTTGTTTTTACCATTATACCCCCCTTCCAGAAATCCTGGTGGGATCAGTTTGACAACGCAGGCACTCTGGGTGTCATTTTGGGCAGTTTCACATTTTTTGAGGAGGATTAAAAATAGAATAAAAGGGTCACCGAGGAATTCGATTTGGGAAATTTAGGAAAGGTTTTGGAATTTGGTCTTCACAGAGGTCTTCCAGGGTGAACCCCCCATCTTCCATTCATATAGCATCAGTCAGTAGGGTCCACAGTGGCCACAGGAGGCCTTTTACTGCATGTCTCTCACAGATTTTGAGGACAGGATTTGATCACTTGTATTATTTGGACATATTATTTTATATTATTGTGCCATGGGGATGAGCTAGTAAGGATTGATGCCTCCTATCCCCACCATGAGCTTCTTGAGTCATGTCCATATCATATGAGGTGGGCCCATGTACTTTAGCCCCCTCTTAGGGATGACGACACCCTCCTTAGTCTTTTTGAGGGATGACATCACCCTTCTTTTGAGTGATCCATGTGATTTTATGTTAGGCTCATCTTAGCCATTAATTATGTTGTGATATCTTTTAATCTCAACCACTCATTTCAAAAAGTGGTTTTGAGATATAGGGTTTTGGTCTTTATTATCCTATATAAGGAGGAGACCCCCTCATTGTAAAGCACCTTTGGGATCTGGAAAACTTGGAATGAAAATATTATTTTGGAGATCTACTTCTTGGCTTTGATTGAGTTACTCTTGTATATGTTCTTGCATCTCTTGTTTCTAGACATTGTTTGCTTTTCATGTGAAATCGACATCAAGAGAGGGAGGTCGAATTGCTTGAAGCTAGCCACATGATTTGCTTGATGGGAAGATTGTAGGGGTTTCTCACATCCCCCATGGGCAAGACGTCTTCATCTTGAGGGAGTTTTTCAATTGTGCTTTGTCCATTGATTGCTTCTTTGACATGACATGCTTAGATCTCATTGATTTGTGGATCAAATCTAACTTGATGTAGTTTGATTTACAGGTTTCATGGGACATCTCTCCTCCTAGGGCTTGGACGATTTTCGTTGAAGACACTTGGATCAAGCTTGGAATTGTAACTAGGGAAAGAATCATCCGTATGCTAAGAGGTCGCAAGCTTATGAGGTAAGATCTACAAGGTACGTATCTATTTCGCTTATTCTCCATCCTATTGGTCACAAACTCCATTAAAATCAAAACCCTCATTTTTACTTTTTTCTAGATCTACTTGTATCTAGCTTGGATTTTGGGAAGATATTGAAAACCAACCTCTATAGCATCCACGGCAATTCGGATCTATAGTTTGGTGGTGATTGGGATTCATTTGACACACTTTCCAAGGCACCTTAGCCTCTCTAAGGGAAGTCGCACTCCTTGAGGAAGGCCATTGGGGATAGTTCCAAGAGATGGGTAGGTGAGATCCCACTTGATTTGCATAGATCCACCTTGATTACCTACCCGTAGTGCTTCACCTCTTTGATTTTTTGCCTTGTGGGCTCCATTCCTCATTTTGAGGGTTGTGCCCCACTTGGGTCATTGGGTGATGCATTTTGAATCTTAGATCTATGGAGATCTAGGTCATCTTTGGGCATTCCATCCTAAACACAACTTGATAATTGCCTTAACTACCCCGATCTACATTTTGGCATAGTTTGGACTCCATTTGCCCCTCCATCTAAAGGCACTAGTCTCCCTTGGGAAATTCGCACTCCTTGGGTTAGTGGCCTTTTTTCTAGATCCCATATGTGGGTGTGTCTATCTCATCTTAGATCCATAGATCTACCTCATCTCACCCACTTAGTGCCATCTCATCCCTAATTTGACCAAGTGGGCCCCATTTGGACCATTCTCCACTTTTTAAGGACTGGGCCCCACTTGTGTATTTTCAGGGTGCTAGATCTATCCATTTGGTCTTCATAAGTGGCCTTATTCATTCATTGGTTGAAACACTTGTCACTTCTTAAGCCTCTTCAACCACATCTTTAACTCTTTGGTCCACTTAAATCCTCACGCATTGGTTTCCGTAACCTAACTTACACATTTCCCTAGGAACCTTTGTGTTAGCTAGTCTTCATTGATTGGCTAGGGTCTCCCCCTTGGTCTTGATTCTTCATGATATAAAGTAAAGAGTGCCTCGGTTATCGTGACACCCATCTTGCATTGGGAACTGTTGCACTTCTTGGGTCACCTCTTGTAACATACCCAATACTTGAGACATTTTATGTTTGTGGAAAAACATTACCTTAACTTTTATTGTAAAGTTTTATATTTGACCAAGTGATCAAGGATGACTGTAAATTAATAATATTATTATTTAATAAAATAAAATAGGAGACACTCACCCAAAGAGACCGTTGAAAGAGTGTTTAATGACCCACTACGAGGAATGGAATCTGGGGTAGAAGGCAATTGACAAGTGGCAACATCTGAACTCAGTAATTAGCTGTTGTTATGGGACAACTCCCTTATTTTGTGGTCAAGTTCCCTGGAATGTGGAACTGGAGCTTATGGCTCATTTATTGAAAACTGACCACCAAAAGACCTAGGCATCTTTTATAAGCCATTGAATTTGCGCAGAGGCTCACACTTTTTCTGACGAGAAAATTTACCTTGTGGTTTTGCTAGGAATTGCAAAGATATTCGATGAGGGGAAGATATGTTTTGAGTTGCAGAGTAAGAATATCTTATTTCTGCTGAGTGCATAGTGTTCCTGCTAAGTGCATAGGTTTTGGATATGTATGCAAGTCTCCATTGATTGTTGAAGTACATATGTGAGGTGTGTATGCAAGTCTCCATTGATTGTTGAAGTACAACCTAAGTGCCTTGCTTCTACACAGAGACTTCTTCCTAGTGGTTCAATAAACAGGCTCGGGGGTCCAAGGGAGCATGTGATTTGGTTGCTTCTTCGGGAGAAGGTTGGGAGGAACAGGCCTCTTTGGGTGTTTGTCCACCCTATCAAGTTATTAGGTTCTACTTGTTATATTTCATTTCTTTTTCTGAACTATTAAATTATTTTGAAAAACTGTTTGATATGTTACCACAGTTTTCCTATATTTTTCTAGGATATCAGTTAGCTATTTAATGACTATTTTCTTATCAGATAAATTAGTTTTCCATAGATTCGATGAATGAATAAGATGATATAGATGAATGAATAAAATATCTTCCTGTATTTTTCCTTTCGTCGTAGACGATGTACTCTAGTACAGGAAGTGTTTAATTAACTTAGAGGATATGATCTGAAAATAGTAGAAAGGTTTATACTTCAAATAAAACAAGTTTTTTATGAGATACCACTCTTGCAGCACATAATATCCATACTGCATATTATATTATTTCTAGGTTTTCTACCCTCATCAGTACATGTTGTCAATTTAAATATATATACAGATTTTTATGCTTGTCTTTTATAAAACAAATAGCAGATTTATTTAAGGTTTCTACAGAATGTAAACTGAAGCATCTAGCTATGCATTTACTACTTTTCTCATAAGTTGAAATATTAGTTTACAAATAGAACTCAAATATAAACCTTAGTATTATAATCGATGCTTGTAGGATTATATTTCATTGTCAAAATCCACTTTATATATTATACAGAATCATAAAACCCTAGGTTTTTATATGCATAGTTTATAGACAGAATATATACCGAGTTATTATCTACTAGTAAATCATTCGAATATTGACTATACTTAATAAATAATAAACAAATTTTATATCCAAAATATATTATATTGTCTATAGAACTATATAACAAACCAGGTTTGTAAACTGTGGGAAATACATCAAGAATGTACCATTTAAGAATACAAAGTATCAACATACAGTATTAACACATTATTTTCCACCTAGTATATATATATAACAACCTTTGATGCCAATCAAATACATTATATAATGAATAAGTCGATTATGCCAAGTATTGAACCACTGTACAAATATTACTGTAAAATCATTTAAATATACAGTGGAAAAATTTAAATACCCTTAATCAATATAAACTATGCATTCGCATCAATTGTAACTAAGTGTAAACTCTAAACTTCATCTTCCTACTAAGTCGTAAGACTGTAGGGTTAATGCATAGCATTCCCAGAACTCAAGGCATTACAAGTTTTTACAACACAGTAATAATTTTATCACGAATAACGCTTTAGGCCATGGGTTCGAGCCATGATAAGAGGCACACCCAGGTTGGCATTTAACACAAATTTTTTAAAAGAAAACAATAAGTTTCGAGATCGAGGCTTGTATAGGCTCATCCGAAGGTTCAATAAGAACCCATATTCTTTAACAATAATAAAACATTTAATAACTACCAGTTTCCTACGTTTAAACGATACACAGGGTTCAAACACGAATCCAGGGTTCGAGTCTCCATTTGGAGCACTCACTCTTATGTTGAACGTAATGCTTAAAAAAGCTTAATAAAAACTCAGTACAGTGCTAGGCTCAAAGCCTGTTGCATTGGAATCAATTACATTGAACACTGAATCCACATTTTCGAGTTACATCAAAATAATTTATACACACATCCTTATAATTATCAAAACCAAGGTTAGGGTTCAGTATGGGCCAACACTACATAGATTTATAAATGGAGGCCGAGGGCTCGAGCCTCACTTGGAGAGCTCGCCCAGGCATAAATATTAACACTTAATTTACAAAACAAATCTAGAAACACAACAACTCGAGGGTTCAAACCCTGTATCATATAAACGATAGTTTCAAATACCAAACCAATAGTAAAATAATACAAAATCTATCATTACTGGAACTGACGAAAAGTCAAATTAAGGCACATTGCTTTTACATTACCTTCAGTCAAAAACAAAGAACCAAACTGAGAGCCGGGTCTTTTTTTTATTCCATTAAAGATTTTACAAACAAAATAACACTACTCGAGGGTTCTCTATCCAGAGAATCTGTCCCCTTAAATCCAATGAAAAAAGTGGACGAAGGCCCAACCATGGCCTTTATCCAGTATCTCCTCTTACAACCCTAACTTTACCCACGGCTCTCTGTATAAAACAAACAATATTGCAGCAGAGTAACATAAAACCCAAACGACCCTTCCTTTCGTTGAAAGAGGTGACATCTGGGGATGAAACCGAGTCTTACCATGGTTTCATTACCACTGGAGGCAAGTTTCATACTCTCGCACAAGCCAGTTACCGTAGGTTTTGACTGTAGTCCCTGCCATGTAAAGACGGCGAGATTAAACGCCATTAAAACGAAACTGGAAGCTTGTATTTGTAAACAATGAAGGCTTATTCATTTAAAAACTTACCAACACGGGATTGGAACCCTGTTCGAGGAATAAATCTGATCAGTTGTTGTATTCGCACAACAAGGCCACATTAAAGAACCACAACTCTAGTTGTAACCAACTGGCTGGTAGTGCTCAGGAGGTTAGTAACCCTGGCAGCCGAGAAGGCTCTACCTTCCTTCCTCCACGATGAGCATAACATTTGCAAAAATACCAAACCCCCTTGCGTAGTTGTAGGGTTTTGTTAAACCCGAGCTACATTAATTTCTTGTTCACATGATTATCATAAATGCCGAGCTACCACCACCAACAAGCAAGCTGAAACCCACATTGATATAGTTTTCAACGTAGAACTTGGGAACATTTTAATATGAGCATTGAATGGTGGACCAAAGACCCATTTCTTTATAGTTTGACCCAAACATTTAATTATTTCCAAGTAAAAATACCCTTTGACCTCTAAGTTTTTAATGTTTGTGGAGTTAACTATTGCTTGCACCAACTCCAAAGCTTGCAAATACATTGTTGCATAGAATGGAAGTCTTCCACACCTTACGTAAGCTTGGGAAATTAAAATAGAATCAAGTAATGAAGTAGGAAACACCATAATCTTCATATGCATAATAATATCATACACTCATGTACATTGTAATCTTATGAAACCCTTGCTAAGAATTAAAATCAAACCTGTAACCTGTGCACATAAGAGTATTATGCATTAGTGTAAGTTAAGTAAGCCTCAGGTAATACCGGTATGCACTTGCCAACAAATTGAGTCAATTACATCCTATCTTACTTAGATTAACATTTAATATGGAACGATAAGTATAAAAACAATTACGACAGAAAATATTAATAAGATGTTATCAGCTTATAAAGACCATCGTAAGTATCAACTAAAAAGGTCAAAGAACCTTAACTAGGTTAAAACTGAGTCATTACGTGGCCGCAACTGCTTGTAGGCTCATAACTCTACTATCTCACTTTAATGTTAAAAGACGACACTTTTATAATTATAGTTATAGCATCGCCAAGACATAGGTCCTTGGGACATGTACGATGCCGCAAAAAATAACAACTTAAAAGAAAGTATTACGATAGTAAAGACATACTTGGGAGTGCTGAATTATCGTAAGTTAATGACGATAATATAGGCAAAATTACACTACTCAAATGCAGGACTATAGATTTAACTAAATGTGTTACGACATGCGTTTAATGACGATTATATACTCAAGTGTTACAACACTATCTATTTAATTGTCGATTAGACAATTAAATAATTAATGAAATTTTATGAAGAGTTTAAATGTCCCTTTTATTTAAACAGTAAACATAGATGCTGAAACTTTATACTTCTGTGTAGCATTTATTGGCAATTAGACAGCTTAGAAAAATTTTAATTTTTACAAATTTTTGGGATGTTACATGTGGTATCAGAGCACGAGTTCAAACTCTACGCCTGAATATGGCTCAACACGTGCAATAGAAAATAAAAACAGAAAAATAGTTACTAATTTTCGTTTTAATTTTGTTTCTGTACAGAACAGTTTTTGAAATTAAATTCCAGGTATGGAAGGACCGGAAGAATCTACTGAAGATAGATCTCATCATAGTGAATGTAATAATAATGAACATGAACAAGTTAACAAAGAAATTTATGTAGAATTAAATGATCAATCATCTGAACTTTTACGTACAGTTAAAGATTTAAAGGATGAAATAAAAACTGTAAAAAAAGAGAATGAAAGGATTTTAAGGGCACAAGAAGAGCTAAACCAGATTCTACTCAATAAATGTCATAATGATGAGAAAGATAAGATAACAAAAATAAAATATGAGTCTGGAACTATGTCCTACCAACATAGAGGTAAGAAAGTAAAATATCATAAAAATGATAGTGACTCTTCTTCAGAATCTAATGATAAAACTTATAGAAGAAAACATAAGTATGATCGAGACAGTAGTGACAGTGACTGCAGTCCTAAGAAAAGAAAGTATGAACCTTATGAACATATTTCAGGGGAATTTAAGAAGATATAACCCACAACATTTAACGGTGAAAATGAAAAAGGGGAGGCGGCCGAAGCATGGTTGTTCGGCATGAAGAAATATTTCCAAATATATGATTACTCAAATCAGTTAAAAGCTAAGATGGCTATATACAATCTGACTGGGAAGGCAGACATTTGGTGGCAGGATATTAAGAGAGTAAAGGTATTAAGGAAAAGAGCATAACTTGGAGTGTATTTAAGAAATATTTTAAGAGAAAGTTTATGTTTGAACAATACTACGAAGAGAAAGCAAAAGAATTTTATGATTTAAAATTGGGTTCTATGAGTATGAAAGAGTTAAGTAGTAAATTTTTAAGTCTGTTAAGGTATGTACCTTATTTAGTGGAAGAAAAATCTAAAGTACAAAGGTTTCTGAGTTGTCTACCCTTCAATATAAAAGATAGAATTGAGTACGATAATCCTACAACTCTTGAAGAAGCCATGAGAAAGACTAACTTTTGTTTTGAACAAAACAGAAAAAGAGAAGGTATATCTGGCTGGAGGAATAACAAATCTAGTAATTTTGAGCATAAAAAGAAAAGTTTTAATCAGAATTCTAGAAATACTAAGCGAAATTTTAATAACAGAAATTTTCAAGGCAATAATTACAAAAGTAATGCACCACAGAATTACAACAAGAAACATGCCTAATAACAATAATAATAATAATAATGCCAGAAATAATGAGAAAAGGCCACCTTTAAAATGTTATGACTGTAATGGACCGCATACTAGAGCAAATTGTCCACTCAGAAGAAAGACAATCAACAACATTCATACCATGCAAGCAAAACCTATAGTTGGTGATATAGCAAGAGAAATGCCCAGGATTAACACAGCGCTGGAAAACTGACAAGCAGACCATCAAACTTCAATGGTCGAGATCGAAGGTATGATACAAAACAAATCTATCTCTATTTTAATTGATCCAGGTGCAATTTTAAGTTACATATCACCTAAATTAGTTAAAATTTGCAAGTTAAAAGTAGAAAATTTTGATAAATCATGGTTGGTTCAGTTAGCAACAGAGACCAAACACTAGGTTTTTTGGACCCAAAATCCGATGGCGAAAATGTCGGATTTTCTACATCTTGCTCTCGACCATCCGACAACCTTCATATTTTTTTAATGTTGGTCCAAATTCGGTTGATATCCGAAGGTAGTTCGAACCGTCGGATATCCGACAACAGTATCCAGTCAAATATCCGACTCCTGGCACTTAATATGAATTCAGACATCCGACAACTGGCACTTAATATGCAGTCAGATATCCAACGACTTGCACTTAATATGAAGTCGGATATCCAACAACTAGCACTTAATATGAAGTCGGATATCCGACAACCGTTCCATGTAGAAATGGCCAATATCTGACCTTCTTAGCCATTGGTGGTATGGAAAGAACGTTGGATATCTTAGGCATGGAAGTCAGATATCCAACGCACGTTCATTGTGAAAATGGCCGATATCCGACGTTCTTAGCCTGTGGTATGGAAAGAACGTCGGATATCTTAGGTGTGGAAGTCGGATATCCGACGACCGCTCCATGTGAAAATGGTTGATATCCAACGTTCTTAGCCGTCAGTGGTATGGAAAGAACGTTGGATATCTTAGGCATGGAAGTCGGATATCCGACGACTGTATGGTAATTTAAAAAAAAATACACTATTATGTTCTTATCAAATTTGGAGGGTGGGTCTTAATTTTTATTGGAAGGGAATTTGTTCTTGGAGCCCTTCAAAAGACTTCCAACAAGTTTCTCATGTTGCCAGGCATATGGTTGAAAGACTTGCTATTGGACAACTATCCCTCGGAGGGGGGTCGTGGAAATCCTTTATTAGGGAAGCAGGTTAAGTTAAAGTTTATGTCATATTTTGGATTTCAAAAAGTTAAAGCATTGTAAAAGAAAACAAAATCAACATAATAGAAGCTAAGTTCTTATGATTGATTTTTGGTGAGCAGGTGGCCTATGAAAGGGCTAAGACAATAATCACACGACACATTGATATTCTTCACAAGTTAGAAAATATTCTCATTGAGAAGAAATCTGTAGACTGTGACGAATTGATGAGGTTGTTTATAGATGTCAAGGACGAACTCTATTTTGCGGAAATCAATGTATTTGTAACCAGTAAAACCATTTTTTCGGCTAATTGAAGAAAAAAAAGGTTTACACAAAGTAGTCTCTATATTGGAGGCATGATAACTGATGCAACAAGTTCCACATACTAAATCTAAATCTAAATAAGTAAAGATTATATAAAGTGCACATCCAGCGATAGCAATGAAACTGAAACCAATTTTAAATCTAGTTAAGTGAAACAGAAGTGAACACTAATCTAAATATGTAAAGATTAAAAGATTTTATTTATATGGATATATATAGGAGAATTAGTAGATGATCAAGATATCATGACTTTTTCCTCTCACCATTCGAGTATTATTCCTTGACACAAAAATTAAAACATAATTAACAAAAAGATAGACCAAAGCAATAAGCGTTGCAATACAACTGAAAAAATCCTATGTATTTTCATTACTTGGAATTCATGAACTTGATTTAATATATTATACATTAGTTTAAAAAGGAAAAAGATGGGAAAAACACTTCAAATTTTGATGAAGTGCCTTCAATGTAGGCCAATACAGCCTAATTGAGACTGGTTTTTGACATCTTGAAACAATTCTCCAATGCTTGCATCTCACTCAATCTCTATAACAATGTCAATTCGAATGGTAACCTATGTGTGCAAACACAACCTTCATGAACTATCCAGCCTCTATTTTCTCCAACGATTGTTATGGAGTTCCAATGAACGCCCATTGTAATGCTCGCCTCAGCACCTATGATTGATTTGATTATGTTAGACTTATGATTTATTAGACTGTTGGATAACTATGACTGATTTGACTATTGAGGGCACTGGTTTGAAGTGACCCGGATTTATAAAACCTAGATCGTGGATTTTGCTTTGAAAATTATTGTGGGAAATAGAAATGATGAATGATGATTGACTAAGACATATTGATGAATATTGAAAATACTTGAAATGAAAATGAAAAATGATAATTGACTGAGACATATTAATGAATGTTGAAATTGCTTGAAAATGAAAAATGATGATTGACTGAGACATATTGATGAATATTGAAATTGCTTGAAATGAAAAATGATGATTGACTGAGACATATTGATGAATATTGAAATTGCTTGGAATGAAAATGATGAATAGTTTATATGCTCGACTGATTGAAGCATGATGTTAAATGATGAATGATTAGTATGCTCGACTGACTGGGATACTGAAGAGAATGATGAAAATGTTTATAGTGTAGCACTACTAATGTGCGTTTAAGTGTGTGTGTAGTGGCAGGTAAGACGAATTACTGACTGACCCACAATGGAATTACAGGGGTCGTAAGAATGAAAGGAACACATAGGGGTACAACGATAGACTGTCGAACCTGAAATAGCAATCCATGCACGGGTAAGAAGCCATTTTACCTCACCCGGGGAAGTGTGTGCCGTATGGGCGAGGCCATAACGACTTGGTCATGTACGACAAGTTTAGGGGCGCGCGATGAGAACCTTATCCCTCAGCAACCCTTAGTCTCCAAGAAAGCGTAGTTGGAAGGTCACGGTAAAGATTCACGACCACTACGCAGTACTCCCCATAAGAAGAAAGAAATGAAACTGTCGGAAGGGCCCGCCAAAGAGGTACGTAGACAAAAGAAAATAGAAAAAATAAATTATTCATGCTTGCATAATTAAATAATATACACGTGGAAGTTCTAGAAAGTTTAATAATAAATTATTCAGTAATTTATTATTATACTATTATTATCATGATAATTATGTTTTTATGGTTAAGGAAGAAAATTGGAAATTGGAAAAGATTAATATTCTTTTCTTTTATAATTAATGGATATATATATATATATTAATAATTTCAAAAAAAAATACATTTAGAAATATCTTTTGAATAAAATATCTTTTTAAGGAAAGAAAAGAAATAGAGTTAGAAAATATCTTTTTGAATAAATACTCCTTTATTATAAGAATAAGAAGAAAAGAAAAGAAATAATTTAGAAATATTTAAAATAAGATATTTCCTTCATTTATAAAAGAAAAAGAAAATAGAATCTAGACAGCTATAATTTAGGAATTGACTGCACTCTTGGAATAGAAACACTAACTTTGCATTAATTTAGGAATTGACTGTACACTCGGAATAGAAACACTCACCTTGCATTAATGTAGGAATTGACTGCATGCTCGGAATAGAAACACTCACCTTGCATTAATCTAGGAATTAACTGCACGCTCGGAATAGAAACACTCACCTTGCATTAATTTAGAAATTGAGTGCACACTCAAAATAGGGGGAAAACACTTGTAATTTAAAAATGAAATAATTAATAAAATCTGACAGGGAAATGAATGAGATGCACATAAACTTTTGGGATAACTAGAGGGATGGGAAGGAGAAAGAAACCTCTCTTGCTCCCTAGTGTCCGGAATTGAGAAGAGTTTTATGTTTCTTAGGAGTTGGGCGAAACTGACCGGGGATTGGGAGATCCCATCAGAAGTTTTGGCTTGTGTGTTCTACGACTCCTTTTGGCTCGGGGGTTTGGGAGGAAGAAGACTACTCCCAATACGGTAGGGAGGTCAACTGAAGGGTTGTCGGTATCTTGTCGAGTGGATCGGCTGGAGCATGGATTTAGCTGCAACTACAACGGATATTCGACTTCGAATTCGACGATCTAAATCAGGTTCAGCAATTGTTTTTATTTTCAGTATTGAGATGGATATGCTAATCTGGTTTTCAAGAACAATTAAGATTTGATTCATTTCTAGTATGCAAACTGTTGGGAATGTTATATCTCTTTACATGGTGGCTGCGTGTACAACACGATCCCTTGACCAGTAGTGATTCGCCTGCGTCGGGCGCGTCCAGAGGGGGGGGTAGCCCAACAGGGCCCACCCCCTTCGTTTCGGACCGTTAGGTTCCGAAACGCCATGGAGGGGGTCGTTAGGCCCCCGAAGTCTGCGCGGAGCGCAAAATTTTTTTTGGGTTGCTTTTTGCTTTTTCGCGATTTCGACCCATTGTACTCTATATAATCCCGGTAAAATGGATTAGGGTTGTAACCTAATTTCGGGTAAACGAATTAGGGTTTTAGATGCTGCGGAATACCATATATTGTAAACATATAATGAAAAGGAGTTGTGCGGCTCTAAGTTTTGCTGTTTTTTTCCCAGTTAAGGGTTTCCAGGTGAAAATCTCTGTGTAATGTGTGTGCCATTGTGTATTTTCTGTAAATGCTTAAAAATCAATATAAGTTTGTACTTCACTGTTAAGGTTTAAAACTTACACAAAGTTTAAAACTTACACAAACTGTTTCACTTGTTTATGTAATTATAATTATAGATCTTGGTATATTGAAGTAAAGATGGCAGACCCCTGGGTGTACACAGATCCATTTATATTGATTATGCACTCTGTTAAATTGTATCTTTAGTTTCAAATTCTGCGTTATTATATGAATACTTCCAGAATGTAATCCACCCAAGTCGATTGATTAAAGTAATACAATTCTTTTGTCAATTCCGATCTACATCTACCGAGTTATCCCATTAAATCGATTCAGTTTCAAAAAGAAATTCAAACCCTAGGATTATTTCCCCATTCGAATGTTTCAACACTGATATCCATATTCTCGATGGCCAATACTCTGTCTCAGATTATTTTTGAACTCTGTTTGCTCTATCTTAGTTGTATCAATGCATACTTGTCTATTAACATCGATCCACTTTTCCAGAATTTTATTCCCTCAAACGATTTGTATCTGACCCTTTTTATCCCTATGTTTTATTTTGTTGAATTAAAAAGGGCATCCCCAGATCCCATTTTATATGGCCCTTTGATTATTTCAGGTTCTTGGTGCTCTAATTTTCGACTGGGATAGACGTTTCCATATCTCAAACAAAAATAAAACAACTCCTAAACCTGTGAGGATCCACCCCTTTGGCGTTTTTCCGATTTGAATAGAACGACTTGTTGTAGTTGTAATTCTGCGTGGATCCACTTCTCTCTGGCATCTCCAGAAATTGCTTTTGATTTTAATTGAATCTCAGAACCTTTCTGCATCCTGTGTTTTAAAACTGAGATCGAATTTATCTAGCTATTGTATTCCGAATTGAATGTAGATCTAAACCTATGCGTCTGGCATTTAAAAAAAACTGTGATCGACTCCATGTTTGTAATCAATTTCTGAAATTAATGTGGATCTAATACCTCATGTACTGTAATTGATTTCTGAAACCGACGAAATCTTAACGGTTATGCTCAGTATTGTATCTATTAATCGATTGAGTTTCTGAAGTTTACTTCTCTATGTTTGTACAATTCATCTGAACCATTGAGCTATGGTGTGGCCCTTGCTTTTGAGCGAGCGACCTAGATTCAGATACCTGTGTAAATCCTCCAATTCAAGCTTATAGACAATCCAAAATTGATACTCTGCTACTGCAATTTAAATAGTCGACCACCGATTTCAACCGGAAACCAATTTACTAGGATCCATGGTTCCCCTATTAAAGTCCATTATGGTGGAGAGAACCAGTTTCATCAACGCCAACATCCATCAATCCTTATTAAATGCCCTATTGTTAAATAAATTATCCTTCTATTAATTAGGAATGATCTTTTTACTGATGTAGTGTTGTTAGTCTTGCGAATAAGATTTGTGTTTGGGTTACAATTTGTCATAATGAATCTCTTAGGAGTTATGATTGTAAAAAAAAAAAAACACTACTTAAGAAGGTCTTACATCTCACCATTCGAGTATTATTCCTTGACACAAAAATTAAAACATAGTTAACAAAAAGATAGACCAAAGCAATAAGCGCTGCAATGCAACTGAAAAAATCCTATGTATTTTCATTACTTGGAATTCGTGAACTTGATTTCATATATTATACATTAGTGTTAAAAAGGAAAAAGATGGGAAAAACACTTCAAATTTTGATGAAGTGCCTTCAATGTAGGCCAATACAGCCTAATTGAGACTAGTTGTCAACATCTGGAAATGATTCTCCAATGCTTGCATCTCACTCAATCTCTATAACAATGTCAAATTGAATGGTAACCTATGTGTGCAAACACAACCTTCATGAACTATCAAACATCTATTTTCTCCAACGACTGTTATGGAGTTCCAATGAACCCCCATTATAATTAACGTTTGTTTACCAATCCCTAATACATATACACTAAGGAAATATTCACTTGGAAGATAAACGACAATTGATCAATAGGAGTTTACCTTGATCTCCTCCATGGACTTATGTCCACCTCGTTGACAACATTGACCTTTAGTTTTCTTATAACTCTCTATACAATTTATTATACTTGGGTTAGGGATACAAACAACCTCTCATCCTTTTTAATCTTCACTCTCCACATTATTCTCCCCAGAAAAAGAGATGAGATATATTCTCTATTGCATGACGATTGGACATAATGGAGAGGATGCAAATGATCTAGAGGATTTGAGACATATCTCATTCAAATAATCTCAAGGAGATTCCAAGGAAATTAAAGAGAAGGTTAAGGATATTGATTCCAGTGCATCATTTACTCAGCCTTTGAAGTTGTGGAAACTCGAAATTGGTTATGAGGAGAAACCAAACATCACAACAAGATCCAAGAAATTGTCAAAATTTAGATGACACGCGAGTGGGTTGTAGAAAGACAGCATCGTAGCCATTCATTGAGCTCCTCTCTGTTTTGAGAATAATTTAATAGTCTCTACTGAATAGGGCCAACCAGATGAAGGTGGAAGCTCTTATGGCCCCTCCCCCCCTCACATCACTCTTAATTCCCCATACCCAATGCATGTACTTGAAAAAAAAAATTATGTGCAAATTTATGCATATTTCATCATGAACTTTCATCTACCATTCATTCAATAAAGGCTAACATTCATTAAACCATTGTTTCATTCAGTCAACACATTCATTCAATAAAATATAAGATTCAATAAACCATTCATTCATTCAGTCAACACATTCATTCAATAAAAGCTGACATTCAATAAAGGTAACAGATTACTACACTGAAACATTAAACCATCCATTCATTCATTAGGCCAAAAATCATGGACGATATATTATTATCAAAAATAATTAGACGACGTTTTTTCAGTCACTTCTTTTTAGTTTTTCTTCTCTTTTGTAGTACTACATAATCTCTAATAAGACCATCTTGATCTGGACTTTCTCCTTCAGTTCTTAGTTCTTCATCAGGCGCTTATCGTGATGTCTACATCCTAGAGTGTTGATCCAGACGTGGATTTTGCAGCAAGGGGTTCAAATTTTGTTAGGATATTTAGACACTTAGAAGTTAGTTAAGATCAACTTTTGTAATATATCTGTTAGGAAAAGTGTGTTTCTTTAGTATGCATTTGTAAATATTTTAATCCGATGGTCACGATATGTTTCAGACATAGAGTGATCCGACGGCTCAACTTCTCTTAGATCATACCTAACCTTGATCCATGGCTTAACACCCGATTGGTCCATGATCTCTATTTAAAGAGCATGGAGGGTCATTGTCTAGTTGATCGATTATGAGAAGCTCATTTGTAACTTTCTTTCTTTGCATAATAAATTGCTCCATAGAAGCTACTTGGCCGGGGCCATGGAGTGTTTTCCTCTCGAGAGTTTAAACCACGTCAAAACATCGGTGTATCGATCTGTGATCTATTTGTGTGAAGTGGTTGCTCTAGGTGTTCGGTCTTTTGGGAGTACCCTGTGTACCCGAACAGATTTGCTACAACAATGTGAAAATGTTACATCGTTATATTTTGCTATTGTAATGACAAGTATTTCATTTAAAAAAAACATTACAAAGGTGTTTTTATACCTGTTGTGGCCACATCATGTTGTTCATGTTCTTGTCTAGGTTCAACCTGTACAGTTTCACCCTCTACATGCTCTGTAGTTAAAATATGGTGAGCTACAATTAATGTTCACCATTTGCAATGCTATACATAAAATTGTAGCATATGAATAACTTCATTACCAGGATTCAAAGCATGATCTTCTATTTGTTGTTGTCCCTTCTCGACATTAAAAGGATCATTGATTTCCTGCTCAAAACAAAGTCAATATTTTATGGCAAGTATTTATAACGAATAGATTGCACAAGCAATAAATCTTCATTAAACTATATAGATTTTATATACCTGTGCACTGGATGGATTGGTACCAGAAGACTGTGTTTTCCCAGATAAGCTTTTTCGGCATTCAACAACAGCTCCAAAGCAGTGCTGGAATCCAACCTTCATGTCTTCCTCAGTGGCCACTTCATTGAATCGGTCGGCCTGCATATTTGCATAATGTCGTTAATTAACATTTTGCGGTGCAATAAAATGAAAAATAATTTGCAACTTATTATTTGTATGCATTATTGGTTTTTCGAAACTTACAATCCATGCCGCCAAATTCGAATAACCACCAAGCCTAAGCTTGTCCTGACCTATTTTTTCCATTCTTTCCTTTGTGGCCTTTGAAGTGTCTGACAGCCTATGCAAGTGTTGAAATACGTTAGATGTTCCAAATTCGATATAGAAATCAATAATAATAAGGTTTAGAATTACATTGCGGAAAGTAATATTGCATACCCCCCTGTTCCTGGTGGTATCTTTTCTTATTTTCTTTGAGCCCTCTCCTTTCCATCTTCCACTAGAGATTTCCACTCCATTGCTGGAATCATTGGAGAGCGCTCATACCTATGTTTTTTTTCCAGGTGGGTCCTATATTGGTCTCAGAAAACCTTCATATGTTGTCCAGCCTTTTTCAGGACCTCGCCTTTATTGAAGGTCTTGTCACCGAATAGGCCAACCAACCGATTAGTGATGTCATCTTTTAAATATTTCGGTTGTCTATCCCACCTTGTTCCAATGGTGGGCCCGAAGATCTCCAAGGACATGTCATTCATTTGTTTATAGAAAACATCATTTCCTGCAAAACAATCATGCCATGATCATAATTATTTGAAAAAAAACATTTTATCGATATATTACAGTGAAATTATAAACCTTAACTTGATCAACGTATATTAATTACCTGGGATCTTCTCGATCTTTATTGGGACGAGATCTTGGTCCACCAAAAATGTTGCTTCCATTGTTCCTGTGCTAGTGACACGGGAAGTTCTTGGAAATGTAGCTAGGGCGATATCAATATTACTAAGAGTCTCGGTGTCGACCCCTTCTTTTGGACGATTTGGTGTGCGTCGGTCACTAGCGGCCAGTGCGCTCACAGCTGGGGTCCGTGGTGTTTCAGAACGTGTTTTCGATTGTTCAGTTGACAACAATGGCAAAGGATTCGATGCACGTGGATTCATTTGCTCATGATGCGACATCTCTCCACGAGGCTCGCTGGGGCCAACACCGCCTTGACCACTATTGTGTGGTCCCTGATAATTCTGTAAATACAAACCAAATTTTATACGTTCAGTACTATCACATAAAAGAGAAAATTATAAAGTTATAAATGAATTATTTTATGATTCAAGATTCCTCAACTTACTCACAAGGCTTCAGATCTCCATTCCAACAATTCAATCCTTGCTCTAATCTAGCTTGTCTGCGGAACCCTGATTAGCAGGAAAACAATTTCCGCACTATATTTATTCAACATTTTGTCTATCATCTTAAACGGGTTTGTGGCTTCACCAATTATGTCGGTATCTTTAAGCATCTCAGCCACTTTAGGATCTATTGAATATTCTTGCGATGTTGTTTCATACAGCGATTCACTGGGCTGCAACAAAAATATATAAAACACTATTGAGTTCTATCATGATAGATTCCTAAAATTATATTAACAAAACATATCTATCATGATAGATTCCTAAAATTACAACTAGGTTTACCTGATGCATGGACAATGGTGTCGTCTGATCCATAGTTGTGGACTTTTTCGGATCATCGGGGCCCTGCAAAAAAGAAGTGGAAAATATTATCATAACGAAACCAGTATACACACGAAAAATACATAACAAAATAAACATTATGCTACGTATTGTACTGGTACAATTCCAATGAATTACACCTGCAATCTCGAGGATCGTGATCCACTCATCGGATCAATGGTCATAGGTGACTTGCCCCGATCTACTGATATCTCGGATCTGCCCCTTACAGAACCCTAAATAAAAAACATAGTGAAAGTCACCTAAACGAATCCAAAACTATTCATGAAAAAACAAATAAAAAAAACTATTATTCATATTATATTTTTACTATTACAAAGATGTATACCTGTTGCGTCGAGGAAGGTATGGTATGATCTACTGTGACCCTTACAGAACCGACCTGCATCAAAAACATAAACAAAATTACTTAAACAAAACCAAAATATTCATTGAAACATTAATATAATGAGAAAACATTGTGACATATTTAAATTGTACAATTACAATCAGGTTTACCTGTTTCCCCGAAGCTGTTGTCGTCTAATGAACATTCGGGTGGCTTTCTAGATCAACATTCTGCATCAAAAAAAAGATAACATTATATAAACCAAACCAATATACTAATAATGAAAAAACAAAGCAAAAAAAAACTCATTTTTCTTATTATATTTTTACTATTACAAAGATGTATACCTGCTCCCTCGAGGAAGATGTCCTCCTCCGACCATCTGCTGGCTGGGATTTTTCCCGATCACTAGCCTCCGAAGTAAATATGGAAAATTTAAACAAAATAAACTAACGAAAAATCCTTAAGATGTTAAATTCATTAATAAAAGGTCGGGTAAATTGTTATATGTACCACTCCCATAGTAACCGTGTTTGTATCTATTCAATCCAAATTGTAATTAATAAGCAACTCTTTCCCTGCATATATTGATTTAATGGCACATACAAAAACATGGTTTCCTTCACGCCCCTCAAATTCGCAGTTTGGTTGCTTAATTGTAGACCCTGGTTGTGTACTGTTTATAAACCCCGCAATATTCCCTGTGGCCTTTGGCCTTCTGTCAATGTAACAAAGTTTCTCCTTTATTTTGATCTTTGTCTTTCAACTGTAAATAGTTTGCTAAAAATCCATATCTACGCATACTTCATCTATATTGGACCAGGCGCATCCAATCTTTGTATTTGTAATAGGGTCCAACATACTCCATCAATTATGTACATGTGTTGTAATGAACCTTTATTCCATCTATGCAAAACAACCCCAAACCATGTAATGACGATGGTGCAATTCGATATATCCTCTCGTCCACACAAAAATCTGTGTTCGGTTGAGGAAGATCCTTGGGTACCCATTGTTTCACTAAATGTCTGTACCTCAAGGGCACCTCGACATCGCCTATTGTCTCATCATCATAGGAACATGACCCCCCTTGAGTGCGAAAAAATTCCATGCGTTTATGGAATTTTCTTCTGGTCTTTTGACATCTAGTTTATAAAACTCTTGTAGACCTTCTGGATGTCTCACTTTCCTCTAGCCTTCCTAAACTCCCCTCGCTCGAGGAAGACAGATCTGACAAATACCTGTTTGGTTCTACCTACACCATGGGAAAAAAGTTTAGATAGGACCGCAAGGCATAGCGCCTCTTAAAAGGTGACGTGTAGCGCCTTTTATAAGGTGACTTGTACCGCATTCCCTTTCTCAAAATGTAGGAATTCAAGTGATGAGGAAGAGGATCACTTTATCTTTCTTAGGAGTTGAAATTCATGCAATTATGAGTTGTCTTTTATTGCTCCTTTGGGTCTTGAGTCCCATATCACACCATCTAACTATCTTTGTCGTCATGGCCCTAAAGTCTCTCTCATCCCATTAGTTTGGGTTCATCACCTCGGTAATTGAATTACACTCACATTTAGTAAGATATTTTTGTTTAGCTATAATAATAAAATAAAAATAACTAACCATTATGGAAAACTTCTAAAAGTTTTTATGACTTTCAAAACTAAGATCTTTGAGGTGGTTAATAAGTGTTCACAAATCTTCAAAAACAATATTATATATAATGTTGTGAAACTTGTATAATCTTATTCAAAATATAAACTGAAATACAGAATGAGACAAAACTCGAAGGCCTCAAATGGTTCTCTACCTAAAACTTAGAGAGGATAGGCCCACTCTCTTAGCCGAATGGAATCTTATTATGACAATCTGAATGGGCAGGCCCCACTAATAGCCAAATACTTTTGAGATATTTACAACTCATCGGAGTATGGGGGACCATATAATTCTCGAAAGACATTGGATTTAGTATCCCATGCCTTTGAATAAACATACCTCGGGACCACGCGTCTGTTATGATGCATGTGGACTTCTATGCAGGTTTTGACAAGCCATTTTTCTTTCTTTTGAATGTAGTACTCAAGGATTTGATCCTCAGTAATATTTGTCTACAAAATATCTTTGACTTGTTCGAGAGATTCTCCAACGTCCCGTTTTAGATTATAAATAACAGCTGGTTCTAATGCTGTCAGGTTGATTATGAATGACTGCCACCAGTCTCTCATCCAATAAGGGTCGTAGAATGGAGGATCCTCATGGATATGTGTACTTTGATGTCCAAAATTTAGCATGGTATAATATGTTTTATCTGTATTTTCTTTTCTCAAGAAATCCCACCATAGTTTTTTATATTTTTCATAAGTGTGGGTAGTACTTGGAAATCGGAGACTAACATCTTGATGTGGCCATGCTTTCAAAGAACGTATCTGGTTAATACAGTAGTATTGACAGTCTAATTGTAGCCTGGGGTAATTTGTAGAGACCTCTGTCATGATTAAGTTAAGATCATGGTAGAGGTGTGTTAACCAATTGCTTGCATCAGCTGCTTTTCTCAGGGAGTTGTTGTAAATCATCTATGGTACAACACTGGATACCATAGGCATTCTTTTGAGTTCTGGCACCAGTCTAATAAAAGCATCAAATCCCTATAAGTTAGCATCTAATACTTCAGTATGTCTCAACTCCCACCTAGGTTTCCAATCTTACATATAATCCAACCAACACATATTATCAGTAATAGTATAGATCTGATGTTTTCCTCCGGTCCAAGCAGATATTTCCATGTTTACTTGTGGGTTATGGACCCACTGGATTCCGCTTCGACCTTCTACGCTCGCTTGCTTGGGGCTCACTTGCTCCAAGATTGCTTGTTTCTTGAAGCACATATTTGAAGGATAGCAGCAGGTACTCAACAAATGGATCCAATAAATAGTTTAAGGTATGCTTGATAATAATCTCCTCCCACAATCCAAAGCCACCACAGTCCAAATTTGAAGCTGGTATATTCTAAGTGTTAAAGCTGCTACAGTACTACCCCAGTCGAAGACTAAAATTGCCACAATCCAAGTCATGATGGTTTGATTGAAGTCTGAAGTATGATGATGCATGCTTACCTTTTATGAATTTACTAACCTTGGTGAAGTTGAATTAGCATATCAAATCAGGGGAGCCTAGTCGTGATGACAATTTGTTTTACAAAGAAGATTATGATATCTGGCAACTTTACATAAGAAAAACTTGATGATAAATGATCAAAAAATCAAAAGTTGAGCAATATTTTTTTTAAAAGACCTTGGTACACCATGAGTCCATGGAGTTGGAGGATGGACTCAAAGGTATATGATGGTCACTCCAAACAGGTCCTAGGATCAGACTTTAACAATTGGTATGAAGCATCCATCTACTCTTGTATCCAAGAACCTAGGATGCAAACATGATAATAGTGACTCTGCAATATGTATATATAAAGAGAAGGCGGGAAGATAACACCAGTTCAACTTGAGAAGGAGTACCAAGATTGGTTAAAAGCTAACGCAATACAGAGATGAAGTTTAGAAAGTGTGAGGTGTTACATTTAGGCTCAAAAATATGCAAGTTGATAAGTGGAGCTTGACATGTTTAGAAACAACAGCTGGAGCATGCTTAAAGAAGTGCAAAAATTGGAATTAAGCCTGATTTAAGAAAGAGTTTGATAAATATGTATGTGTTAGGGGGAGTATGTGGATGACTCAGTAAATAATTAGAAGTTCTTTATCCTCAAAATCAGAACTTGGACATTAAGTTGAGGATTTTTGCATCACTAAAAGACCAGTATTGAAGGACAACGTTGAATCAATAAAATCTCACAGTCTTGAAATTGCAGTCTTGTTGGATGACCCTTATGTCTTCACTTGAAGTCCTTAATATCTCACAAAGTGGAAAACGATGGTCTAAGTTTGATCTATGTAGCAGGACCTAAAACATAGAGAAAGACTATATTTTGAGAGCCTCGAGAAGTGTAAGACACCTCTATGTCTTGAAAGGTTTTGAAAGTATAAAGAGCCTGTTGAAAAAAACATTGAAGAGAAAGTATATGCATATGGGATGGATGAACATGGACTTTAGACATGTGAATTTTGTTACAAGTACTGGAAATTAGGTGAGCAGAACAAGGAAGTTTAGAGAACTGTGTATCAATGAGAACATTATGCAAATTTGGACGCTATGGGAAGAGCAGAGCAGGTGTTGATGATAATGATCACATTTAAATAATAATGATCAAAGATGAAATGATACAATGAAAAGGATGCCTTTCGATGGAATGATATAATGAAAGGCAATTTTAAGAAGATGAAGACTTTAAAACAAGCCATAATAGCCTAAAATATTTCCTAAACCAGAACAACAAAAATGGGTAAGCTGTTGGTCTAAGTTGAATAAGTTGCCATTGATGTCAAGTTACAGGTCATTGCTATCAAGTTACATGTCATTACTATCAAGTTACAGGTCATTGCCATTGATATCAAATAAAATTCATGGTTATAATTGTGTGGATCCCTTGTCTTATTTAATTGGAGGTTATTATTGAGTGCATTTTATCATTCGAAGCAGAAATTGAACCGTTGGCAACTCGAACCGGCCTAGAACTTGAACCGAATGGATGTAGGGTATTCCAAGAGACAAATCTATAATGGGTGTGTAGGATGTGTGGAGTTTTTAAGCAAAAAAAAATTGAAATTACAGGTAATGTGATTGTTGAAGATGCGTGGGTGTAAATGGACAGAGTTGGAGCTGCGTGAGGGAAAAATGGAGGAAGCTGGGACTGCGTGGGTGTGAAAGGAGGAAGTTGGAGCTGCGTGGGTGGAAATGGAGATGGCTGGCACTGCGTGGGTGTAATAGGAGATGGTTAGAGCTGCATGGGTGGAAATAGAGATGGTTGGGACTGCGTGGGTGTGAAAGGAAGAAGCTGGAGTTGCGTGGGTGTTTACAAAGAGAAAAAGAAAGCTGGACTGCGTGGGAGCTAGAAGAGGAATTCTGTGGAGTGCGTGGGAGACTACAGAAATAGATGGAAATGTGTGGAAATATACAGGGATAATCATTGAGAGAGTTGAGAAATAAAGTATGGAGATTGGAGAATGGGCATGCACATACAGAGATAGCAGAGGAGTGAGCAAGAAATTAGAAGAGAACAGAGTATCCATGAAAATACTGGAGGAAGAAGGTTGATTGCATAGCTATGAAACAACAAAAGAGAGAAGAAATAAAACTGGCCCTGACCAGAGAAGCATTGAAATGATTATGAGCAGGATGATGTACAACAAGTTGATGTTTGTAGAGTTGGTTCTCTTTCCAGGTTGTAGCCTAAGAGATTGATGCATAAATTGAGTTGGTGCTCAATGGTTGTACTGTACATAACTTGAAGCTTGCTTAACATTCCAAGAAGAAGAGTTTTTCTCCCTTATGGGTTTCCTCGTATATCTGTGTCTCTGTCTATATTACTTGTGAGTATGCTATATGTTTTTCTACAATGAGATATTGCATCACTAGAAATTAAAGATGTCTTGCATTAGTTTAAATTGAAGATTAAGATTTGAAAGAAACTGATTCACCCCCCCTCTCAGTTTCCTTAATTAAGTTCAACAATTGGTATCAGATCAAGGTACCTTCATTCAAACAGTTAATCACTGGAAGTTAGATCCATAAGCTTAATCATGACTTGTCAAGAGGGAAGTTCATCCAATATAGCTCCTCTGTTTGATGGCACAAATTTTTCCTTCTGGAAAATAAGGATAAGAACTTGTCTTATGTCTCTAGGTGCAGATGTTTGGGATGTTGTTGAAACTGGGTATGTGAAGCCAATCGTTCTTGCCTCTAAGGATGACAAACTGGAATTTACTTTTAATGGCAAGGCAATGAATGCAATTCTTAGTGGACTTGCAAAATATGAGTTTGTGAAGGTTATGCACTGTACATCAACCAAAGAAATGTGGGACAAATTGATAAGTTGCTATGAAGGTGATGAAAAAGTAAAGAATGCTAAACTCCAGGTTCACAGATTACAATTTGAACAGTTGAAGATGAATGATGATGAAACAATAAGAATGTATTTCTTAAGAGTTGAAGAACTTGTCAATCTTATGAAGGGTCTTGGTGAAAAAATAGATGATGATATCTTGGTTTCGAAAATCTTAAGATCTCTTACTGATAGATTCAACCCTAAAGTTTCAGCTATAGAAGAATTAGATGATCTTAAGAGTGACAATTGATCAATTGCTCAGAACCCTAATAGCTTATGAAATGAGGATTGTCAAAGAAACAAATACTACAAGGGAAGCATCTTTTAAGGTTGGAAAACAAAGAAAGGATAAAGAATCTGATTCTGATACGGATGGAATTGTGGAAAAATTTGCTAGAAGACTAAAAAGGGGGACAGGAAAATATCAAGGTAAGTTGCCCTTCAAATGTTTTAATTGTGGGAAGGTTGGTCATTTTGCATCCAAGTGTCCATACAAAAGGAAGGACTATGAATTAGAGAGTCAAGAAAAGATCAATAAAGAAAAGAAATATCAAAAGAAAAGTCTTTGTATAAACAATAATGATAGTTCCTCAGAATATTAGGATAAAGGTTTCTCAGATGATGATGAATTCATGCTTATGGCTGTAGAAGACTAGTTTGACATGAATGAAGAAGATGCTGAAGTAGATTTGGAAGGTGAGCTTATCAGTGCTTTGGAAGAAATAGACAGACTTAAACAAAAGAAAAGGAAACAAAAGGAATTGTTGAGTAAATATGAGAAAGATGGACATGAATCTAATGATGCCCTTATTTCATTAAAAATTGAATTAGAACAAGCAACGAAGATAGAGGATGCTCTAAAGCAACAATTGTATGAGAAAATAAAAGAGTGTGAGAAGTTAGAAACAGAAGTGGTGTCTATCAGAAAATAATTGGAGAAAGTTCAAGCATTATCTCATCAAAATATGACATATGCTCAAGCAACTAAGAAGATGGATAATATTCTAGACAGTCAAAGATCACCATTTCTGAAAAATGGTCTAGGCTATGAAGGGATTTCAAGCAAAAGAAAATCAGAAAACACAGGACCAGTCAAGTTTGTCACGGAAAGTATTAACATCAGCAAGAATGAATTTGCAAACAGATCGGTGGAACAAAATGATCACATTCAGCAATCAAGGAAGTATGAAGAGGGATCAACTATTGTAAAAAATTAAACTAAAAGAGATCAATCAGCTCTTGATCTAGAACACAAACACCAAAGATTTAGAAACTCATTTGCACAAAAACAGTCAATTCTCAGGTACCAAAATTTCTTCTATGGATATTGTTTCTGTTGCTCAAAATTTGGTCATAAATCTATAGAGTGCAATTTTAATCTTAAGAATTTGCAAAAGAACTATCAAATGTCATATCCAAGAATAGGCCATCTATCAAAGGAAAGAAAAATAAATGACAGATCTAGTAATCCATATGCTCTTCTATACAATGAGCCAGGATGTTATATATGCCATAACCTTGGACACAAAGCATTGGATTGTAGACTGAAGTTTTACAAATCAGAACTTCAAAAACCTCATATGTTTGAAAATGTCAAAATATGGAAGAAGAAAGATGACATTAAGTGTGGTTTGGTTCTTTTTGCTCAAAAACAAAAATATTCCTGGTATATTGATAGTGGATGTTCAAAACATATGACTGGTGACAAACATAAATTTCTGTCTCTAAGTGAATCTAAGTCTGGAAGTGTAACTTTTGGAAATAATCATCCAGGAAAAATCAAGGGAAAAGGATTAGTTAGCTTAAACAATGGTCAGGGCAAAGAAACAGATGTGCTATTTGTTGATGGATTGAAACATAATCGTGTGAGTGTCAGTCAAATGTGTGATAAAGGCTGTGAAGTAATATTTACTGCCAAAGATTGCAAAATAAAGTTGGTAAATACAGGAAAGACTGTTGCAAAGGGAATCAGAACAGAAAATAATGTTTATGTGTTAAAAGAAGATAGAAAGGAATGTCAATTGAGCAGATTTGATGAAAGTTGGTTATGGCATAGAAGACTAGGGAACTTGAATTTTGACCATCTTATTAAACTCAATAAGAACAATGCAGCTAAAGGTTTTCCTAAAATAGAAAAGCCACATAATTTTGTGTGTAAACCATGTCAAATGGGAAAATTGACGCGTACTCAATTCAAAAGAAAGAACCAACCATCTACAAGAAAGTCACTTCAGCTAGTTCATATGGATTTATGTGGACCTTCTAGAAAAGAGGGAACTGGAGGAGAATGGTATTTTATGTTACTCATTGATGATTTTTCAAGACTAACATGGGTATCTTTTCTAAAAGAAAAATCAGAGCCATTTGATAAATTCAAAGCCTTCAAAGCTTTGACTGAAAATCAAACCGGGCAGAAGATAAAGTCAGTAAGATCTGACAGAGGAGGAGAATTCTGTTCATGAGCTTTTAAAAAATTATGTGATGAACATGGAATTAAAAGAGAATATACTATTCCAGGTACTCCTCAACATAATGGAGTTGCAGAAAGACAAAACAGATCAGTTCAACAAATGGCCAGATCAATGATGAAAGAAAGAAATGTGTCTCAAACCTTTTGGGTGGAGGCTATTCATATAGCAGTTCATATTCTTAACAAAGCACATTTAAGGCCTGAAAGTGACAAAACTCCTTATGAACATTGGTTTGGAAGACCACCTTCAATAAAAAAATTTAAAGTATTTGGAAGTAAATGTTATATTAAAAATAATGATGAAAATATGGGCAAATTCAATGATAGGGCTGATGAAGGAATTTTTTTGGGTTATGCATCAAACAGTAAAGGATATAGATGCTTCAATAAAAGGTTGCATAAGATGATGGATTGCATTGCTATTTGTGTGGATGAAGAACTTCCTTTTCAAAGCAGACAGATAAGGAGTGTTGACATAAATAATGAAGAAACTAATGAAACTGATGAACCACAATTCAAAGAATTGGAAGATGATGAAAAATCTGAGGAAGATCAAGAAAATTCTAGTAAGAAAACTGAATAAGAACAAAAAACGCCTTCCAGAATTATTGAAAAGAATCATCCAGAGAGTCAGATTCTTGGTGATAAAAGTAAAGGAGTTCAAACAAGAAGAAAACTTATTCAAACAGCATAGCAGTCACAGATTGCTTTCATTTCTATAAATGAACCCAAATATTTTGTTGAAGAAAGTAAAGAAGATAGTTGGATAGAAGCAATGAATGAGGAGCTTGATCAGATTGAAAAGAACAATACCTGGGAACTTGTTCCAAGACCTAAAAATAAAAACGTTATAGGCTCCAAATGGGTGTTTAAAAATAAGTTAAATGAACAAGGACAGATTGTGAGAAATAAATCAAGATTGGTCTATAAAGGTTATGCTAAGGTAGAACGAATAGATTTTGATGAAACCTTTGCTCCTGTGGCAAGATTAGAAGCTATTAGAATTTTTCTTGCATATGCCTGTCATAAGAATTTTAAAATATATCAAATGGATGTCAAATCTCCTTTTCTTAATGGAGAATTGGAAGAAGAAGTATATATGGAGAAGCCTTAGGGATTTAAATAGTCAGAAGATTTTTATTATGTCTGCAAACTGAAGAAGGCATTATATGGATTAAAACAAGCACCACATGCTTGGTATCACCGTCTAGATACATATCTACAACAACAGGGTTTCAAGAAAGGAGCAGTTGACAACAGCCTGTACATAAAGTCAGAAGGTGAAGATATTTTAGTTGTTTTGGTTTATGTTGATGATATAATATTTGGGAGTAACAATTCTTCATCGATTCAATGGTTTTCTACTACAATGCAATTAGAGTTTGAAATGTCTATCATATGAGAATTGTCTTATTTTCTTGGTCTGCAAGTGTGTCAACAATCAGAAGGCATAATAATTTTTCAAAGTAAGTATCTTAAAGAAATGCTGAAGAAGTTCAAGATGGAAGATTCCAAGCCTGTTAGTACACCTATGGAGGTGGGATGCAAGCTTAGCAAAGATGATCAGTCACCAGAAGTTGATCAGAAATTATATCGCTAAATGATAGGAAGTTTATTGTACCTCACAGCGTCTAGACCAAATATAATCCAAGCTGTTGGTATGGTAGGAAGGTATCAATCTACTCCAAAACAGAGTCATATGTCAATTGTCAAACGTATATTCAAGTATTTGAAGGGCACGGTGGACTATGGTTTGTGGTACCCAAAGAATCAGAGTCTACAATTAACAATGTATTCAGATGCAGACTAGGAAAATTACTTGGATAGCAGAAAAAGTACAAGTGGTAATGCATTCTTCTTGGGAGACTATTTAGTTGCTTGGCTGAGGAAGAAACAAGGTTCCATTTATTTATCTACCACAGAAGCTGAATACATCTCTGTTGCTACTTGTTGTGCTCAAGTGGTGTGGATGAAACAAGCACTTGAAACTTTGGAGGTAAAATATGATAGCCCTATTCCTATTCTCTGTGATAATACTAGTGTTATTAGTATTTCAAAGAATCATGTTCTACATTCCAAAACAAAACATATTCCTATCAAATATCATTTTTTAAGGGACCACGTGGCTAACAAAATTGTTCAAGTAAACTATTTTTCTTCCAAAGAACAGATTGTTGATATATTTACTAAACCACTAGCAAAGGCACAATTTGAATATCTTCGTCAGAAGCTTGGTGTAAGATCCTTTTCCTCAATAAATTGACTCATTCAGTCAGGAGGAGATGTTCTTCTAAAGAACACTAACATATGTGTGAAGAATCAGAGATTTCTGCTAGAAATGAAATCATCCAGCCAGGGGAATGAATGTTTTTCCAATACTAGCTCAGAAGGTGCCATGCAGGCAGGGGGAGCTGTTCATATTCATCAGAATACCAGGGATTTATTTTTTTTGCCATTGATGTCAAAGGGGGAGAAGAGCAGTGAGTATACAAAAAAGAGCAGTGGTTAAAGGAATAGTTCTTCCTCTTTCTTAAATAGGGGGAGATTGTGGTCATCAATGGAAGTTGCCATCAATGACAAAGGGGGAGATTGTTGGTCTAAGTTGAATAAGTTTCCATTGATGTCAAGTTACAGGTCATTGCTATCAAGTTACATGTCATTACTATCAAGTTACCGGTCATTTCCATTGATATCAAATAAACTTCATGGTTATAATTGTGTGGATCCCTTGTCTTTTTTAATTGGAGGTTATTATTGAGTGCATTTTGTCATTCGAAGCAGAACTTGAACCGTTGGCAACTCGAACCGGCCCAGAACTTGAACTGAATAGATGTAGGTATCCCAAGAGACAAATCTATGATGGGTGTGTAGGATGTGTGGAGTTTTTAAGCCAAAAAAAATTGAAATTACAGGTAATGTGATTGCTGGAGATGTGTGGGTGTAAATGGACAGAGCTAGAGCTGCGTGAGGGGAAAATGGAGGAAGTTGGGACTGCGTGGGTGTGAAAGGAGTAAGTTGGAGCTGCTTGGGTGGAAATGGAGATGGTTGGGACTACATGGGTGTGAAAGGAGGAAGTTGGAGCTGCATGAGTGGAAATGGAGATGGTTGGGACTGTGTGGGTGTGATGGGAGATGGTTAGAGCTGCGTGGGTGAAAATGGAGATGGATGGGACTACGTGAGTATGAAAGGAAGAAGATGGATCTATGTGGATGTTTACAAAGAGAAAAAGAAAGCTAGACTACGTGGGAGTTGGAAGAGGAATTTCATGGAGTGCGTGGGAGACTACAGAAATAGCTGGAAATGTGTGGAAGTCTACAGGGATAATCATTGAGAGAGATGAGAAATAAAGTCTGTAGATTGGAGAATGGGCATGCACATATAGAGATAGTAGAGGAGTGAGCAAGAAATTAGAAGAGATCAGAGTATCCATGAAAATACTGGAGAAAGAAGGTTGATTGCATAGCTATGAAACAACAAAAGAGAGAAGAAATAAAACTGACCCTAACTAGAGAAGCATTGAAATGATTATGAGCAGGCTGATGTACAACAAGTTGATGCTTGTAGAGTTGGTGCTCTTTCCAGGTTGTAGCCTGAGAGATTGATGCATAAATTGAGTTGGTGCTCAATGGTTGTATTGTACATAACTTGAAGCTTGCTTGACATTCCAAGAAGAATAGGTTTTATCCCTTATGGGTTTCCTCGTATATCTATGTCTATGTCTATGTTACTTGTGAGTATGCTATATGCTTTTCTACAATGAGATATTGCATCAGCAGAAATTAAAGATGTCTTTCATTAGTTTAAATTGAAGATTAAGCTTTGAAAGAAACTAATTCACCCCCCCCTCTCAGTTTCCTTAATTAAGTTCAACATAAGAAAAATTGAAGTTCTGTTTTCCGTCGAGGCGGCTTACAAATTGATTTAACTTTGACCGCAATGGCACCAACCGCAATTTTAGGCCTGTATAATTCTGTTCCTTTTATATATATACATTTCCAATCTGTCAAATGTTTCGTTATTTTGCACCCTGGGGCCACTTTCTGGCAATTCTCATCTTCAAGACGCCTCGACGGAAAACGGAACTTGGATTTTTCTTATGCATGCATGCTCTAGAGGAATTGAAGAAATTCAAAGGGAAGAAGGCGTTGCAGCAAAAATACTATAATAATTTAAGAAAGAGAAACATGAAGAGCATGAAAAGGCCATAAAAACTATTGTTGATTTAAGACTCCAAGTGGAAGAAGCAATAAGAACTAAGGAAGTGCTAACTAGTCAGTTAAAGAAGTAGAATGAAAGTTGACGAGCAAGAGAAGGTGAGATTGTTTCTTTAAAAAGTGAATTAGAAAGGTCATATGCAACAAATCAAAAGCAATCCAATCAAATTATTATTCTCAATGATCAATTATAATAATACTCTAAAAGGAGTGCATTAATGGAAGAACAACTAAAAGAAAAGAATGAGACGTGTCAAGCAAGGGAGCTTGATATTGCCTCTCTAAAAAATGAGTTGAAAAGGATAGTTGTCAGTACAGACTTGAATTTTGAGAAGAGCTCATTGGCTTTAGAAGACATGCTTAATAAACAAAGATTATCAAGTGGCATGACTAGTTTAGACTATGTTGAACAAAAGGAAATTGAAAAAGACAATTCCAAGCTTCTATAAAAGGAAGTTGAAGAAAATTCTAGTTGTTATACAAATGTTCCTAGAAGCTCCCATCAAAGCGAGGGAAACTACAACTTTAGAAGGACTGCATCATCAAGATGGTCATATACTCCTAGGTATGAAAAACAATTGTATGGTTATTGTTTCTCATCTAATACTTTTGGAGATAAAGCCATGGATTGTAAAGGTTATGCAAAAAGGGATTATAGAGGCACCAAGAATATCTTAAGATGTTGGAAGTGTAACAAAGTTGCTAAAAAGATGCTTAAGGAATAGTTGAAGCAAGAAGAACTATAAGAGATTGTGAGCTTGCTACAGGTAGAGGACAAAGGAAGTTGATTTGAAAGTAAAATTAAGAGTTGTTATTACAAAACTAAAAACTATGTTGATAATGTTTAAGGGATCTTTAAAGTCGGACTTTTTAGTAACTATTTAGTAACATCATATGTCTAACCCACTTGACATTTAGCCATGTGAAAAGAACCATCAGTAGCTTAAGTCTCACTGATGAGAAACTTATCAAATGTGTGTCCTATAGGAGCATTATGTAAATAAATGGAAGCCTCTATTCATCCATAGTATTTGTACAACTTAAGATCCATTGTGATTTATTTGAAGCTAGAACATGTTGGTTATTATAGTTCTATTTTGCATCCCAAAAGAGAAACTATCCTATTGATCTGCCATCCATCCAAAAATTTCACTAAAGGTGGCAGAGATTCTCCACAAAGCTTTTTATTAAGAAAAAAAAACATTTACAAATAATATGGTAATTAAAATATTTCTAAGCTGTGTGAGCTTCATGCTATTGTTGGAATGTTGTGCTTTTCACAGCAGAAGCTTTCCAGATGTGCGATTGAATATAGACGTTCTTAAGCGATGTGCTACTTTATTGTTTATGGTAAGTAATTAAAGCCAATGGTTTACTATAAGAAATATTTCTAATAAGAGATATGTTTCCAATTGTTTACCATAAGAAATCTAATGTTGTTGGCTAATTTTGGTACAGAGACCCAATATTCCTCCATCAACTCCTTCTCAAGGTGCATCTACTAGGGTTAGTGGGAAAGAAGCAATTAGATGCTATATTTATAAAAACAAAGGAAACCCTTCAGAGGCAGGATTCAAGCAAAACGACGTATGATTAAAGCTTGAGGGGATTGCCTTGGAATGGAGGGAAAGTGGTTCTATCAAAAGAAGTCTTGAAAGTGAACCATCAATAATCAATTGGAAAATATTCAAGAAAATGATTAAAGCCATGTTTTACCCATTTTTTTATGAGAACGATATTGGAACGCTATCAACATTATGGTAGCTGAGATTGGATTATGATGAACATTACTTTTATCACTATCTAGTAACAATGCACATTTATGAAGACTGTGTGTGTGCAATGGAGAGACAGAGACTGTGCAATACAAGGATTTCATTGAGATTGATTTCCAGAGCTACAAATGTTAACACCCAAAAAGTGCTCACTACCTCATCTCCCTCATTACATGACTCATTCGTCCATATTTCCTACCATATTTGCCTCTAAAACCTTAAAAAAAACCATTAAAAAGCCTCCAAAAAACCATTAAAAAAGCCTCCAAAAGGCCAAAACCCCCCCTTTTTCCCCAAAATAATTTAAATTTCCTCCAAAATAGCAAAAACCCTCTAAAAAGGGAATAAAAAATACAAAAAAGAGGAAAAAAGGGAAAAAAGGAATAAAAAACCCTATACAGTTGACCTAAACCATATGGTTCCCAAAACCATGGGTCAACACTCCACCACCAAAAACCTATAAATAGGTGATGGAGGCTCCCCATTTCATATCCACAATTTCTCCCATCCTTATGCTGCCAAAAATTCTCTTGAAACCCTAGCTCTCCACTTGGAGCTAATTTCCCACTTGAGAACCCCTCTGGCCCATATCCAAAACACCTTGGAAGAAGGAGAAGGAACAACACTGGAGCATTGGAGAAACCCCTGGACTACTGCAAAGGCTCCACCAACTTCAACATCTGAGGTAAAATTAATACAAAACAAATTTTCATTATCTTTTCGTTGTCTTTTTATGCACATGCTAGAATAGTTTGTTGTTTTTATTTACTGTCTTATTTCATCATTTTACTGAACTGCTACTAAGGAGTCCCTTCTCCTTAGTAGGTGCCCATTTGCACAAGCTAGGGTGAAAACCCTAGCTAGAGTTTTGGCGAGTCCTCTATCGTATCCCTCCTCCTCGCAGCCCTCAGTCGAAAACTCTATCGTATCCCTCCTTCTCGTGCTCTACTCCTCGTAGTCCTCAGTCGAAAGAAAGATGATGTGGGTCTGCTCCTCGTTGGATTCCATCAATCATAGGGATTCCATCACATTGGAAATGTTCTATTACGATACATTGTCTATAGTTATTTAGTCCTTTGTAATTGGAACAAACACACACCCTACTACTTCATAGTAAAGTTGAAAAGGATCATATCCATTTACATTTGAATTCATTGCTCTATTAGACATCGCACATCACAATTTGTCAAAATAAAAGTTGATATTACGGAACATTAGGTCTTAATTGTGGTCTATTAGCTTTATAGGGATTAGCTTTATAAGGATTGAAGGATGTTGTTAAGTTAGGGCTTGTAGATGTTAGGGATTAGACATCAAGGTGATACATGTAACAAGGGATAGAGTTTAAGGGTGATCAAGTTGTGAGTTTTGGGTAATAATTGTAGCTATGAGTTATAACATCGATAAGAGTCAAGGTTTAGGGTTAGGAGTATTCGAGGTTAGGTTTCATAATTGTTATGGTTTATGGTTTAGGTGTTAAAGGTTGTATCCATCAATGTTTAAAGGGGTTAATAATTAGGGTTTATAGTTGATAAGTATATGACCATGCATTTAAGCGAGGTTTATCCTCTTCGTGTACCCGCTGCCAAAATGGATCATAAATGAAGAAGGTGATTGAATCTCTTCATTTTCTAAAATGATTCAGAGAAAATGGGCAGTACTGTCAAAGAAAGAATGGAAGAATGTGGTGGCATTAAAATGATATCAGTGTTCTGTCAAAGAAAGAATGGAAGAATGCGGTGGCACTAAAATCATCAGTGTTCATGTCGTGTTGAGGATTTTTCCACAGTGATTATAGATTTGATTGATCAAAGGCCACTGGCCAGTACAGACTACACGAACTAGATGCTCATCGATAATAGACATGGTTTTGCAATCCCAATTTCTCTCATCATAAGAGAGAAGGTGGTATTTCAATTTCTTTCATCACAAGACAACAACAGGCAATTGCGAATGATCTCCAAGCTTGACACACACAAATCTATATCCCATAAATTTTTATACTCTTATAGGGATGTGATTATATACTAGTAATCTAAAGTTACAATATCATATAATATTTAGTAGTATATTAGGAACCATTTAAGTGTCTATATAATTAATTAATTAATAATAATAATAATAAAAATAAAGGCTTTGGATATTTATAATTAATTATTTATATTTTATGTAAAAATAATTTCCATTAAGTTAAAAATTGATAAATTATTTTTTTTCAAATTAGTTTAGATTTTTATAAAAATATATATAATTCCATTTGATAGATGGGAATTTTGATTATAAAACTTTTCATTTAAGAGTTTTGATCAATTTTAAGAAAATCCAAAATTTTTGAAAAAAAAGGATCAAAATTAACAAAAAAAAAATGAGTTTGTTTAATTTTTAATTCACTATGTTAATATAGCCTCACCAAGATTACCAAGGTTCAAGTTCTACCAATTAACATATTAGTGTTTGTGTACGCGCATTAGCACACATAATGGTGGTTGGGGCTAAGTTTGAGTCTTAGGTGACTTTAGAGAAGTAGATACTCTCTATTCATGCTTGCTAGCCAAAGACAACCAAATTGCATGATGTTAATGGTTTCCATAATGCTAATTTGGGTGTATTATTATAGTTTTGATAAGGGGAAACTAGTTCATTTTTTTTAATTACATTGAATAATATAATTAATTACTATGAAGTTAATATTAATTACTTATAATTACTATGAAGTTAATATTAATTACTTATAATGAATATATATAGTTATCTTCACTTTTGGTTGATCGATGGGAATGTTAGTACCATGACCATGTGAATGACTCAACAAGTGGCAATCTCCTTGCAAGCATGTAGGATGATGATGAGGATGAATATGATGAGGAGGAGGATGAGGATGATGGTGATGATGATGATGACGATGACGATGAGGATGATGATGATGATGGGGATGAAGATGATGATGATGATGATGATGATAATGGTGATGGTGATGACAACGACAACGACGATGATGATGATGATGAAGATAATGATGATGAGGATGACGATGACCATGATGATGATGATGATGATGATGATGATGATGATGATGAAGATGATGATGATGATCGATGATGATGATAAAAACGGTGATGACGATGATGATGATAATGATGAAGAAGATGATGATGATGAATATGTTGATGAGGAAGAGGGTAACGACGACGATGAAGATGACGATGGCCCCAGCATGTATTTAAAACAATTCAATGTTGGCCCCATGTAGCACATTAATTAATCTATAGGTAGGGTTTTTTATGCTCCAATGGTTAGTGTCAATCATGTTTGAGTCTGGAAACCCTCCGTTAATGCATGCGTCTAGTCTAACCATGCCAAATTTCAGTCCAAGCTAGCACATATTTAAAAAATATCAACGTTGGCCCCATGTAGCACATTAATTAATCTATAAGTAACATTTTTTATGCTCCAATGGTTAGTGTCAATCATGTTTGAGTCCGGAAACCCTCCCACACCGTCAATGCATGCGTCTAGTCTAAGCATGCCAAATTTCAGTCCAAGCTAGCACATATTTAAAAAAATTCAACGTTGGCCCCATGTAGCACACTAATTAATCTATAGGTAGGGTTTTTGATGCTCCAATGGTTAGTGTCAATCATGTTTGAGTTCGAAAACCCTCCCACAACGTCAATGCATGCATCTAGTCTAACCATGCCAAATTTCAATACAAGCCAGCACATATTAAAAAAAAATCAGCGCTAACCCCATGAAAAAACTTTTGATGAGAAACAACTTGGAAACAACTTGGGAAAATAGATTATCCTCGATGGTAGAAATGAAGAAATGATGATGATGATGATGAAGATGATGATGATGATTATGATGATGATGATGATGATGATGATGATGGTGATGGTGATGATGATAATGATGATGATGATGATTATGATGATAATTATGATGATGAGGATGAGGATGAGGATGACGATGATGATGATGATGATAATGATGATGATGATGAAGATGATGATGATGAATATGAAGATGATGATGATGATGAATCCGACACCATTTGGGTTAGCATGATAATTGTGCATTTCCTTACTAAGCTTCTCTCTGTTTCAAGAATAATTTAATATTCTCTACTAAACAGGGCCAACCATGTGAAGGTGAAAGCTCTTATGGCCCCTCCCCCCCCTCACATCACTCTCAATTCCCCATAACCCGACAAAAATATCTATGTACAAAAAAATTAAATGTGTTTTTTTGTCATACTCTATAACAAGCAATGTTTCTAATTATAACATACAGGAAAATGGAAACTCACTAAGAAACAGTTAATTTATTATACGTACTGGAAAAAAAATTCAATATTTCTATCGCAAAATTAAATCAAAATATATAGAGTAGATATATTAGTGCATACCTCATACACTTCAATGGACTTCATCATCTTCTCCATCCGAGTCATCATCTGTATAATCCAATGATCCAGATTCAACATTGTAAGGATTGGCCATATCATCATCGTCGTCGATGTCAGTTACGATCATCATGTCATCGTCGATATCATCTTCATGGACATTTTCTGATACATCATCTGATTCAAGAAATTCTTCGACATCTTCTTCTGGAACATGATCATCTAACTCATGTTGATCATGATCATCTTCAACGATGTCTTCTTCTTCGAGAACGTCTTCATCTACGTTATACTTTACCGGCCTTCCCCTTGGATCGTGTCTCACAGCAAATGACCAACCCGCTCTACCTGGAACCTCAAAGTAAAATACATGTTCACATTGGGTTGGAAGAACATAGGGCTTCGTTCCTGGCTCAAACAACCTTGTATTTACCATGGTAAATCCATTATCATGTTCAATAATTGTTTTATCGAGATCACGTTGATTCAATCGACACCTGTACCATTTGACAACGAACATAAATACCTTGAAGGAGTTAAAGTCACACTGAAGAATGTCTTCCATATACCCATAGTATCGATTTTCAGAGAGTTCTGGATGTTTGTCACTTCTAGAAGAAACATTGGTCACCTCAAAGACTGCAGATATCCCACAATCTGATGTTTTCTTCGTTTCATCCAACTTTTTGATGCGATATCTACAGCCATTGCACCACATAGACTTATGGTGTTTTACCTACAACAAGGCATACAGGAAAAGATTACATAATGATCCAATATTTATGATTAACTAGTGCATGTTTATAATGCCATACAAGGAAAAAAATTAGCATGTACAACGACAATATTTTTTACAGAAAAATAAATAGTGTGGTTAATTAATATGCTTACTTGCTTATCTTTTAAACCTTTTGCTAAATTGATTTCCCTTTGTGTTACATTGGTAACTCCATTGCGATGTGCAGCTTTAACCAATGAAGCCACACCTTCCCATGATATTCCATGACCAGATTGTTCACATCATTCAATCCATACCTTCATCCAGCCAATATTGTTTGCGATGTATAAATGAATTGCATCCCATTCTCGACCAATTGTTTGATGACAATAAAATAAAATTCAATACAAATGTATAGTCACTTAACATGAAAGTATATTATTACACTCTAAATTGATGCAAAATATTGAATATAAAAATAGAATATGTATGATATATATACATAAAAATCAACAGTCAAATGTGTTATATTACCTTTCACCTTCCTCAATCTACCTTTCCCCTTCGTGTACTGCCCTTCAAAATCTTCATTGGAGTCTGGATCACAAATGCGACGTAAATTGAGCTTTAACTCTAATATAGGAAGATATTCACTACTATACAACATGTTTTGGTATACCATATATCCCTCCATCATAGAACCCTTAGCATATGCTTGTTGTCTGACCAAACCCTTCATAAATTTCAAGTGCCTCTCAACCATCCACATGGACCTTGAGTGTGCAGGTCCACCAAATTCAATCTCCTCAACTTGGTGTATGAGGTAGTGTTCATGTCCATTGAAAAATGCCGAAGGTAGGTGCTTCCGCATTTCACACATTAGATGAGGAATTTCTATCCTCCAATACTTTATGTCTTCTTTATGGAATTCTTTAGATGACAACCATCTACAAATGACATGACAACCCAATCAAGAGATATTTAAAGGAAAAAAACATTATATTACATAACATGAATTAGAGAACAAAAAACAAATATAAGTTCTATGTTGAATTAAACAAACACTAAGAGCATGGAAAAAATCACCACTTACCTCATGTATTTCCCGAGATTATATATTATTTGTTTGACATTGTTGTCTAAGTTGTCTGGGATAGAGAGAGGTAGAACATACTGTAACAATATACAAATCATTTCATTTTTTCAACAAAGAGTAGACAAACAAAAATACCAACCATATTCACTGGAATAGAAAACAATTAAATTAAATGCATACCATAATAATTACTTTCATGAAGACATGTCAATCGTGCGTTTTCACCCCCGCGAAATCACCTTTCTTTGTTATGATATTCTTCATGTTCGCACAAAATCCGGTGGGAAATTTAATTTTTTGCATGACTTATTTTACAACATTACTTTGCTAATCCGTTAACATCCATGGAAGTGAGTTTATATTAATTTTCTCTCCGTTGCTATGAAATTGAATGACGTCTTTCATTGCATGGTTGCTATCTTGAATGTCTTTGCAAATTTTGACAATTTTTTCTTTCTCACTTCTTCCATCCAATATTCGCCATAATGTTTCAGTCACATTCTTTCCGATATGCATTGTATCAAATAGATGAGCAATTTGTAGGTGCTCATAGTAGGGAAACTTACTAAACTGTCTAGGATAACTTTTCATTCCTCATGGAAGCCCATTAATGCCTTCATGATCATATGAACGACAATCATGAATCGTAGTTTATAAAGAAATTACATAAATCAATGTCAATTATAGTAAACAACACACAATAAAAAAAAATACAATATAACATTTCATATACGATGATTCATACGTACCTTGACGATTTCTATTATATTGCAACTTCCATAGGTGAGGTGTCATTCTCTGCAGTTTTAATGCAGTCTCTTTCTTGCCATTGAACAGATGTTTTTCGATAGTTCGATACATGTGATTCTTAGAGAGGAAGTGCCTATATTCATCAAACACCTCATTTCCTAATATTTTTGAACGACGAGATTTGATCTTAGGACCACAAACTGGACATGCAAATTTTCTCTTTGTCGGGAGACCTAAATAAAGAGATGGAATATATATGTCAATTATAATTATATACAAATTGACTGGATTATTTTGAAAAACATGCGTGCGTAGTAATATTAACTAGTTCAATATAAAATTAAATGTAAATAAAGTGGAACTTATAATTACATACCGCAAAAATGGGTTAACCCGGGGGCATCATGTATTGTCCATACAAGCATTGCATGGAATTGAAATTGCCTTTGTCGTATTGGTCTAGATACGTCATACATAGTGATGCCATTCCATAACTTTAGTAGCTCGTCAATAAGAGGTTCGATATATACACTCATATCTTTGACTTGGTACTTACCTGATTGATTTGAACGTATAAAAAATATAATTATGAGATTTAGATATATAAACCAAATTGCACAATAGAAGAACATTAAATATATATATGACATTATGCGACAAAAAACGACAAATGAGATACCACTACATTAAAAAAAAACTGTAGACACAATATACCTGGACCAATTATCGACAACATTATGTGCTCCCTCTTTATTGTCAACCATAGAGGAATGTTATTGTTGATAACAAAAATAGGCCACACCGAGTAAACAGATCTCATCTCTACAAATGGATTGACACCATCTGCTGCCAAAGAAATCCTAAGATTACGAGGTTCTTCTTTAAAGTGAGGCCATTTTTTCTCCATATCTCTAAATGCAGACCCATCTGCAGGCATCCGACTAATGTCATCTTGACTTCTGTTCCGTGCATGGTAATCCATAAACTGCGCTATGTTTTTGCACCTGAACAATCGTTGCAAACGTGGAATAATGGGAATATAACGTAGAACCTTGCGAGACACCTTTTTTGTTACTTGATCTATTCGATATCTACTGATATGACATTCAGGACATTCTATTGCAAATTCATGTTGATTATAATATAGAACATGGTCATCGGGGCATGCATGAATTGCTTCATACTGCATTCTAATTTATTTCATGATGGCAGATAAATCTCGATATGTGTGAGGTAAAATATTTGACGGTGGTAACAAATATTCACCTATCATGTTACAACAAGTTAAAATAAAAATCTAGTTAATATAATATAGAAATAATATTAATGAAACACATTTCATCCGTATTAATTTGACTTATGAATTAAAAATAAAATTATTAGACGATCATATATATTATGTGATGGAATATATTACATACCTTAACATCCGTGTGACTGATATGTTTGAAAGACCATTCATAAACTTCAAGTTCGTTATCAACAATATAACAAAGAGAAGATTTGTCTTGGAGCCCTCATAAAGGGGTTCGTATGCCTTCTCAAGAAGAGGTATATCATGAATATCATCAAAATGATTATCATTTTCATCATAATCATCATCATCATCCATTCTAACAATAAATGAATCATAGATCAAAGTATTTGTAACATCATCTTCAACTCTGTTATCAGTATGATCATCTTCTTCAATATGATCATTAACTTGTTCTCCATTATCCATAGCTCCATATTCCTCCGGTACTTTTCTGGAAGCACTTCCTTCGGACAATATGCCGTATGATGTCTTTCCTTTAAAATTACATGAAACCACCAATAGATAAAAGTTAAGATAAGAAATTAAAACAAAAAATTTAAAAATTTCAAATGCAAAATGAAAACATTTTTGTGATGCATTTAAAATGAAACAAATTTTGTATGGTTAATAGAGAATATTATATAATGAACAATGCAATCAGTACTGTAATGCTCATGTTTTATTTTTTCATTTAGGGAAGCGAGGTGCTCTGATTTTTCTTGGTAAACAAAACATGCAATCAATCAAATAGATCAATCAACTACTCTTTATTATTACCTTTGAGTGTAATACAAACAAGAAGAGAAAAATACAAGAAAAACAAAAATAACAAGATAAAAAATGACTCTTTTCATGAATGGTCTCTACAGTTAGATAAAATGGGGAAACAAGAAGGGTCTAGTCGCTACTTTAGGGATGAAAAGAACAACGACCAATTGTACTGTTAGTCAAATAGGTGCATCCAAACAATCCAAAAGATATAAAAATTGACTCAATTACTGAGCAAAGCTACTAAAATTTAACTCAAAATTTCCCATACTGTCCACTAAGGTAAGATAAACGATGCTACGGTTTCTATAGAAAAAATAGAAGAGAAACAACATGCCAATATAGTCGTTATTTCTATTATTTCTATTATTGTTATTTTTACTATACCCTAGATTCAACATGCACACAAGAAAAAATTATTATAATAAATATTAAATATTAAAATAATATTTATTGTCCATGTTAGTATCCCATCTATTGAAACCATGATCAATAGATAAAAATTAATATAAGAAATCTTAAAATAATACATACATTTACAAAAGAAATCAAAATAAAAACATATATAATGCAAAACTTACAAATGGATGATATTCATGTCCCCCCTCAACGTGTCCATGTTCCCTACAATGTTTTGTGGTTGTTTTGATCAAAATTCTTCTCCTCTTAAAGCCCCTGTATTGACTACATGGACAATAACATTTCTAATCACCCCTTCTTTCAACTCCTTCCATAATCCAGCAAACAATTGTCGATTTTGTTCATCTGGATCAGGAATATTACTAGTTGACATTTTATCGTAAAGAGCTTAAATGAAGATTATCGATCTTAGAAAATCAAGCTCCGCACTTCCCTCGCTGAAATCACAAAAACAATGGAAATAATGAAAAACAGTCCACCGAAAAACAGTCCGCCGAATAAAAAACTTCCACAAACCATCGCTTGTATAGCAATTATGTCGGAATGTTTCAAAATTTATAGGTTTTAAAATTTAACAATCCATCGGATATCCGACCTCTTGAACTTAGTTATCATTGGAGAGTAGATGTCGGATATCTAACATGTTAGGGCATCATATGTTGTCGGATATTCGACAGTCTCGGGTATCGGTTGTCGTCGGATAGCCAACGACTAGGACCATAATATATCGTTGAATATCCAACACCCGCTAGCTTAATATTAGGTCGGATATCCAACGACATTGGTCACTATGTTAGGGGCCTTGTCGGATATCCAAGAGCCGTCAGATATCCGACGGGTACTTCTCTCAACTTTAAAAAAATCATCAAATTTCGTAATTTTGAAGGTGAAATCCGACGACACGGTCATTTTCGTCGAATGTCATCGGATTTTGGGTTCATTGTAGTGAAAATAAAAGTTGTAGAAATTTTTTAAAAGTTGTGATTTGCTTATGAGTCAGTTAAAGACGCAAGTTAAATTGAATATTTTACCTTTAGGGTCTTATGATGTATTAATAGGCATGGACTGGCTTGAAAAGCATAGAGTAGTGTTGAACTGTTTTGAAAAGTATTTTACTTGTTTAAATAATGAAGAAGAAACTGAAACAGTAAAAGGGATTCCTAGAAAAACTTTTGTTAGGCAAATTTCTGCTTTACAAGTGAAAAAGGTTGTAAGGAAAGGGTGTAAAATGTTTGTTGTAAATGTAATTAATGACGAACATACAACTGAGAAAGATAAGTTAAACTGGAAGGCATACCAACTCTAAAGGATTTTTCTGATGTATTCCTGGAACAAATTCCAGGACTACCTTTGAAAAGGGAACTAGATTTCACCATTGAGTTAGTACCGAGTGCGGTACCGAACTCAAAGGCTCCTTACAGAAGAACATTCTGGAACTTAATGAACTGAAATCACAGTTAAAAGAACTAATTTATAAAAATTACATAAGGCCTAGTGTGTCTCCTTGGGGAGCATCGATTATCTTTGTTAAAAAGAAGAATGGTACCTTGCGTTTATGCATAGACTACCGTCAACTAAATAAAATGACTATTAAAAATCGATATCATTTTCCCCGCATAGATGATCTATTTGATAAAGTATGCGGAGCAACGATATTTTCTAAAATAGACTTGAGGTATGGATACCATCAAGTCAGGATAAAAGACGAAGACATTTTTAAAACTGCTTTCAGGACTCGTTATGAGCATCCGCTTAGATGATCTATTTGATAAAGTATGCAGAGCAACGATATTTTCTAAAATAGACTTGAGGTTTGGATACCATCAAGTCAGGATAAAAGATGAAGACATTTTTAAAACTGCTTTCAGGACCTGTTATGAGCATTACGAATTCATAGTTATGTCTTTTGGGCTAACTAACGCTCCAGCAGTCTTCATGTGTCTAATGAATAATGTTCTAAATAAGTATCTAGATAAGTTTGTCATTGTTTTCATTGATGACATCTTAATTTATTCTAAGACTAAAGAAGAACACGATGAACACTTAAGGATAATTCTGCAAGTTTTAAGAGAACACCAACTTTATGTTAAATTCAGTAAATGTGACTTTTATAAAGATAAAATACAGTACTTAGGTCACGTAATATCTAAAGATGGGATCACAGTCGATCCAAATAAAATAAGAGCAATTAATGAATGGCATGTCCCTAAAGACGTAACTTATGTATGATCATTTATGGGAATCACAGGTTACTACAGAAAATTTATTGAAGGATTCTCCAGAATTGCGAATCCCATGACTTCTTTGCAGAAAAAATGAAAGAAATTCATCTGGGATCAAAAGTGTGAAGAGAGTTTTAAGAAATTAAAATAATTGTTAACGACAGCACCTATATTAAAAATTGTAGATCCAAATAAGGACTTTGTTGTATGCACTGATGCATGCAATGATGGACTTGGCGGGGTCTTAACTCAAGAAGGTCATGTAATAGCATACGAGTCAAGGAAGTTAAAAATTCACAAAAAGAACTACGCAACCTACGATCTAGAGTTGGCAGTCATGATACATGCCTTAAAGATGTGGCGCCATCACTTGATTGGAAGGAAATTTTCATTAATGACAGATAATAAAGGTTTAAAATACTTGTTGGATCAAACAAATCTAAATGCAAGGCAAGCTAGGTGGTTAGCTTTCCTTAGCGAATACGATTTCGAGATTCAACACATTAAGGGTAAAGAAAATAAAGTTGGTGATTCCTTAAGCACAAACACTAAATTAAATTTTGTGGTAGCAATCAGTACTTATAAAACAGATCTAGAGGATCAGCTCGAAGAAGGAACTAAGGAAGATGAAAATTATCAAAAATTATGAGAAAAAGTTGCTGAAAATTTATCTGAAAATTTAATAACATATTACAACATTAATGAAAAAGGATTAATAACATATAAGAACAAACTTTATGTGCCTAATGTGTCAAAAGTTAAGTTGTTGATTTTAGATGAAATTCATAAAAGTCTTTATTCAAGACACCCTGGTTATCAGAAAATGATAACTATGTTAAGAAATGATTACTTTTGGCGAAACATGAAAAATGAAGTGGTTGAATACATAGCTAGGTGCTTTGAATGTCAGCAAATTAAAGATGAGCATCAACACCCAGCTGGCCTATTACAGCCATTGCCAATTTCGGAGTGGAAGTGGGAAATTATAAGTGTTGATTTTATAACTAGTTTACCTAGAAATCAAAAACAGAATGACTCAATAATGGTAGTTGTGGATAAACTTAGTAAAGCAGCTCATTTTATTCTTGTTAAATCTACTTGTAAAGCTGCTAACATTGTTGATGTGTTTATGAAGCAAATCTTTTGTTTACACGGAATTCCTAAGGTAATAATTTCTGATCGAGATTCTAAGTACACTGGAAATTTTTGGACAGCATTGTTTAAAGGTTTAGATACTAAGTTAAATTTCAATACATATTTTCACCCACAAACAGACGGACAAACTGAAATGGTGAATCAGATTTTAGAAGACATGTTAAGAATGTATGTAAAAGACCAGCCAACTAAATGGGAAAACTATTTACATTTAGTTGAATTTGCTTACAATAATCACTATCAAGCTTCTGCTAGACTTATTAGTCCATTTGAGATTCTGTATGATAGGAAATGCAATACTCCTATTTCTTGGAGTAGTCCTATTGACATATTGATATTAGGACCAGATTTGTTAAAAGAAATGGACCTAACCGTGAAATAGGTACAAGGCAATTTAAAAATTGCACATGACAGACAAAAAAGTTATGCAGATCTAAAACAAACTGAAAAGGGATTTCAGGTAGGAGACCATGTTTTTGTTAAGGTAAAACCCAAGAAAAAATCTTTTAAGCTTGAGAGTTGTGCTAAACTAGCACCTAGGTATTGTGGACCATTCGAAATTCTATCAAGAATCGGACCAGTTGCATATCAGTTGGCTTTACCATCTAATTTGAGAATACATAATATTTTCCATATTTTTGTCTTGAAAAAGTATGTGCATGATGCTACTCATGTGCTAAATTGGACTGACATACAGGTGGAGCCCGAAGGATATTTTCAGGTGGAACCGGACTGTATCCTCGACGGGAGGGAAATTATGCTCTGGAATCGCACCATAGGGTAGGTAAAGGTGCAATATAAGCACCTTAGCCCAAATGAATCTACCTGGGAATTGGAAAGTAATATGCGGACAACATATCCAATTCTGTTCCAGGGAGACTCTGATGAAGAATAAGCAACATCGAGGACGATGTTGAGCTTAAGTGGGAGTGTTTGTAACATACCCAATACTTGAGACATTTTATGTTTGTGGAAAAAACATTACCTTAACTTTTATTGTAAAGTTTTATATTTGACCAAGTGGTCAAGGATGATTGTAAATGAATAATATTATTATTTAATTTAATAAAATAAAATAGGAGACACTCACCCAAAGAGACTGTTGAAAGAGTGTTTACTAAACCACTAGGAGGAATGGAATCTGGGGTAGAAGGCAATGGACAAGTGGCAGCATCTGAAATCAGTAAGTAGTTGTTGTTATGGGACAACTCCTTTATTTTGTGGTCAAGTTCCCTAGAATGTGGAACTGGAGCTTATGGCTCATTTATTGAAAACTAACCACCAAAAGACCTAGGCATATTTTATAAGCCATCCAATTTGAGCAGAGGCTCACACTTTTTCTGACGAGAAAATTTACCTTGTGGTTTTGCTGGGAATTGCACACAAGAGATTCGATGAGGGGAAGCTATCTTTTGAGTTGTAGAGTAAGACTGTCTTATTTCTGTTGAGTGTAGAGTGTTCCTGCTAAGTGCAAAGGTTTTGGATATGTATGCAGGTCTCTATTGATTGTGGAAGTACATATGTGAAGTGTGGATGCAAGTCTCCATTGATTGCTGAAATACAACCTGACTACCATGCTTCTACACAGAGACTTCTTCCTAGTGGTTCAGTAAACAAGTTCGGGGATCCAAGGGAGCAAGTGATTTGGCTGCTTCTTCTGGAGAAGGTTGAGAGGAACAGGCTCTTTGGGTGTTTGTCCACCCTATCAAGTTATCAGGTTCTACATGTTATACTTCATTTCTTTTTCTGAACTGTTAAATTATTTTGAAAAACTATTTGATATGTTACCACAGTTTTCCTATATTTTCTAGGATATCAATTAGCTATTTAATGACTATTTTTTTATCAAATAAATTAGTTTTCTATAGATTCGATGAATGAATAAGATGATATAGATGAATGAATAAAATATCTTCCTGTATTTTTCCTTTCGTCATAGACGATGTACTCTAGTACAGAAAGTGTTTAATTAACTTAAAGGATATGATCTGAAAATAGTAGAAAGGTTTATACTTCAAATAAAATAAGTATTTTATGAGATACCACTCTTGCATCACGGAATATCCATACTACATATTATATTATTTCCAGGTTTTCTACCCTCATCAGTACATGTTGTCAATTTAAATATATATACAGATTTTTATGCTTGTCTTTTATAAAACAAATAGCAGATTTATTTAAGGTTTCTGCAGAATGTAAACTGAAGCATCTAGCTATGCATTTTCTACTTTTCTCATAAGTTGAAATTTAGTTTGCAAACAGAACTCAAATATAAACCTTAGTATTATAATCGATGCTTGTAGGATTATAGATAGAATATATGCATAGTTTATAGACATAATATATACAAAGTTATTATCTACTAGTAAATCATTCGAATATTGATCGTACTTAATAAATAATAAACAAAGTTTATATCCAAAATATCTTATATTGTGTGTAGAACTATATAACAAACCAGGTTTGTAAACTATGCGAAATACATCAAGAATGTACCATTTAAGAATACAAAGTATCAACATACAGTATTAACACATTATTTTCAACCTAGTATATATATATAACAACCTTTGATGCCAATCAAATACATTATATAATGAATAAGTCGACTATGCCAAGTATTGAACCACTGTACAAATATTACTGTAAAATCATTTAAATATACAGTGGAAAAATTTAAATACCCTTAATCAATATAAACTATGCATTCGCATCAATTGTAACTAAGTGTAAACTCTAAACTTCATCTTCCTACTAAGTCGTAAGACAGTAGGGTTAATGCATAGCATTCCCAAAACTCAAGGCATTACAAGTTTTTACAACACAATAATAATTTTATCACGAATAACGCTTTAGGCCATGGGTTCGAGCCATGATAAGAGGCATGCCCAGGTTGGCATTTAACACATAAATTTTTCAAAAGAAAACAATAAGTTTCGGGATCAAGGCATGTATAGGCTCATCCGAAGGTTCAATAAGAACCCATATTCTTTAACAGTAATAAAACATTTAATAACTACCAGTTTCCTACGTTTAAACGATACACAGGGTTCAAACGAGAATCGAGGGTTTGAGTATCCATTTGGAGCACTCACTCTTATGTTGAACGTAACGCTTAATAAAAACTCAGTACAATGCTAGGCTCAAAACCTGCACCATTGGAATCAATTACATTGAACACTGAATCCACATTTTCGAGTTACATCAAAATACTTTATACACACATCCTTATAATTATCGAAACCAAGGTTAGGGTTCGGTATGGGCCAGCACTACACAGATTTATAAACGAAGGCCGAGGGCTCGAGCCTCACTTGGAGAGCTCGCCCAGGCATAAATATTAACACTTAATTTACAAAAAAAATCTAGAAACACGACAGCTCAAGGGTTCAAACCCGGTATCATATAAATGATAGTTTCAAATACCAAACCAACAGTAAAATGATACAAAATCTATCATTACTGGAACTGATGAAAGGTCAAATTAAGGCACATTGCTTTTACATTATCTTTAGTCAAAAACGAAGAACCAAACTGAGAGCCGAGTCTTTTTTTTTTATTCCATTAAAGATTTTACAAACGCAGTAGCATTGCTCGAGGGTTCTCTATCCAGAGACCTTGTCCCCTTAAATCCAATGACAAAAGTGAACAAAGGCCCAACCATGGTCTTTAGCCACTATATCCTCTTACAACCCTAACTTTGCCCACGGCTCTTTGTATAAAACAAACAACATTGCAGAAGAGTAACATAAAAACCAAATGACCCTTCCTTTCGTTGACAGAGGTGACATCTGGGGATGAAACCAAGGCTTACCGTGGTTTCATTACCACTGGAGGAAAGTTTCATACTCTTGCACAAGCCAGTTACCGTAGGTTTTGACTGTAGTCACTGCCATGTAAAGACATCGAGGTTAAACGCCATTAAAACGAAACTGGAAGCTTGCATTTGTAAACAACGAAGGCTTATTCATTTAAAAACTTACCAACACAGGATTGGAACCCTGGCCGAGGAATAACTCTGGTTGTAACCAACTAGAGCAGTTGTTGTATTCGCACGACAGGGCCACATTAAAGAACCACAACTCTGGTTGTAACCAACTGGCTGGTAGTGCTCAGGAGGTTAGTAACCCTGGCAGCCGAGAAGTCTCTACCTTCCTTCCTCCACGATGAGCATAACATTTGAAAAAATACCAAACCCCCTTGTGTAGTTGTAGGGTTTTGTTAAACCCGAGCTACATTAATTTCTTGTTCATGCGATTATCATAAATGCCGAGCTACCACCACCAACGAGCAAGCCGAAACCCACATTGATATAGTTTTCAACATAGAACTTGGGCACATTTTAATATAAACGCTGAATGGTGGACCAAAGACCCATTTCTTTATAGTTCGACCCAAACATTTAATTATTGCCAAGTAAAAATACCCTTTGACCTCTAAGTTTTTAATGTTTGTGGAGTTAACTATTGCTTACACCAACTCCAAAAGTTGCAAATACATTGTTGCATAGAATGGAAGTCTTCTACACCTTACGTAAGCTTGGGCAATTAAAATAGAATCAAGTAATGAAGTAGGCAACACCATAATCTTCATATGCATAATAATATCACACACTCATGTACATTGTAATCTTATGAAACCCTTGCTAAGAATTAAAATCAAACCTGTAACCTATGCACATAAGAGTATTATGCATTAACGTAAGCTAAGTAAGCCTCGGGTAATACCAGTATGCACTTGCCAACAAATTGAATCAATTACATCCTATCTTACTTAGATTAACATTTAATATGGCGAGATAAGTATAAAAACACTTACGACAGAAAATATTAATAAGATGTTATCAGCTTATAAAGACCATCATAAGTATCAACTAAAAAAGTCAAAGAACCTTAACTAGGTTACAACTGAGTCGTAACGTGGTCGCAACTACTTGTAGGCTCATAACTCTACTATCTCACTTTAATGTTAAAAGACGACACTGTTATAATTATAGTTATAGCATCACCAAGACATAGGTCCTTGGGACATGTACGATGCCGCAGAAAATAACAACTTAAAAGAAAGTATTGCGATAGTAAAGACAAACTTGGGAGTGTTGAATTATCGTAAGTTAATGACAATAATATAGGCAAAATTACATTACTCAAATGCAGGACTATAGATTTAACTAAATGTGTTACGACATGCGTTTAATGACGATTATATACTCAAGTGTTACGACACTTTCTATTTAATTGTCCAATAGACAATTAAATAATTAATGAAATTTTATGAAGAGTTTAAACGTCCCTTTTATTTAAACAGTAAACATAATTGCTGAAACTTTATACTTTCGCATAGCATTTATTGGCAATTAGACCGCCTAGAAAAATTTTAAATTTTTATGAATTTTTGGAATGTTACACCTCTTTAGTTGTCCATCTCCTCTAGCATCCCGGATGGGATACATTTAGGGACAACTACAAGTTGTGTGATAACAGGTTCATAATCAAAGCTTTATTATACAAATTAAGAAGCTAAAAAATGATAAGAAGTTGCTATATAATAAGTTAAAGCAACTTACCAGCAAGGAAGCATTGATCAATTATGAATCACTAGTTGATAAAGAAACAATGACCAATCCAATTGAATCATGAAAGTCATTATATATAAAAATTGAGATGTTGGAGGAAGGAACCAATATAGATCTAATCAAAATCTTATCAACCAATAAATCACCAAAAGTATCAAAAGACAGAGGTTCCAAAAGTGTGACTCAAGATACAGGGATGCCTTATCATGTTATCAACAAACTAATTGAAAACAAATTCAATATGCGAAGCCAAGTAAAGATCGACTATATTGGAAAGAAGCTTAAGTGTGAAATCTGATCATTTTCCAAATCATAGAAGTCGCTACACGATTTTACGGAAAATTGAAATAAGGTGGCTTGACCAATTCACGGTGAGACAATTCTGCTCAACACTTCATAATTCATGTCATCTTGGTTTATCAACTATCACAGCAACAAGTACAGAGGATCATGAGAAAGCATTACGAATAAGAACATGAGATAGGTCTTTTTCGTAAATATGTTTTGAGGACAAAGAATTTTTCATGGGGAAGGTAATGTAATGTACTTAGATAAACATCAATTAATAAATAAATAAATAATTATTGAAGTGTCACATCTTAATGAGGGGACATGACATCATCCATGGTGATCAATCAATGCATATATAAGTATATCTATATCGTCCCATGGCATTGTAATCACTATATTCTATCATCTATTCAATCATTTATAAAATATATTTATTTGTCCTATAGAAATTTATGTTTACTATCATTTTTATGTTGGATATTTATCAATAAATGAATTTATGTTTACTATCATTTTTATGTTGGATATTTATCAATAAATGAACTGTTGTAGATCAATTTGGTGTAGTCAATCGAAAACTCACCAAACGTTACATTAAAACAATACATACAAAGAGTAAACTCAATGAACACTTTTTCCCTACTTTGATGGTTCAATTTCAAACATGAGCCTTCTCACATAGTTCTAGGTGTACACCAATCCATCCTCATAGTTGTGGGCTATATCCCTTATATAACAACTAGGCACCAACTCCAATATCATTTTATCAGGCCTCTCGTCATAAGAGCACACCAGCCAAACCATCATAGCCTCTATTACACACTTTGCAAAGTGGAGAGCCACAACACAGAATTGACCTGTGTTACACTCTAGCGAAGTGGAGAGCCACAATACACTATCGACACATTTGTCGAAAACCTTGGGTCTCATAACTACTAACTCAGGTCTCATAATCCATTGTGCGTTGTTGCAAAGTATAGGATTCTTAATGTATCATAACAGATGCTTCATGTACACAAATGCATTTTGAGCAAAAGGGTACGCCATAAACTAAACAGGCGAGTGAATAATGGAATCGGAATGGAATGTATGGGTTGCCCACACACTGCTTATGCTTGATGTCAGTATTTATTGAAATTGAACTATCGTGAAGGAAAATCAACTCTTTACTAGAAGTGGTAAGGCAAATGACTGCAATGTCAACTTACAAAGATTGGGGTGCATTATTTTATATGTTCTTTTCCTATTTTAGTAACATCCATACATTATATATAAAGATAGGTGTACTTTGTTTTTCAATCAAAATCTACGAACCCTCTTTTGAATCATTCAACCTCTAAAACAAATTAGATTCACCTTTACTTTTTAGAGAAAATCCAGGTAATCATCCAAAGTGAATATTCAATATATCAATAATAAAAATATATCTATTATTTCTGGTAAAACATGTACCCGCCTAATGGAGTTTAGTCTTGAACTCTCATAATCTCTGAAGGAAAGTACAACTGTAATTATCAAGTAAAAATGTCAAAATTGTCAAACTTAGAAGTAATACAAAACTAAACAATTGACAGCCTAAATAGAAATTTGAGGTGTGAACGATCATAAACCTCTAAGAAATTTCTTCGTAGAGAGATTATAGAGAGTATAAAGTATAACATAATATCTAAAATTCATCATGTTGCTATGACAAAGGTGGGTCCAATTCAAGTAGATAAATTTGGCCTTTTTCTTCTTATTATTTTGTAAATATTAATTGTGAAACATAGTGTAAATTTTGCTTCAATGATTTCTTTATTGCACCGAGGGTAACGAGGTGCTCTACAGCCCAGTATGGAGTAGATGTTGTCACGTAATGTGGGTAACACTGACATGGAAACTATAACCACGTTACAAAAGAATAACATGTTGGCTCATCAAAATAAAAAAATTAAAACCAGCATGGATCCATCTTAAACCCGGTGTAAATTTCTTGAGGTGTAAATTTCAAGCACCGAGAGAGATCCAATTTTCTGAGATGTAAATTTTTATCTTAAATTTTTTACACATCAAGAAAAAAATGTATACCTCAAGAAATTGGATCCCTCTTAGATCCCTCTTAGTGCTTAGTGCTTGATAGATGCAGGTTTAAGATTAATCTATACTGGTAATGTTACAAGGGAAAATCAAAGTATGATCATGAATAGTACAGAGCCATTACAATGTTCTCATATTTTCAACAGTTACATGTCACTGTAATATTATCTAAAGCACAATTGAATACCAATTGCTGATGATAGCAACAAAATTGTATTTTCAAAATTCAGAATCTAGACTATAACAGAGCCAATTACAATGTTCTCATATTTTCAACAGTTACATGTCACTGTAATATGATCTAAAACACAATTGAATACCAATTGCTGATGATAGCAACAAAATTGTATTTTCAAAATTCAGAATCTAGACTATAACAGAGCCAATTACAATGTTCTCATATTTTCAACAGCTACATGTCACTGTAATATTCTCTAAAACACAATTGAATACCAATTGCTGATGATAGCAACAAAATTGTATTTTCAAAACAGTAAAATCGAATGAATAAAGAGGACACACTATAAATTGTTGACTAACGAAAGATAAGGCCTTCAAGAATAGAAAATAAACTCTCCTAAAAGGAAACACATCCTAATCTTGAAAATAAACTCTCCTAAAAGGAAACACAAGTTTAGGTATGAGAGTAAAGGGAAGGATAAAATCCTCTCCCCACTTATCATGAATCTGAAATAGAAACAGACGTAGGCTGATTCATTCAATGCAAGATTGGAGAACCATGTTACAAAAGAATTCAGAATGTAAGGCAATCCATCTCCGTCTATCTTATGTTTTTAGTTTTGGCCAAATACTTGGTGGAAAATAATATTTGAGATGGAGCCCTAAACATTACCCTAACTATTCTATTGCTTCTCGATTTCTTGCCTACAAAGATATCAGCTTAATATTTTGAAGACCATCTAAGATGACAACTTCTGTTTCAAATTCAAAGTGAATTGTAAACTACATTTTTTGCATGATGCCATTTAAAATGTTACATACACCCAACGATTGCAATGACCTTTCGAGAAAAGTAACTTCAATGCAAAAGGGATAGAAGTGAGCACACAAATTGCATTTAGAATTCACCACTTTTTTTTTGCAGAAGGTCCCAAAATCAGGGGCTGTAGCAAACTAAATCAATTTGATTGATACAATGTGTAGCTAAGGTCTCATTTCAATTTGTGCCCTAAGACCAGGTGAAAACTTCACGAGTTGTATTGTTTAAACTTTATTTAAACTTTAAACTTTATACTCCACAAAACATTCAAGCTATGAGAGGAAATGAGGAAATGAATACCTATTTGTCAGGCATAATGATAAACTAGAAAAAAATCAAATTATCTTAAATATTTACAACAGAGGAAGTGTCCGTTTGCTCGCCTATGTTGGAGACTAGTTTAGCATAACCTCTCCATATTGCAAGTTACCATTCACTGGAGGGTAGCTCTGCTTTGGTGACTGTAAATTGCACATCCCTGGTGTTTTTGTTGGATTATGGCATTGTATACAGATTGCAGCACTGTATTCTCTTTGGAAACTGTGCTGTAACTGCCTTTTTGAAGGATTCGTAAGTACTTACTCTGTTTTTCAAAGGTTGTGAATGGATGAGGTAAGTAACCAGACCAAAGGCTATTTTCTTGCCAATGGTGCCAAAAATATGTCAATGAGTGCCTATTCAGACCTTATTGCAGCGCTCGCTGCAATAAGCTAATTGTCTTTCTTTATCTATATCATTTCTTTTTGTATAATACAGTATTTTCTCAGTAAAAAATACATTCACAACAGAATGATAGTTGGAGGCAATGAAAACGCTCCTCAAAGATCAATAACATAATCTTCAAATCTTGCTAATGAAGTGGGCTTGCAAGAATTGTTGTTAATTAGCAGTTACACAGTTCAGGATAACTTTTCTCTTTGTTGCAAGTGACAAACATGGTTAGATGAATTTTAAACTATACATCTGTGAATAAAAAAATAAAGACCCATAGAGATAAAGCGCATGCAAGAGGCATTTGAGATATTCAACAGATAGTCAAATTTTCATTGCATGTAATATTCAATGTTCATTGTGAAAGGGGTGACTACTCCATCCAGTTTAATTACTGACGAAGAACCCCAAAATTACATGTAGCATTTCAGTATTCTATATGTCTTTATGCTCAGAACTGTTTGATTTATTGCTTTTCTCCCCTCCTTCACTTGAGCTTGTCTCTGTCTCACTTTCTGATTCATCCATTTCATCATTTTTATTTATCAATCCTTTCATTGCACTTGAAGGGAACGGAGGAAAATTATGTTGATTATAATATGGCTGGGAAGGATGAGACAAATACTGTGAAGAAGGTTGAAATGTTTGATATCCATATGTAGAGGATGGGTAATGATTTGGAACATATGAGTTCATATGATGCCATGTTGGCATAGATAGATAGCTGCCAGATGGACGTTGAACAACATATGGGGGAAACATTGAATACGGTCGGGCTACGGGAGGTAGAGGGCCTGTAGGAGCAGCAATACTTGTCATTATACCAGTAGTAGCAGATACAGGTGCAGCTTGAAGATGTGGAGACGGTAAAGAGAGTGTAACTCCTGAAGTAGTCAAAACCTGATGAAAACTGGAGGGCCTAAATTGTGCTGTTGACATGGACCTTGCTGAAATAGGCAGGACGTACTGTGCTGCTTGTGATATCGGGGGCTTGCTAAGGAGCACAGCAGGTTGCCTCTTCCCTGATGATTTGCTTCCTGTCAAAACACCTTTTGATGGCACTGTAGGTGCCGTCATCACAGCTTGCTGTAGAACATAAAAACACATTTAAAGATTCGAAACTATTCATTGCAAAACCTTGATATTCAATTTTGATCAAATATCATCAGATAGCATTTAATGCTATGAAAATTAAACACAGAATTCAAAACTTAACGAGCATATATGCCATAAGGATATTCATGGTGAAAAAGCTTGAACCGCAAAACAGTGATTGTCCAATTAAATTTACAAGTCATATAATATTTGATCCCAAAAGGGTAGCATAGATTCTATCCATCCTCTTTCCTTCTAGTAGTTTCATTTTCTGTAATTTGGATTTGCACTCCTACAACTTCCGGTAGTGAAGCGAACTCTTAGGGTGGTTGCTAAATGAACCTGATGTCGGGTATGCAGGAGTAGGAAGAGAAGAGAAGAGGATGTGGACGATGAAGTCAAATAAAATAGCATGCAAATTAAGGCTATACAGGGAATGGAATGGATGGTGTTGTGTATGACTATCCATTTCTATCTCTTTTTCATCTCCTTAGTCTAGACTCTAGAATCTAGATAGATACAGGACTTCTAAGACAAACTCAGATTATTAGGACTAAACGTAATTCTTCCATGAAATCCCCAGCAAGAGAGATTTTCAGCTGTGAAATACTTTGCAGTATCTCCAAATTCTGCATATAAAACCTCCTTATTTCTGATCAATATATAGCAAAAAAGGTTCACAGCAGTCTGTCCTAGAACATATGTTCTTCCAAAATATACTTGAAGCATGTGCCAGAAGGAGATATCCCATTTCAGACAAAAACAGTTCATGGAAAGCAAATAACCATGGAAACAAAAACAGTTTAAATACCACTATGTAAATGCTTTCAGATAAAAACAGGCCAGAAAGAAAACAGTCCATGGAAACAAAAACAGTCGAAATACCACTATGTAAATGCTTTAACAAGGGAGAGATAATTAACCTTAGGGATTGAAACAAGGATTCATTCTTAGAAACATTATTAAGACCAAAATTGGATTTGAGACTGGAATTAGACTATTAGTTGATGATCATAGCTTGGACAGGAGCTTCTACATAGGCTAGGTGTCAAGCATGCAGAAGTTGTCCATTTACTCTCTAGTTACTTGCTTAATTATTGAGTAAGTGACTTTTATATCTCAATGTTGGCTAATGACTAAAAAGTGAACTTGAGATTAAGTCACAATCGTTGATCTTAAGCTAAGTTGCCAGGAAACGTGGGTACAGGGATGGGTACAAGTATGGGGACGGGGATGGGGACGCCACTTTTTGAAACAGGGTACTTGGGTATGTCGGGGGTACTGTATATATACATGTATATTTGATATCTCTAAATTCAATGATTCATATGAACATTCACATTGAAAATTTGAAACATAAAATAATAAATTTGATAAATCATATGCCATAGACTCATAGTAGATATCAAGTGGAAGACTGGAAGACTGAATGGCATTTCCAGACATGAAAAAGAAAGTTCAAAACAGTAAACATTGAACAATGAACAAGATAGCTGATTTGGCTTCCTCAAGCCATGTCATTAGCATCCTCAGGATCAATGTCATCAGCATCACTAAGGTCCTCTGTCAGCAAGCTCTCTAGATAGGCATTGTTGGAGTAGTGAGCACGGAGCACTAGCAGTGAGAAATGGAGTGCCATGTAGGTTTAGGTAAGGGGTAAGTGCCCACATAACATGTGTTTCAGTGTTTTAATTTTTAATTTTTAAAATTTTAAACTTCAAACATTGCAAATCGACCCCCCTCGACCGGCTAGCTAAGGTAAATTTCCCAACGGTCATACCTCCCACGTACCCAAACATGCAGTACGGTGTACCGAAATCCATGCAAGTACCATGTTTTCATAAGTGAAGTACCCGGTACGCGAGGTTGGATTTGGGTACGGCTGGGTACGTACCATTGAAGTACTTGTTATCACACAACTTGTAGTTGTCCCTAAAGGTATCCCATCCAGGATGGTAGAGGTGTTGGAAAACTAAAGAGGTGACCCAAGACTTGCCACGGTTCCCAATGCAAGTGGGTGTCACGATAACCGAGGCAACCTTCACTTTAGATCAAGAAGAATCAAGATCAAGGGAGAGACCCTAGCCAATCTATGAAGACTAGCTAACCCAAAGATTCCTAGGGAAATGTGTAAAGTTATGCAAGGATAACAATGGTGCAAGATTTTAGATCTAGAAAAGTAAGTGGACCCAAGGTGGTTAGGGCTTGGTTGAGAGGCTTAAGCAAAAGGATAAATGAGTCAACCAAGTGTTTGATTAAGGTCACTTATGAAGTTAAGCAAGTAGATCTAAGAATGAGCTAATGCATTACCCAGTGACCCAAGTGGAGCTCTTCCCTTAAAATAAGGAATGGGGTCCACAAGGTGAAAATCAATGGGGTAAAGCACTAGGGGTAGGTTTTGAGGGGTGATCTATCCAATGAAGCAACAAACTCAACTACCCACGTACTAGAACCTAGCAAAAAGCCTCCCTCAAGGAATGCAACTTCCCTTGGAGAGACCAATGTGCCTTGGGAAATGGGCCAAATGGAGTCCAAACACCACCAAACTATAGATTGGGATTGCCGTGAATATTATTAAGGTGTGTTTTAAATTTTATCCCCAAAAGCTTGCTAGATCCAAGTAGATCTAAAAAAAAGTAAAATGACGGTTTTAACAATGAGGGTGTTATCACACAACTTGTAGTTGTCCCTAAAGGTATCCCATCCAGGATGGTAGAGGTGTTGGACAACTAAAGAGGTGACCCAAGAGATGCCACGGTTCCCAATGCAAGCTGGGAGTCACATCAACCAAGGCACTCTTCACTTTAGATCAAGACTAATCAAGATCAAGGGGGAGACCCTAGCCAATCATTGAAGACTAGCTAACCCAAAGATTCCTAGGGAAATGTGTGTGATGAAATAAAGAGATCAATGGTGAGTTAGATCTATGAAAGTTAAGTGGACCCAAGGGTTAAGGTGCGGTTGAAGAGGCTTAAAGAGTGACAAGTGTTTCAACCAATGAATGACTAGGGCCACTTATGAGGTTCAATTAATATATCTAAAGATGAGTTAGTACCATGAAAATTAGCCAAGTGGGACCCACTCCTTAAAAAGTGGAAAATGGTCCAAATAAGGCCCACATGGTGAAAATTAAAATGAGATGGCACTAGGGGGTATGCTATAGCATAGATCTATGGATTTGACGAAGAGTTAGAAATACCCACATGTGGGCTCTAGCAAATGGACACCTACCCAAGGAGTGCGACTTGCCTCAAGGAGGACTAGTGCCTTAGATCAAGGGGCAAATGGAGTCGGATGTCCACCAAATTATAGATCGAGATAGTTGAGATGAATATCAAGGTGGGTGTTCAATGTCAAACACATGCCATGGCTAGATCTCCATAGATATAATGTATCACCAAGTGACCCAAGTGGGGCTCAACCCTTAAAATGAGGAATGGGGCCCACAAGGTGAAAATCAACAAGGTGAGCACTAGGGGTAGGTTTTAGAGATTGATCTATCCAATGAAGAAACAAACTCACCTACCCACGTCTTGGAACCAACAAAATTGCCTCCCTCAAGGAATGCGACTTCACTCAAGGAGGGCAAGGTGCCTTGGGAAATGGGTCAAATTAAGGCCAATCACCACCAAACTATAGATCCGAATTACCATGGATACTATAGAGGTGGGTTTCAAGTTTCATTCCCAAAAGCATGCTAGATCCAAGTAGATCTGAAAAATAAAAAAAATACAAGGGTTTTGATTATGAGGGTTTTATGATCTAGAAACCATGGATAAGCCAAGGAGGAAAAATACTAACCTTTAGAGCATACCTGGATAATGAGATGAATGCTAGTTGAGATGAGGATTACTTTGCCAAAGATCAAATGGAAGATTTTGAAGCCCTCTTGCCAAAAGGACTTGTCCAAGCCCACACATGTGCCCCTCTATACCTGTCAAACCAAGGAGACAAAGCATCAATCAATCAAATAGAATGAGGGTAGATACAAGCAAGAAATAGATGACAAAGAATGATTGGTACAAAGACAAAACCACTCCCTGTTTGATCCACGATTTGGAAAGAAGTTGCAGGGCAAGCCTCCCCACCAATGTGCATTCCTCCCAAGACGTCTTCTCCACCTGTAAATCAAAAGTATGGAAAAAGATGCAAGATAGCTACAAGATATCCTCATGTGCAATGGACAAAAGCATTTACAATCATAACAACCAACATCCACTCCAAGATACAAGCATTTACTCCAAAAGATAGATTTTATTCCAATAACCAAGAGCCAAAAATCTCTAGATAGTTTTTACAATGAGGGGGTCTCCTCCTTATATAGGAGAGAAAGACCAAAACCCTAAACCACTTTTGAAAACTAGTGGTTGAGATCAAAAGATATAACAATCTAATCAACGGCTAAGATGAGCCAATACAATATAAGACATGGATCACTCAACTAAGTGATGACGTCATAGCCTAAAGTGCTCAATGAGGGTGACGTCATACATGGGGGTGGCTAATAACACATGTGCCACAACAATAAAACCTAGACAAGTCACTAAAAGCACATGGTGGGGCTAGGAGGCATTAATCTCCTTCACTAGCATGTCCCCATGGCACAATAATATAAAATATAAGTCTATGACATGTCCAAGTACACAAATGATGAAATCCGTTCCCCATAATCTGAGAGAGAGATGCAGTAAAAGACCTCTTGTAGCCACTGTGGACCCCACTGACTGATGCCAACTGATCTGGAAGAAGAGGGATACACCATGGATGACCTCTGAACAGACCAAGTGCCAAAACCTTGCCTCAATTTCCCAAATCGAATTCCTCAATGACCTTTTTATTCTATTTTTTAATCCTCCTGAAAACCCTAAAAATGCCCAAAACTGCCATCCAAGGTGCCTGCGCTATCAAACTGAGTGTACCAGGCTGTCTGGAAGGGGGGTATAATGGTAAAAAAATTGGTTGGACCACCCCCTTCCTTTGTAGCGCCCTAGGAAACGACTGGCCTCCAATGCCCCTGCTAGACAAGCTGGATCAGCATGCCAAAACTGGTCAACAGGTGGATAACTGCTGCTATCATGCCCAGGAGTGCCCGGAACTAAAAGATAAGTGTCTCAATGGATCCAGACGACCCAAATCCACTAGAGATGAGTACTCATAGTCTCATACACCTCATGATAACCTGTGGGGGTCATCTGTAGGGTCCACCATACCCGGACAATGTAAAATATGATGATCTGGAAATAATAATAAGACTGACCAACTGCATCAATCATCATCTGGAACATATATCCAACATATGGAATCATCAATAGGTGCATGTGGGACCATAAATCAACATCATAAAGCACAAGTGGTCCATCTCATCACGGATCCCAAGAATGACCATGGTCAAACTATGTTTGACTAGGTCAAAATATGTTTGACTAGGTCAAAATACAACCAAGGACTAGATCATAACAAATGATCAAGACATGTTCCTTTAACCATATTCACAGCTTTACTTCAAGTATAAACATCAATCAAGTGGCAGTTAATACATAGATATTTAATGTTATTTATAATTTACTTGCACCAAAGCTTTAAAGACTTACTCACCAATGGACATGGTCTAACTGCTAGGATAGGGTGAAGGCTAAGAACAAGGTTAGGACAAAGGGATGACTTGACCAATTCAACTAAGAGATACTTTGGACGGGGAAAGAGGGGAGCTACACACTGTGCTGGACAAGATAACAAAGGAAATGGCAGTGCCTCACAAATGGGTAAGTTGTTTAGAGAGTGCTTATTCAATCTTGGCATCATGTCTATATCAAGTTGATCCAAGTTCATCAGGATCATTCATTTAGTTTCCATGGCCATTTTGGCCTATATGACCCCCCTGGGATTTCATATGCGCTAAAAAGCACAACTAATCGCAACTTGCATCCGGGGCATATTTACATTTATGAGGTCAGCAATATTTAGATATAGCATTTTTTTTAACCATTGTTGTTTAGACCTTTCTATACCCTTCGTGGGTTATTTTAGCAATTCATTGCTTTAGCCTTTAGTCATCGTGTGTTGAAAAACACATTCTAGAATTTCAAGTTCATAGGCTTTCATAAGAGATTTCCAATAATAAATTGTACAAGTCCTTCAGGTTTTAGCCAACAACATCTCATGTGACTAGAGGGAATTCCCCGCTAAGTCACACATTGGGGCAATCGACTAGAATGATCTAGGCATAAAATCCAACTCACCAAAGGCAAGTTCTGTCACCAACTCAGAGCCGAGACACAAAACAAACATGCATGCAATCCAACACAACGGTAGAAAAGGGGAAGTCCTCCATATCAATAGTAGAAAAGGAAAATCAGGGTGAAAGCCAAAAATAGGGAAGGTCATGGATGGATGGACTCAAGTGAAGGTGAAGCTTAAGCCAGCAGACATAAATGTCATGAAAGACCATGTTCATGCTCAAGGAGGGTAGTGAAACCAATGGGTATAGTTAGTGAACCTTTAAGTGCAAGTAATACATCCAATTCTATATTTAAAATTATACAACCAAGATATTTCATTTCATTTATTAAGTAATACTGCCACATCATGAGTTATATACCAAGTCAATGCTATGAAGATGGCTAAAACAACAAGATAATAATCCATGAAAACAATCATAAGTCCAATGGTCATATCACTGCATATAAATAATCATCATCCAAAACCAACTAAAACACTGCTGCAATAATAACATCCAGAACTCTAGGCACTGAACTGAAACTGTATGGAACAAAAGGTCATATCGGTCATCAAATCTAAGCTCTCAAGGCTCAGCCTTGGCACAAGGTCTACTCAATGTCTGATATATACTTCTCTGATCTGTAAGTGATCATAAATAAATATGCTCATCATAGTTGATCTCTGTAAAAAATGAAGCTCTGAAAAGTGCAGATATATGCTCAGCAAGAATAGTAGCCCAGCTACTATGGTGTGATAACAGAGAGTTTGTAGATCTAAGAGAATAGATGGACAAGGTAGAAGAATAACATACCTCCTTAAGCGTACCTAGAAAATGAAGAAGAATGTAGCTTGTGACGAGGATTACTTCCCATAAAGATCAAATGCCAAACTTGATGAAGCCCTTCTTGCTATGCGTTTTGCCCCCTTCAACCAATTCGCCCTCCTCTTCCTGTCAACCAAGGACACAAAGATCAATCAATCAAGAGAAATGGAGGTAGATGCAAACAAAAGATGAGTAAACATGAAATTGTTGGTGCAAAGACAAAACAACTCCCTGTAGACCCAAAACGTCTTGATGAAGATAGTAGGGTAGGCCTCCCCAACAATACGCACTCCTCCAAAACGTTCTCTTTGCCTGCAAATCGTGTTAGTGAAGATAAAATCCAAGATGGCCACCAATGTCTGTCAGTGCAGAGGAAGAAGCATTTACAATCACCACAAACAAACATTCAACTCCATGATCCAAGATGCCCAAGAAAAATATTTTATTCCAATAGCCAAGAGCCAAAAATCTCTAGATGCCTTTACAATGAGGGGGTCTCCTCCTTTTGTAGGAGAGAAAGACCAAAACGCTAAACCACTTTGAAAACTAGTGGTTGAGATCAAAAGATATAACAATGTAATCAACCGCTAAGATGAGCTAACATAACAATAGACATGGATCACTCAAATAGAGGATGACGTCATGACTAAAAAGCGTCTAGGAAGGGTGACGTCATACATGGGGGTGGTTAATAACATAGGAGCCACAACATAAGACCTGGACAAGTGACTAGGAGCACATGGTGGGGCTAGGAAGTATTATTCCCCTTCACTAGCATGTCCCCATGGCACAATAATATAAAATATGACTCAATGACATGTCCAAGTATACAAATGATCAAATCTTGTCCCCATTATCAGAGAGAGATATGCAATAAAAGTGCTCTTGTAGCCCATGTGGACGCCACTAACTAATGCCAACTGATCTAGAAGAAGGGGGATACACCATGGATGACCTTTGAGCAAGCCAAGTGCCAAAACCTTGCCTCAATTTCCCAAATCGAATTCCTCAATGACCCTTTTATTCCATTTTTTAATCCTCTTGAAAACCCTGAAACCGCCCAAAACTACCTCTAGGGTGACTGCGTTGTCAAACTGAGTGTACCATCATGTCTGGAAGGGGGGGTAATATGGTAAAAACAAGTGGCTGGACCACCCCCTTCCTCTGTAACGCCCTAGGCAACGACTTGCCTCCAATGCTCCTGCTAGACAGCCCTCATCAGCATGCCCAAACTGATCAACAGGTGGAAAACTGCTATATCATGCCCAGGAGTGCCTAAAACTAAAAGATAAGTGTCTCAATGGATCCAGAAGACCAAATCCACTAGAGATGAGTACTCATACACCTCATGATAACCTGTAGAATCATTTGTAAGGTCCACCATACATGAACAATGTAAAATATGATGATCTTGAAATAATAATAAAAATGACCAACTGCATCAATCATCATCTGGAGCATGTGTCAAACATATGGAATCATCAACAGGTGCATGTGAGACCATAGATCAACATCATAAAGCATAAGTGGTCCATCTCATCACGGATCCCAAGAATGACCATGGTCAAACTTGTTGATGTATATGTAACTTCGAAATGTATTTCATCCATGTATATTGTATTCCTATAGAAATGTTATTATTCCTCTATACGGAAGTATCGTCATTTATATTGTAAGTGTCGTAACTTATACTTGATGGGTTATTAGACCACCTTGATGGGGTCGATGCTGTATAAGTCATGTGGGTCGAAGGGTTATTAGACCACCCTATTGGGTGTCGGCCCAGTCAGCATTGTGTTATGTGGTTAAGTTGAGGCCAACTTAGTAAAGGTTATTAGGCAAGTCAAGTCAAGTATAAATAGAGTGCGGGAGGCACTCTATTTTATCATTCTATTCTCACACACTCTTTGGAGAGTGGTACACTTGTGGAGGAGGAGAAGCTGCTGCTAGGAGATGTCTATCTCTTATGCTTGGGTTGTATCATTGCTCTATCTATCTCTTAGGAAGTTATTGGGGTTTTTCACCTTTATGGTTTTCCCCAAGTAAACTCTGTGTCTCTTGTGTGCTTGCATTATTGTGTCCATGATTAATATGCTGTAGATATGCTGTACATGTTCTCTCAGTTAAGATTCTAGATCAGATTGAAGCAAATTCTGAAAAATTAACATGGTATCAGAGCTAGCCTGAAAGAAGGCATGGTATGGCATTTATGACACTCGTTGCACTTACGATGCTAGGGCTTGATATAGCAAAAACCAGTTATCGTAGAAATTTCGCTATAAATCCATTTTTGCGAAGTTTTCGAATCTGAAACTTTTACAGGTCGAAGATCAGATCCCCATGTACCTTGTGTCCAAAGGACAACTTCTAATTCATTGTACTTTGTGTTTTATGATCTGTACAATCTAGGGTTTCTGCCTCTTCTAGATTTGAGTCATAAACAGGTGACCTAGGAAAAAATGTCATAACTTGGGCCAGGAAGCTCCAAATGAAATTTCGTAAAAAGTGACAGGTAGTGCACGGACTGTACTTTCTCAGGTAACTTTTTCAGAGGTCGAAACTTAACCAATGACATGTGGCACGCCGTACAAGTTCACTCTCCTGTTTTATCCCATAAACAGGTCACATTGCGACACTTGGCATAACTCCCTCTCAGATAATCCAATTGAGGTCAGACCTGTGGGGTTGGAAAGATGACAGGTCAAGCTACCACAGGAAAAATTTTCAGACCCCGTGGATCGGAAAGTTCGGAGTTACACCGGAAACAATCAGGTGCATATTTCTATTAAAACATAATTATTTTTTAGCACCTTCATTCATGGCTTCGGGAATTTAGGGTTTTGGAGAAAGTTGGAATTTTTGTAATCGGCGACCACGGCTGGATGCTACTCATCAAAATCGAAATTTAGAGACCAAGATCAGATTTTTTGGTTGGGAAGAAGGCCGGGCTTGATCAAACCCCAGTTCGGGACTTTGATCGAAAAGATGGAAAATTAAAGCTTCTGCAAAAGTTGGAATTTTGGAAATCTGTGACCACTGCTGGAAGATCCTCAGAAAAAAAGAAGCTTAGAGCTTTGAATCAAACTTTTTGGTTGGGTGAAGCTCCGGGAATTTCAAACCCTAATTCAAGGTCCTCCCTAGTGAATCCGGAAAACTAAAAGGCAATTTTGAGGGGTGAAACTTTGCAGTTTTCAAATTCTGAGTATACCAGCTTGACCAGCTCAGAAAAGCGCATCTTTCCATCCTTTTAGAAGTTTGAATTTTTAGGGTTTCTCTGACAAACCCTAATCCAGCTCCAAATCCAATTTCTGCAAATCAAGTGGATTGGGTTAATCCTAGAAGAAAATGGATTGGTCACCTGCATAAGTGAAGAAGTTCCTGTTTCAGAGGGAGATGAGGCTAAGGCCTTCCATAAGAAAATTACAAGCAATCTCGACAGGTATGACTTATCCAGGTATGTTTCGAGATTTGTTCATGATTAAGTTTATGGTATGTTTGTCTTCATATTATTACGGTTAGTACAATCTTGATCACCTTAATAAAATTATGAATGCATGATAGAAGATATTCATTGATTAGGGTGTTGACACTTATGATTGTACTAATGCATTATGGTGTTGTTTGAGGTTTATGTTGTTCGCGAACATGAAAGGTACACCAAGAAAGACAAATCATGTTCTAGTTCAAGAACATATGATCATGGTGACATGAAGACAAAGATTCATCCATTGTCATGGATCACTTAGAAGATTTATTTACGAGGTATGTATAGCTTGGTTCTATAATGGTTAACTTATGAGATATGCAGATTACTAGCACAAGTCATTGGAGAGAACAAGAAGACATCATGGGTATGTTAGACATAACTAGCTAACATACTAATCCAGGTATGTTTTTCCTATATAAAGTTAGAATCCTACCTTGTGATAGGATCTCTTATATAAGTATACATGGCATGATTGATAATGATTATTCATAGGTTTGAATAATCATGGGTGTATGCATATTATGTTTCTTACCTTAATTGATGATATGACTAATCAGAAGAGTCATGAAAGTATAGGTTTGAGTAATCATGGGTTTAGGCATATTATGTTTCTTACTTTAATTTATGACTTGACTAACCATAAGAGTCCTTGAATACTAATGCTTATTATTCCTGTTTGAAATGATCATAACTATACATGCTTAAGATTATTGTGTTTTGATAGTATTGAGAATATACTAATAAATGTATGATTATGTATGAGATCTCGAGGATATCACAATAATGATACTTGTAAGCATGCATAGTGATCGAGGATGGATATAAGTTCAAGGACAGCTAATCCAGGAAGCAAAGATCAAGAGGGAGCACACTCCAGTAGTTTCTGCAAGGATGCAGATATTCAGAGGGAGTCGACCACTTCTCACAATCCACATCAGAATGGAGTTGCAAAGATTCAGAGGGAGTCCACCCAACAACCAAACAAAGATAAGTATTTGAATTGTCATTTCTTACATATTTGTTTGTTTAAATAATGTTGTTCAATGATGTATATGCTTATGTTCCTAGACTTAGGTTGTGTATTATGCATATTAGAATAATTCCATTAATGAACAGTATACTACTAATATGCATGTGATGGGTAAGTGGCCTATGGCACTGTACAACATTCCATTGCTACTTATCTAGAATGAAACCTCTTTGCTAACATGTTGGGAGTAGTGCAAACTCTTAACAATGTTCTGGTAGAGATTGGAAAGCATCTAGAAAGTTACAGGATATGGATGAATGTTGTATTGAAGCATTGGCTAAAATAATTGCATGACTGTATGACATATTTCTTTATGTGTAAGAATTTGTTCTGAAAACTATGAGATGTTTCTAATCATGCAATTTAACTTGTTTTGTAGGAAAGATCGTATACCATCACCTACAAAAGAAGGACTACAACATTTGTTCCAGCAACAAAGTTATCTACTGAAGATATTGAAGTTCCCAGGATTAGGGAAGTATGCCATGATCGAGAAGTACCAGTCGATCATGAAGAATGATGTTTGGGATGTGGTCCCAAGACCTGAAGGGAAGTCTGTTGTGACTTCCAAATGGATCTACAAGATTAAGCATGCTGCAGATGGCAACATAGAGAAATACAAAGCGAGATTTGCAGCTCGTGGCTTCTCACAAAAAGAAGGAATCGACTATGAAGAAACTTTTGCTCCTGTAGCCAAATACACTTCCATTAGATCAGTACTTGCTCTGGCTTCAGTGATGAAATGGAAGATACACCTGATGGATGTCAAGACTGCTTTCTTGAATGGTGTAGTCGAGCAGGAAGTGTATGTGGAGCAGCCACTTGGTTTCGAGACACATGATAGGAAGTCATATGTGTGCAAGTTGAAGAAAGCCTTGTATGGCTTGAAGCAAGCTCCTAGGACTTGGTATGGTAGGATGGACAGTTTTCTATCCAGTTTGGGCTTTACCAAGAGTAAAGCGGATTCCAACCTTTACTACAAGGTTGAGGAAGGCAATCCTGTGATACTACTCCTGTACGTGGATGACCTGTTTGTTACAGGTAATGATAGTTTGATTGTTGATACCAAGAGGAAGCTTGCTGCCGAGTTCGAGATGACGGACTTGGGGATGATGCACTATTTTCTAGGCATGGAGGTGTGGAAGAGTACAGATGGTATCTTCCTTGGACAAGGAAAGTATGCAATAGAGATCCTAAAGAGGTTCGGGATGATGGACTGCAAGGCCATGGCCACACCTATGGCATCGAACCTGAAGCTTTTGTGTGATGCTTCATCTGAGCCGATTGATGTTACTGTGTATCGTCAGATGATTGGGTCCTTGATGTACCTGATGAACACAAGGCCAGATATTTGCTTTGCAGTGAACACATTGAGCCAGTTCCTGACGGATCCGAGAGGTGTTCACCTGGTTGCTGTAAAGCATATTCTGAGGTATCTGAAGGGTACAGTTGATTATGGGCTCAAGTATGATGCGAATCAAAAGTTTAACCTGCAGGGTTATGTTGATTCAGAATGGGCAGGCAGTGCTGCAGATAGGAAGAGCACTTCTGGGTGCTGCTTCAGTATGGGATCAGGTGTGATCTCTTGGTTTAGCAGGAAGCAGTCCTGCGTAGCACTGAGTACAGCCGAGGCAGAGTATGTTGCAGCATGTTCGGCTAGTTGTGAGGCAGTATGGCTCCGAAAGCTACTGTCTGAGTTATTTGATCTTCCGCTGGAGGCTATTGGTATCTTTTGTGACAACCAGAGTTGTGTGAAGCTGTCTGAGAATCCGGTGTTCCACGACAGGTCGAAACACATTGAGATCAAATATCACTATAACAGGGATATGGTGCAAAGAGGAGCAGTGAAGCTCCTGTATGTTGCGACGGATGAGCAGGTTGCAGATATACTGACAAAACCACTAGCCAGAGTGAAGTTCGAGTACTTCGGAGAGAGGCTTGGTGTTCTTCAGATTGATGACACTTCGAGGAAGAAGTGATGGACACATTTGCAGGAGCCATTCCAAGCATGGTGAGAGGAGGATCCTTCCATGGCTGTGGATATAAGCGTTGGATGATGAGCATCAAGACGATGCTCCAGTTACTGCTCTGTATGTATGCATCATGTTGGATGCTGGATATGATCAGTTGGATCATTTATATGTATGTATGTATGCATCATGTTGGATGTTGGATATGATCAGTTGGATCATTTATATGTATGTACGCATCATGTTGGATGCTGGATATGATCAGTTGGATCATTTATGTGTATATGTATATACGCATCATGTTGGATGTTGGATATGATCAGTTGGATCATGTGTATGTATCTGTAGATGTATCAGGTGGATACATTGTATGATCAGGTAGATCATGTATGTTGATATGTATCAGGTATGATCAAGTGGATCATGTATTTGTATTATATGTATCAGGTGGATACATTGTATGATCAGGTAGATCATGTATGATGATATGTATCAGGCAGATACTGTGTATGCATCAGGTGGATGCATTGTATGATCGAGATGATCATGGATGACGAGCTTCAGAATGTTGCTCCAGATGACATGCAGCAGGATGATGCAGTGTTGATGATCAGGATGATGTATGGTGAGTATCAGGTTGATACTCTGTGGCCGTGGACAGGTTGTGCAGATGAGCATGTAAGTAGACCTGGGAGATCTGGACAGGATGAAAAAGGCCTCAGATACTCTTTCGAGGCATTGCTCTGGGAGGACATGTAAGTAGACCTGGGAGATCTAGACAGGATGAAAAAGGCCTCAGATGCTCTTTCGAGGCATTGTCCTATGGCATGTAAGTAGACCTGGAAGATCTGGACAGGATGAAAAAGGCCTCAGATGCTCTTTCGAGGCATTGCCATGACCACATGTAATCAAACTTGGAGATCTGGACAGGATGAAAAAGGCCTCAGATGTTCTTTAGGGTTCTTGCTTGGCAAGACACCCTTTTAAGGTTTTGTGGTAGGAGTCACATGTAATCAGACCTGGAGATATGGACAGGATGAAAAAGGCCTCAGATGCTCTTTAGGGTTCTTGCTTGGAAAGACACCCTTTTAAGGCTTTGTGACTGTCACATGTAAAAGATCCTGGGAGATCCTATAGGTCGGAGTTGTGTACCCGTAACAGCCTGGGATGCTCTTTCGAGGTTTTGTGACGCACGTAATAAGTCCTGAGGATTCCACAGTATGGCCAGTGATGATGAAGACCTGCAGGTGGTGGGCCTACATCCAGTATGAAAAAGGACTGGCTCTGTAGAACTTCCTATGACGAATAGATTCAGAGATTGATTGAGATAGCAACAGCAGTGACGATGACGATGATTCGAGGATGATGATTCGCTGATGATGATCCAGAGAAGAAGACTTGTGCTAGCAGTTCTGTGTCAAGAAACACCTTCCTAGTTAAGAGGGAGTGTTGATGTATATGTAACTTCGGAATGTATTTCACCCATGTATATTGTATTCCTATAGAGATGTTATTATTCCTCTATACGAAAGTGTTTGTATTCCTATAGAGATGTTATTATTCCTCTATACGGAAGTGTCGTCATTTATATTGTAAGTGTCGTAACTTATACTTGATGGGTTATTAGACCACCTTGATGGGGTCAATGCTGTATAAGTCATGTGGGTCGAAGGGTTATTAGACCACCCTATTGGGTGTCGGCCCAGTCAGCATTGTGTTATGTGGTTAAGTTGAGGCCGACCTAGTAAAGGTTATTAGGCAAGTCAAGACAAGTATAAATAGAGTGCGGAAGGCACTCTATTTTATCATTCTATTCTCACACACACTCTTTGGAGAGTGGCGCACTTGTGGAGGAGGAGAAGCTGCTGCTAGGAGATGTCTATCTCTTATGCTTGGGTTGTATCATTGCTCTATCTATCTCTGAGGAAGTTATTGGGGTTTTTCACCTTTATGGTTTTCCCCAAGTAAACTCTGTGTCTCTTGTGTGCTTGCATTATTGTGTCCATGATTGATATGTTGTACATGTTGTTCTCTCAGTTAAGATTCTAGATCAAATTGAAGTAAATTCTGAAAAATTAACAAAACTATGTTTGACTAGGTCAAAGACTAGATTATAACAAATGACTAAGACATGTTCCATTAACCATATTCACAACTTAACTTAAAGTATAAACATCAATCAAGTGGCAGTTAATACATAGATATTCAATGTTGTTTATAACTTACTTGCACCAAAGCTTTAAAGACATACTTCATCCAATGGACATGGCCTAACTGCTAGCATAGAGTGAAGGTTAAGGACAAGGCTAGTTGGAAGGGATGACTTGACCAACTCAACTAAGTGATACTTTGGACGGGGAAAAAGGGGAGCTACACCGTGCTGGACAAGATAAACAAAGGGAATGGCAGTGCCTCACAAATGGATAAGTTGTTTAGAGAGTGCTTATTCAACCTTGGCATCATGTCTACATCAAGTTGATCCAAGTTCATTAGGATCATTCATTTAATTTCCATGGCCTTTTTTAGGCCTATATGACCCCTCTGGAATTTTGCATGCACTTAAAAGCACAACTAATCACATCTTGCATTTGGGGTATATTTACATTTATGAGGTCAACAATCTTTAGATTTAGCATTTATTTAGCCATTGCTTTTTAGACCTTTTTGGGCCCTTCATGAGGTACTTTAGCATTTCATTGATTTAGCCCTTAATGTTGGAATATTGGTCAATACTGAGAGGGGGGGGTGAATCAGTATTGTTAACTTTTTACCTTTTAACCACTTATTAAGACTTAATTAAAACATGGAATCAACAAGATACACAGAACACAGATTTTTATCGTGGAACCCCAATTGGGTAAACCACCAATTCTTTCTATACTGCAAAATTATATTTACAATAGTTTTTGCAAGCTACAACTTGCTGGAGACACCAATCCCCAAGTTTCTCAGCTAAAACTGAAGGATGCACCAACACCCTAGTTTCTGCCTGCCCCTACAGACAAGGATGCTACAACACCCTGTTTTCCAGCCTCTACTGGAAGGAGGCTAAGACCCCCTAGTTTTATCAGCTGCTACTGAAAGGATGCTTCGACACCCTATTTACCAGCTACCACTGGAAGGAGGCTACGACCCCCTTGCAGGCATGTAGCCTGCCCTAACACCACCCTACCACCCTAGTTTGATATTATTAAACTTCCAAACCTTTTTCAACCTTTGCCTCTTGCTATCTTTACTTGGTATCTGCCTTGCTGCTACAAGGATCTTCTCTGACCTCTTTTCTGCATCAGATCTTCAACAAACACCTCTGCTGACATCTTGTGTTCTTCTATTTCCTTCTCTAGCCCTATGTTCTTTGTTGCTTCAAATATTCACATTAATTTGCAGCAATATCTCTAATATTCTCATGCTGTTGTTTTATCTATTCATTTTGTAACCCAGCATTTATTTTTATTTTTGTTCCTACAGAAACTACAATCTGAACATAAGAGGCACATATAATCCACTTCAATCTTCTGCTACATATAATCTTTGTTCTTTATGGATCATTGCATCTTTTCAAACAAACCACATGGCCTTTCATTTTCATGCTTTTTTGAATCTCTGTTTAATTAACATTTAATTCAGAATTCTGTTAACCATTTAATTAATTTTACAATTATGTTTCTGACTAATTTTATTTAATTAATTAATTAAACATTCTTTTGCATTCCATTTCCAGGCCTTGGGCTTCTTCACTTTACTGGCTTGCGGGCTTCTAATCTCAGGCTGCGGGCTTCATTAATTTGCTGGCCTGCGGGCTTCACCTTCTTAAGGCGGGCATAATCTTCCATGGCCAAACTTCAAGCGTGCGGGCTTCATCACACCCTCTGCGTGCTTTCTACGAGCTCCCTCACACCCTCTGCGTGCTCCCTTAAGCCCCTACGGGCATCCATAAGCCCCTGCGGGCTTTTAATTCATCTCCTGCGGGCTTGTGCAAACCCTTGCGAGCATCTTTTAGCCCTTACAGGCATTCCTAACTCCTTTGCGGGCATATCGGACCCTTCTGCGGGCATTTTCATCTGCCTACGGGCACATGGGCCTATGGTCATGTTCCTTAGCCCTTGTGGGCATCTCATAGCCCTCACTGCGGGCATATTAGGCCTCTGTGGGTTTAACCCTAAGCCCCCTTGCGGGAATTTTTAACACTTAGCCATTTTTCTTTTTGTTCTTAATATGCAACATAATATTTTTCTTAAACTTGGCAGGCCAAAATCTCACACGTGTGAGCCTCAAAGAGAGCTAATTTCATGGTTGGATAGCTAGTTCACCAAGCAACAAGACCATGTCACCTTTAGATTTTACTAAGACAACCAGAGCCTCTGGCGGACATTTCAAAATGGCTTCTCAACCTCCATTTGAACACCAAAACACATTTCTTCCCATTTTGGCAAACTTCTATTTCACACCTGTGAACACTAAAGAGGAAACTGACTCCATGGCTGGATGGTCAGTTCACCAAAGAGAAAGACCATGCTATCTGATGAGTTTTATCATCAAAAGAGCCCCTCCTTGCGGGCATTTCCAAATGGTCTCTCAAACTCCTTTTCTGACACTTAACAAATTTTCTTCAAACCCTAGGTCACCAAAGTGATCTTATTTTTCCATCAAACTTCGAGTGTGAGACACCCAATGGGTAGAGGAAAACAAGATGAATCCATCAAGACCAAATTCATCCTCTGAGGCTACTTTCTCTCTCCTTGGCGGGCATTTTACTGGGACAGTGCAAACTATGCCAGATAGCACTTTTGGCAGGCTTATATCTTCTTCCTCAAACCTCTTTTGGATAAGATAATCATATGGTCAGATGCACCATACAACACTCTAGAGATCCACACTTTCAAAATATTTTTCTCATCATCCTATGAGATGTAGCGGGCATTTCCCTGAGGCCACTTAGGCAGATTTTAACATTAATTCCATACTTAGGCAAATTTCTTAGTATGGTCCAATCTTCCTAAATCACTATTTTGGCAGGTCCATAACTTCTTTCTCGGCCACTTCCAAGACAAGATGAAGACATGATCAGGTAGGCCAAACACCAACCTATAAGATGCCCATATGGTGCTGGCATTTCCTTCAACCCACAAACTATGGTGGGCATTTTCCTGAGGCCACTTAGGCCAATTTTCCACTATGGTGTACAAGCAACCTGAAACCTAATTTTGGTAGATCCATAACTTTGTCATCCACCATCTTCTTTGAGAACTGAGACCATGGTGAGATAGCCTCTTCAACGAGCTATAGGATGGTATAATGGTGCGGGCATTTTTCTCAAACCATAAATTATGGCGGGCATTCTCTTAAGGCTACTTGGACCAATTTTCCAACACTCAGCCAATTTCCTGATTTTCACCAAATTGCCATACTTCTCCATAATGATATCAAAATGCAACAATGACTTCCTAATAGCACCAGAACACCATTAGATGTATTTTCAACTTCATGCCACATCATCATACATGCCATGCCATGTTATCATATCTGCCATATCATCATCCATGTCATGTCATCACTACCTTTGTCTTTCACTAAGTTCACTCTTGCCATCATGTCCTTGGTTATTCCTTTGTCATTACTGAGATCCTTTGACATCAATGACAACCATATCCCAACACTTAATTCATCATGTGTTTAGAAACACATTCTAGAATTTAATTTCAATGGGCATTCATAAGAGATTTCCAATAATTTCCATACAAGTAGTACATGTGCTTCAGGTTTTAGCCAACAACATCTCATGTGACTAGAGGGAATTCCGCACTAAGCCACACATCAAGGCAACCGACTAGAATGATCTAAGCATAAAATCCAACTCACCAGGGGCAAGTTTTGTCACCAACTCAGAGTCGAAACACAAAACAAACGTGGATGCTATCCAACACAGTGGTAGGAGCAGGGAAGTCCTCCATATCAAAAGTCAAAAAGGCAAGTCAGGGTGAAAGCCAAAATAGGGAAGGTCATGGATGGATAGAGTCAAGCAACACAGATCTTAAGAGAGGCTTTGTACGGGTTTGTGTACCCGACCCCCCGGTACGGGTACCCATGCAACACAGATCTTAAGAGAGGCTTGAGATCTAATCTTAGTCATCCATTAATTTGGGGATTGGGGGTTAGGGTTTTGGTCATTGAGATGCTATAAAAGAAATCCTAAGGAGAGGAGAAATACATACAAGATCGAAAGATCATTTCAGAGAGAGATTTTTTGAAGAGAAGAGTGAAAGACTCAGTGGCTGAAGAGAAGAGAGGAGAGATTTACCGGGAGAAAAGATCCGGGCAAGACAGAAAGAGATCGATCACTAGCTGATGGGGTTGATCCATACAACCAGTCGAGAGGGCCAAACGATACAGTTGATGCAAGGAGTTTGTAGGGTGATGCAGAGGGTTGTATGACGCCATACAGGCTGACGCAGGCCACACACAGGTTGACCCAGGGGTTGTACAGGCCGCACGTGGGGATGACACAAGGGGTGATGCAGGCATGGCTGATTTGCCGGTGAGGTCGATTTCTCTAGTGTGCCAATTTTCTTTGAGACTAGGTTACAAGTTCTATTATTGTAAATTTCTGATTTTCTCGGTGAGCTAACAAAAGAAGAACATTGAAAGCTAGTTTTTCCTCTTTGGAGTTTTCTAGGGCAAATAACTGTGTCAAATGTGTGAATAATTTCCTATTTATTTCCGTTGTATTATTGGTTAAAAATATCAAGTATTTTTGTTTATAATTTATGAGTATCAAAATTATTGAAAGTAGAAATCGGAATTGGTATTGAGTAAAATTTAACATGGCACCAAAGCTTGGTTGGCTCTAAGAAGGAAATTGCATTTGACAAGGGTTTACAACAAAAAATATATATTCTTTGGTCAGGGTTATTTGATTGGACAGGATGGTGGCAACTAGACTAAGATTTAAAGACCAGTTGGAGGCTGCATCCAACTTCAGTCCCTGTAAGGAGAGGATAGCATTAGTGTTGATGGAAAATAGGATTTGGGAGTTTGCGGATAAAGCTCTCCCAATTCCTACTGATGCTACTCAGTTGGCCAAGCATAACAAGAAGGATGTGAAAACTAGGAGGATTATTCTAGATGCAGTAAAGGATACAGGTGGAGAGGCTTCCACTCATGACGGGAAGAAGGAAATGAGCAAAGTCAAGTTCTTTGCATGTCACAAGTTTGGCCATTATGAAAGTCAATGTACGAACAAGAAGAAGAGCAAGAGTAAGGCACAGGTTGCAGCAACAACAAACACACAAATGAGTGAGTTCGGTGCAAATTTTGAGAAAGAATTCTCATTGGTGTCTTGTCTTTTTGGCACCTTAGCAAAGGATGCATGGTTTGTGGATAGTGGGGCTTCACGTCATAAGACAGGTTTGCGATATGTTTTCACCAGTATCACAGAGGAGGACTCACAGCTACATGTGGAGCTTGGTAATGATACCAAGTGTGCAGTAGAGGGGGTTGGATCTATTCAGTTTCAAACTAGATTCAAGAGATCCTATGGAGGTGAATGATGTGTTATATGTACCAGGGTTGATAGATAACCTACTAGCGATTTCGGCCATAGAGGACAGGGGATACGAGGTCTATTTTCGGGATGGATAGGTCCTTGTTAGGTCGAAAGGCTCCAGTTCAAAGACATGACGAGTAATCGGGAGCAAAGTGGGTAACCCATACTCTTGAAGGCTCAACCAGTACGTGCACTGGTTTATAGTGACAATGATAGTTTGTGTGAGTTATAGCACAGGAGGATGGGTCACTTGAATTACCGGGCTTTACCGATATTGAGGGAGATTGTCACTGGTCTTCCAGAGTTCAATGTAGAGCAAGAGGGAGTATGCAAGGGATGTGCGCTTGGCAAGTATGCCAAGTCAAACTTTCCTAGCAATGATAGCAAGTCCAGGGGAATATTGGATCTAGTGCATGCATATATATATGTGGTCCTATGTCAGTATCATCATTGATTGGGTATAACTAATATGTGACCTTCATAGATAATCTCTAGAAGGATGTGGATCTACTTTATGAAGACCACGGATGAGGTATTTAGTTAGTTTCATGATTTTAAGGATCAGAGAGTTCTGAGAACAGATAATGGAGGTGAGCATACAGACAACAAGTTCAAGGATTTCTGCAAGGAGGCAGGGATTAAGAAGGAGATGACATTACTGTACAACCCACAACAGAATGGGGTTGCAGAGAAGAAGAACAAGGCCATCAATAGAGTTGCCAAGGCAATGATCCATGATCAGGATTTGCCCATGTTTCTCTAGGAAAAAGCATGCAATACAACAGTGTACCTTCAGACCAGGAGTCCTCACAAGGCTTTGGGGGACAAAACTCCTGAAGAGGCATTTATAGGAGTGAGACCAAAGATTGGTCACTTTCGTATCTTTGGGTGTCAAGTGTATGTGTATGTACCGTCGGAGAAGAGGACGAAGTTGGAACCTTCAGGAGAGAAGGGTATTTTTGTTGGATACAGTGAGACTTCAAAGGCATATAGGGTATACATTCTATCACTTGAGAAAACAGTGATGAGGAGAGATGTTCGGTCTGATGAGATCCAAGCCTTTAGGAAGTCACAGGACACCATTCCAACAGTGGCATAGGTTGAGGAGCGAGAGGCTCTGAAGGTTGAGGTGACACCAGCACCAACGGGTACAAGGACTCAGTCTTCAGATCAGGAGGAGCAGGAGGCACCTTCCACTTCTGTCAGGAGGAGGCCGAGATGGCTAGAGAAAACACTGAGAGATGCTTAGGAGCATGTGGAGGATCCTAGGAGTACTTTAAGGTATAGTAGACCACCAAGAAAATTTTTGAGTTACATGGTGCTCATGAGTGACATCATTGATTGCGAGCCTGCCAATGTAGAGGAGGCAGCAGGCCATCAGGTTTGGAGGGATGCCATGATGGAGGAATATGCATCCATCATGAAGAATGATGTGTGGGATATAGTGTCAAGGCCAGAAGGGAAATTTGTGGTGATTTCTAGATGGATCTACAAGATCAAGCATGTTGTGGATGGCAGTGTGGAGAAGTACAAAGCAAGGTCCGTGGTTAGAGGGTTCTCCCAAGAGGAGGGAGTAGACTATGAGGGGACATTCGCTCCAGTAGCCAGGTATACTTCTATCAGGGTCGTTATATCTATTGCTTTAGAGATGGGGTGGAGGATATATCAAATGGATGTGAAGAATGCCTTCCTCAACAAAGTGATTGGGGAAGAGGTGTACATTGAGCAGCCTCATGGATTTGAGGTACATGGGAGAGATTCTCATGTATGCAAGTTGAAGAAGGCGTTATACGGACTCAAGCAGGCACCGAGGGCATGGTACTCGAGGATTAATGGGTATCTATTGGCTTGGGCTTCATCAAGAGTGAGGTGGATCCCAACTTGTATTTTACACTTGTTGGAGATGATCCACTCATCTTGGTACTTTATGTGGATGACTTGTTTCTTATCGGGTCAGAGAAGCTCATTGAGATGTGCAAGCGTGATCTAGCTTCGGAGTTCAAGATGAAGGACATCGGCATGATGCACTACTTTTTAGGATTGGAGGTGTGGCAACAGACATGTGATATTTTCCTAGGACGAGGAAAATATGCAGTTGATATTCTGAGGAGATTCAGGATGGAAGATTGCAAGCCTATGTCTACACCGATGATCACCAATCTAAAAAAGTTGGATGCTTCTGAGTCAGAGTTGGAGGATCCTACATTGTACAGGCAGTTGATTGGATTGTCGAAGTATTTGGTCAACACTAGGCCAGATATATGCTTTGCTATGAATACCCTGAGCCAGTTTATGGTGGAGTCGAGGAGGGTTCATTGTGTTGCAGCAAAGCATGTGCTCAGGTATCTACGAGGTACAGTGGAGTATGGACAGAGGTATGTCAGGAGTGCTGGAGTAGTTACAGGGCTATACAGAATCAGATTGGGAAGGGAGTGCAGTGAATAGGAAAAGCACCTCAAGCTGCTACTTCAACTTGGAATCAACAGTGATTTCATGGTTTAGTAGTAAGAAGATGTCAATGGCACTTAGTTCAGAAGAAGTTGAGTACATGGCAGCAAGTTTGGCGAGTTGTGAAGCCATTTGGCTACGCAAGACGCTCACAGGGTTATTTGGTCTAGAGTTGGAGCCGACGATGATCCATTGTGACAATTAGAGTTGCATAAAACTGTCAGAGAATCCAGTGTTTCATGACAAGTCCAGACACATACAGACCAGGTATCGCTTCATCAGGGACAGAGTGCATAGGGGAGCAGTGAAGCTTTGGTATATTTCCACAGATGAGCAGGTTGCAGATATTCTCACCAAGGCTTTGATGAAGGGCAAGTTTGAGTTCTTCAGAGATAAGCTCGGAGTAGTGCAGAACTCCTTCCTCGCTAGGAGGGAGTGTTTGATGATTATAGCTCAGACAAGAGCTTCTACATAGGCTAGGTGTGAAGCATGCAGAAGTTGTCCATTTACTCTCTACGTACTTGCTTAATTATTTTGTAAGTGACTTTGATATCTCTTTCCTAAGTTTAAGTTAGGAAAAGCACATTATTAACTTAATGTTGGCTAATGACTAAAAAGTGAACTTAAGATTAAGTCACAGCCATTAATCTTAAGTGAGGCTTGAGATCTAATCTCAGCCATCCATCACTTTGGAGATGGGGGTTAGGGTTTTGGTCATTGAGATGCTATAAAAGAAAGCCTAAAGATAGGAAAAAGACACACAAAATCAAAAGATCATTTCAGAGAGAGATTTTACGAAGAGAAGAGTGAGACTCAGTGGTTGAAGAGAAGAGAGGAGAGATTTGCAGGGATAGAAGATCCGAGCAAGAGAGAGAGAGATCAATCACCAGCTGACAAGGTCGATCCATACAGCCAACCGAGAAGGCCGAACCAAACGGTTGATGCAGGCAGTTCGCATGGTGACACAGAGGGTCGTACAACGTCATACAGGTTGATGCAGGCAGTTCGCATGGTGACACAGAGGGTCGTACAACGTCATACAGGTTGATGCAGGCCGCAAATAGGGTGACGCAGGGCCATGCGTGCTGATGCAGAGGTGTACAGGCTGATGCAAATGCCGTACAGGCCACACGTGGGGATCACGCAGGGGGTGACACAAGCAGGGCCGATTTGCCTATGAGGCTGATTTCTCTAGTATGTCAATTTTCTCTGGGACTGAGTTACAGGTTCCATTATTGTAAATTTCTGATTTTCTCTATGAGCTAATAAAAGAAGAAGAACATTGAATGCTGGGTTTCCCCTTTGGGGTTTTCTAGAGTAATTAACCATGTCAAATGTGTGAATGATTTCCTGTTTATCTCTGCTGCTTTACTAGTTAAAAATATCAAGTATTTCTGTTTATAATTTCTGAGTATAAAAATTATTGAGAGCAGAAATCAGAATTGGTATTGAGTAAAATTTAACAAATTTCTCATTCTCTTTTAATTAATTTTGATTTTGGAACCAGTCAAAGCATCTGTTTATCGGTATCCTTTTAAGTCCAGAGTGGTTAAGCAAGTCTTTGTCTTAGTACAACATACTTCCATGACTCGGTTACTGAGGAGTGCCCTTGCTGCTGGAGATAAATGATATATCTCAAAAGTCATGTAAATTCTACTCTACTCCACATGGATGAATCCACGGCATTCAAATCTGATCTAGCAATATGGTTTTCAGCTAGGATAGGGTTATTCAGAATAAATCTTGAATTTCTTCAGATTGGTGACAAAGCATATATATGCTGGATCTCCTTGACTATCTAGCAAGGGGTAATACACATTTATGTCTTTTCCCACTGATGCATGAATTTATGATGTATTATTTTGTGTGCATTCATGAAATATAAGATGCATTCTTCCAAAAGAAAAGATATTGATTTGGGAAGACTCATAGTTGTGCATTCCACACTCTACAGGTTCTAAAACACAGGACATGGAGAATATGCACTTATCAACATTTAAGTGACAAAAGAAAAAGATTATGCTGTCTATAATGCATTAAAAGGATGGGTTTATCATATAGTAGAGATTCTGTGCAAATACAGTAGTTGTGATCTGCTGCAAATTATCTCAACTTCAAACTCCCCAGAATTTGGTATATATGCAGAAGCTTTATCTGTTAATGCAAATGGATAATAAGGTAGTTAAAATGCACTTAGAATGAGGAAAGGAAATAAGTGGATCTGAGGGAATAGCTTACCAGTGGATAGAACATTGGATATGGGTGAAACAACTCCTTTCCATCAGCATCCTCGTCTGACCTGCAAATTTTCATATCTTACATGTAAATCTATCATTTGGAATTTCAATCAGATAGACAGAAGATGCCAAAGTAAGAATATTGGGAAAGAAAAGTCTAATGTCAACATTTTATTAGACTATAACATTAGAATGCATGAGTTATTGACACATCAAGTATTCACATTTTGTACTAGTTTTCTACTTTTCTTCTCTTATAGGAAGTCACAATTGAATAGAAAATGCTTCAGTAATGTTATGGACCATTCTCCCAAATTCAACACAATATGTTAGCTTGCAATGAAATGCAAATGCATCCTACTCTAGGGGTAATCAGTGAATCATCCTTATCACCAGATCCATTGAACAAATGGCTAGACTATGACCATCAAATATCCATGCAGCTAAATTCACGTGGTCAACCAGCTTGATGTTCACCATCATTTTTCATGCAGTCTAAAATCGAATGGTCTCGGCTTACTCATCCAGGGTTCCACCTCCCATTATATCTCATAATGTGATGAGCAATGAATTAGTCATTGAAGACTATATGAATTTGGTCATTTAGGACAGTATATAATCATTGTCATTTAAGCCATACCTCATTCAAGCCTCTACGTCAGCACCTTGGCATGTATGAATAAACTTAAAGATTCAGGGGATGTAGACCCTACGTAGCAATGGTAGCATAAGATCACCAATTCTAAGGAAAAATACTAAGTCTGATAATAGATCCATTTATGAAAATAATATTTTCCTTTTATATTGGAGAATAATAAATACTATCATGCAAATTATCATCTTTGAAAAGTAAAGATTTGAAGATGGAAGCCCCTTTGCAAAGATGTTGAAATTGAAATGCTATATCTTTTAGTAGATATTCCAAAATCAAATTTGTCTGAACAAGATGCATACATCTTTTAGCCAGATCCCTAAATCATAAGTCATATGACATATTTTTTACTCCGTATACAAATGTTCTGGCTGTTCAATCACAATGTCATGGATTATAAGCCCTAGTGATTTGGACTTTTCTAGAAGTGAAGAACTGTGCAACAATTGATTAGTTAAGTGATGCAAATGTATGTCAAAATGAGGCTTGCTTGTCATATTTATACTATTCAATTCATTCTTTTTGGGCACTTTATTTATATTTTTATGCTATTTTGAGAATTTGGTGCATAACATTTGGTATCAAAGCCATTTTCACTATAACCTCTTTTTGGGCACATTTCAAAAAGCGAAATTTGAGGCACCTCAGACAACATAGCAAAGTACCTATGGTAAAAATTCCATGTTCTGGTTCATTATAAGTTCAAAGTTATAGTTTCTGAAATTTAGGGTTTTTTACTAGTCCAAAAGCGAGTCCCAAACATGTGTTCTGGGTAAAACTGTTATATCTAAGGATTGCAGGATGCAAATTGACTGCCACATGTTTCCTTAGAAAGAAGACAAACCATATTGTTTGTGGTAAAAATTTCGGAAGCCGAAAAGGAAAATTAGAAAAATGTTAGTCCGTACAAGTTCACTCTCCTGAAAGGGACAAAAACAAGAAGTTTTGGGAAAGTTAGCATAGCTTTGCCTTGGCACATCAAAATCTGGTCAAACATGTGTCATTGCTAAGAAAACATACCAGGCTACTATAGGACAAAAATTCAGACTCAAGGGGGCTGAAATTTCAGAGATAATTCGGGGCAAAGGTCGACTAGAAAGACAACTTACAAACCAGGGCTTCTAAAAGTATGTTAACTTGAAAATTGCATAATTTTTAATTGGAATATCTGTTTTGGGTGATTCAAAAGGTGTGTTAAAGAGGAAATAGAGAGGAATTATAGGTTTATATTGTTTTGGACTCACATGGCAAGGGGTTATGCCAAAATAATACACCAATTAAACCTCTGGAGAGCTCAAGCAAGACTCGTGAAAAAAATGAAGAAATGTGTAACTAGCTATCCAATTTGGAGGTCAAAGTTAAGGAATTGAGTGATAGGTCAGCGACACATGTTCAATTGGTAAACACAAAAACTGATATAGAAATTGAGTTGAAAAATATGGATGAAAAGATGGAACAAAAGGTGGAAAAGATGGATCAAAAAAATGGAATAGAAGATGGAAAAGATGGACAATAAAGATGATCTCGAAAAGATGAAGGTAATGTTGAATGAGATAAGACATCTCCTTACTCCTAATTCACCTCCTCAAGAAGAGGATAAAGAAAACAAGGGGGTCTCGTCCCAGCCACATATTGAGAAAATTGAAAAACAATTGGAGAACAAGGGGTTTGAGTCCTTGACACTTGATCATTTATCACTCCATAATCCACATCATCACAGGTTCAACTCGAGACCAAGGAACTACTCCATCCCTAAGATTGATATGAAAAAGTTGATGACAATGATCCAATAACATGGATATTTTTAGATGGAGCAAATCTTTGATTTACACTAAGTGCCAACTTTACAAAAGGTAACTATTGCATCCTTGTATTTAGAACTTGACCAATTTGTGTGGTACCAATGGCTTTGCGAACGTAAAAATGACTCTATAGTCTCTTGGTCTATATTTACGGATGAATTGATAGCCCATTATGGAATATTAAGAGAAACAACTTCTTTAGCCAATTAATAAATCTCAGGCAAAGAGGTCCATTTATAGAACACATTAAGCAGTTTCAAAAATTGATTCTTCGAGTGAAGAACACTCTAGAGAATAATTTTTTGGATCTCTTTATGGGCACTTTAAAGGAGAGCATTTAGCATGTGGTACATCTCTTTGAACCTAAATCATTGTAGAATGCTTTTAGTTTGGCAAGGAAAGTTAAAAGTAAAAATATGGCTACTAAAAGGGCTGCTACTAACTCCTAAAGAGAGGGAAATGTTTCCCCCTAACCTCAATTAGCCTACAAGGTTGACACCTCAACAAGTGGAGGAAAGAAGAGAAAAAGGACTATGTTCGGTATGTAAGACAGTCTCTCTCCCAATCAATAAGCTATATTTTCTGATTTAGTTTCTAATTATTTTGTAGGAGTATAAAATTTGATTATTTATCCCAAATCCAATTATTTTCCAGATTGCCATGTGACTAGAGCTTGGCGATTCATTAAATGAGAAAAAATTAGTGGAAAATACAAGAGAAAATTTCAATTGTGACAGCAAGTACAATAAGGGGCATAAATGCAGTGAGAAGAAATTATTCTACATAGATTGTGAAAAGGAAGAAGATCCAGATTTGGAACAATCTCAAGAGGCAAAACCAAAAGATGTTATTCTGACAATATCTTGCCATGCATTGGCCAACATTAGCAGTAGCACTCCTCAAACTCTCAGGATAGAAGAACAAAAAGAAAAAGGTAACAATATTGATTGATTATGGCAATACCCATAACTTCATTAATTGCTAATTAGCCTAACTTCTCAATTGCTTTCTATATCCAACACCAGAGTTTCGAGTAATGATTACATGTGGAGATATCATAAATTGTTCAAGGAAGTGCCATAGTATTAAGCTTCCTATGGAGGAGTATTTATTAGATAGCCCAATGGTTCCAATCCAAATGGGTGGTGCTAATGTTGTATTAGGGGTCCAATGATTACAATCATTGGGAACAGTGGCTTTTAATTTTCACAAATTTAAAAATTTTCATGAGATTCTGCTCAGAAGGAAAGCAAATTGAACTCGACGGTATTCCAGGGAAACCCTCTAAAGTGATAAGCTCTAAAAGCATGACGAAATTGCTAAAAAGGAGACAGTGTGGTGTAATTGCACAATTGTGCTCACTAAATGTTCAAGCATCTATACCCTCTATTCCAGGGGATCTCCAAAGAATTATTGACAATCATTCCAAGATATTTGGACAGATGCCTAAAGGTATTCCACCTACTCAAGATCATGACCATGCTATTTGTTAATGTTATTGTAACTGCAGAAGATATTCACTTGTATTTGATATTGTATTTATTATTGTATTTTATTTGTACCTCCGACGGAGATGTTTATTCCTCCAGTCGGAGAAGTCATTATTGTATTTGGGTCATGTAAGGTTATTAAGGTAAACCCTCCCATGTAAGTCGGGGCATTAGTTCCCCTAGAGTCTTTTGTATTGGGGTTTTTAAGTCCCCTAAAGAAGTTGGCCCAGTCAACTTTAGTTGAGACCGACTTGTCAAGTGGTAAGGTAAAGTATAAATAGAGAGCCAGGCTCTCTATTTATTCATTCACTCACACTCACTCAATTCGCATTAGTGAGAGAGAGAAGAAGTCCGCACAAGTGGAGAAGAGAGAAGCTGCTGAAGACCATCTCTATTTTTGGGTTTTACTTTTGTGACACTGTTTTGGTGATCATTCTATCTTTGAGGAAGCTGTGGGGTTTTCTCCTTTGTGGTTTCCCCGAGGAAAATCTTTGTGTCTCTTGTCTCTATTGTGTTTATGTTGTGCTTGTTATTTTCTCAGTAGGATCCTTGATAAAATTGTGAAAAACTAACATGATAACTCGCCTAAGAAGGGCGCATCTTTCCGTCGAAACAGAAATTGATTCTGAGCATTTTCACCTTTTGGCCGAGCATTTTCACCTTTTGGCCCATCACTGCGACCGAAAATTAGGGCTTTTCACGGAAGTGGAATTTTGGAGTGCAATCAGCATAGGGAAGTGATCCTCCTCAAAATCGAAATTTAGAGACCAAGATCGAAGTTTTTGAGTGGGTGAAACTCCGAGAAAGTCAAACCCTAGTTTGACTTTGGACCAGAAAAACCAGAAAACCCAGAAAACTAGAAAAAGCCAAAAACTGCAAATCCGAAATTTGCAAGTCAATTTTCAAGGGTGAATTTTTGGAATCTTCAGAAACCAAGTGTACCAACATACTCGCCTCATCCAAGCGCATCTTCCTGTGAAAACCAAATTCAATTCTGAGAATTTTCATTTTTCAGCTCGTCACTACTGCCGAAGGAGAACTAGGACATCAAATATTTTGGGTTTTTGTTGACATATTTAGGGAAGTGAGTACATTGGACAACTCACCTTGAGGAGGCACATCTATCTGTCCAATTAGAAGTTCCAAATTCCAACTTCGGAAAATTAGGGTTTCTCTAACAAACCTTAGGCCAACCAGCTCCAGATCCAGCCCGCGCATCTCAAATTGGTAAGATCTAAATCTTTTGTATTTTCCATTTGAGGTTCTCATTAAAGATGTCTCACCAGACCAAGCTTGAGGATAAGCTTGAAGGGGCTGATAACTTCCGAGCATGGAAGTATAGAATTACACTAATCCTTCAAGAGAATGAATTGGACACATATGTAAATGAAGAAGTTCTAGTTCCAGAAGGAGATGAGGCTAAATCCTTACACAAGAAGAACTTGGTCAAGGCCAAGAGGATCATTGTTGATTCTATTAAGGATCACCTCATCCCACATGTGTCATCCTTGAAGACACCTAAAGAGATGTTTGATTCCTTGACCAAGCTATTTGAAGGCAAGAACATAAATTGGAAGATGACCTTGCGGAACCAGTTGAAGAATGTGAAGATACAAAATGCAGAAACCATCCAGTCTTACTTTACAAGGGTCTCTCAAATCAAGGAGCAACTTGAAGCGGTGGAGGAAAACGTAGAGAATGGAGAAATTGTGATGACCACCTTGAATGGCCTCCCTAGATCATGGGATTCCTTCATTCAAGGAATTTGTGCTAGAAAGAAGTTAATCACATTCAATAGGTTGTGGGAGGAATGCTCACAAGAAGAACCTCGACTTGTAGCTCGAGAAGAGAAGATGGGTAATGAAGACCAGGCTCTCACAGCACACATCAAGAAGAATAACACCAAGAGGGAGCATCCTCATCACAAAAAGGAAAGACGCCACCACCATAACCAAGAGGGAACTTCAAGAGAGATCTATCTCACATTCGATGCTATACTTGTGATGAGAGGGGACACTACTCCAAAGATTGTCCCAAGAACAAAAGTAGCTCCCACAAGAAGAAGAACAACAAGAAAATACATCATGCTCACACTACAGAGGATGATGAACCTCCAAGGAAGAGAACCAGAGTAGACAATGAAGATTCTTCAAGTGATGAAGAGTATTTTCTGATCTCAGCTCTCACAGGAACTATTACAGATGGGAGCAATGATTGGCTTGTAGATAGTGGGGCTTCCAAGCATATGACAAGATATAAAGAATCCTTCATGAACCTATTTGAACATGAGTCACCTCACAAGGTTAAACTTGGGGATGACTACCAATATCCCATAAAAGGAAGTGGAGAAGCTTCTTACAAGCTAGACTCTGGCAAGTCTTTGAAGATGAAGGATGTCCTATATGTTCCAGGACTCAAGAAGAACCTTCTCTCCGTATCGACATTGGATGCAAAAGGTATGAGGGTTGCATTTGTTGATGGCCAAGTACTAATGTGGCCAAACGGAAAGACTATAGACGATGCAGTTGTGATTGGAGAGCAAGAGGGAGGTTTGTACAAATTGAAGGGAACCAACTACAAGGATTCATTCAGAAAAAGCTAGAGATGACTTTTGTATTACATAAAAGAAGTAGGAGAAGCTCCTACAAAATTGGACTCCAGAAAACAAATAAGATCAATGATCTATGGAAGAACCTCTCATCCATTTTTAGCATTGGTTAAGGAAGCAAAGATCAAGAGGGAGCACACTCCAGTAGTTCCTACAAGGAAACAAAGATTGAGAGGGAGTCCACCCAACAACCAAACAAAGATAAGTATTTGAATTCGTGTATATCTGATTATTTAATATTGTTCAATGGTGTACATACTTATGTTCCTAGATCTAGGCTATGTATTATGCATATTAGGATATTTGCATTAATGAACAATATACTACTAATATGCATGTGTTGGGTAAGTGGCCTATGGTACTGTACAACATTCCATTGCTACTTATGTAGAATGAAACCTTTTTGCTGACATGTTGAGAGTAGTGCACACTCTTAACAATGTTCTGGTAGAGATGGATGACATCTAGAAAGTTACAGGATATGGATGAATGTTGTATTGAAGCATTGGCTAAGATATTTGCATGACTATATGACCTATGTCTTTATGCGTAAGAATTTGTTCTGAAAACTATGAGATGTTTCTAATCATGCAATTGAACTTGTCTTGTAGGAAAGATCGTGTACTA